>BLBF01000036.1:23733481-23754797 GCA_015471245.1 Laticauda colubrina | reverse complement strand
CCATCTGAACACAGTTACTCTTCTCATTCAGAGTGTGAAGAGATTTTTGACAGAGTGTGTGAGATTTTTGACCAAAATCTTTCAGAGGAAGAGGATTCTCGCCCAGAGCAGACATCCTCTGCATTGGTCTTCAAACCTACTCTCTTCAGACCATTACTCAGCAAGGCCTTGGTCACTGCCAAGCTGTCGCCAGAGGAAGTGGATCCCGAGCCACAAGGAAATCCCTCTAGCCAAGGGGATTTGCTCTTCTCCAAGCCTGTAGTGCATGCAGAGATTTTGTCTTCTCCCATTTTGTTCTTGGACATGGTCAAGGAACAGTGCACTTCTCCTTTGGCAGGTCCTCACCCATCTTCTCTAGATAAGTGTTTCTACAATGTCAGTGCAGCTCTGGACAATTCCCTGGCAGTGCCTTCTGTTAACATTCCGGTTCTGGCCACATTCTCATCTTCTGGCACTCCCGTGGAGCCAGAAGATATCCTGAAACCGGATGATAAACATTCTGAACAGACCCTCAAGCACAATCACCAGGCTGCTGCTTGGGCTGTTCGGGCTTCAACAGCAGCATCCTTCTTCACTAGGGCATCCATACAGTGGCTGAGCCAACTCCAGAATAGATTGCCTACTTCTGACCTTCGGTCTCACCAAGACCTTAATAAGATTATTGCAGCGGCGGAATTCACTGTGGATGCCACTCTCAGTTCCACCAAATTTGCATCCAAGGCCATGGCATGTTCTGTAGCAGCAAGAAGACTTTTATGGCTCTGAAATTGGCATGTGGAGTTACGCCGAAAATGGAAGCTGGCTTCAGTTCCATTTGCACGTGATAAGCTTTTTGGCGATGCTCTGGAACCTTATCTCATCGAAACCAGAGATAAACATAAAATTCTCTCTTCCTCTGGGAAGAAAGCCGACTATTGCCCTGCTCCTTATCGCCCTCCTGCCTTCTGAGCGGAGACCTCAGCTCGCTTCCCCTGCTCTCACAGGCCATACTCCCAACGCCAAGACCAACGGGCGGAAACATCTGGCAGACAACAACCTTCCACTGGTAAACGGCCCTTTCGCCATATGGAAGAATACGGGGAGGACTTTCCCTCAGAAGCAGCCAAAGTGAGGTGTGTTACCAGGGCTCTGGAGGGAATAGCGGCAGAGTGGATGGTGACCTTGCATAATGATAATGCTCCTCAGTTGCTGAACTACAACTTGTTCATGGCTGCACTGAGGGCTAGGTTTGAGGACCCACTGGCAGAGCGCAAGGCCCGAATTAGGATGAAAACCATAAAACGGGCGGAGGTCTGTGGCTGATTACATCCAAGAATTTAGACAGTTAATTGGCCATTTCCGAGGCTGTCCCCAAGAAGCCCTGATAGAAGCGTTTAAAGATGGTTTAAATGAAGATGTGTACCAGAGATGCATTGCTAGAAGAGACCCCAATGACTTGCAGATGTGGTACTTGCTGGCAGAAGAAGTGGAGATTGATTTAACACGAAGCAAACGGCGGGGAGATTATGGGTGGAGCAAGTTTTTCTCCCCCCACATCCTCAAGAGGCTCCTAAATCTCAGAGGGGAGGAGTGGCGGAAAGACCCAACTCCTCGGCCTGCTTTCGATGCGGGAAGGAAGGTCACCGGGCTGTGAACTGCAGAGTCAAGCTGGAGCCAAAGGGGGCGCCAAAGGAAGGAAAGAAACCTGAAAAATCCCCAGCTAAGCCTCGCGAAACAGCACTAAAGTCGAAAGAGACGGCAGGTCACCCCTCCCGCAGGAGAGGAATCAGAAACCCCAGTGATCCCTGAGGAGGAGGATTTCGACTCAGAAGACGACTTCCTGGTAAGTCCAAGCGTGGGCCCTATGACCATTCCGGTGAAGTTGAGGGTACCCAATTCAGGGTCGAAGGTGAAATGCTAGCCCTGTTAGATTCTGGGTGCACAAGGTGTATAATCAACACGGAAGTAGTGAAGAAAATGGGCCTAAAGCTAAAACCTTTGAAGATGCCCATTTCCTTTTGCCAACTAGATGGATCAGTGGCTGGAGGTTGCTCCGCACGTTTTGTCACAGAACCTATAGAAATGGTCATGGGAGAGCATGATGAGACCCTGCGTTTTATTGTGGTTCCTGGGATGGAGCAACCATTAATACTGGGACTGCCCTGACTCCGGAAATGGAACCCCCAGGTTAACTGGAGGAAGGGGTTGTTGTGCATACGCACAAAGCAGTGACCGAGAGGAGGGGTCAGATCCCAGCCGAAGCCTGAGGACCTAATTGAAATAGCTTCCACAGGTACTGAGCCCGTGAAAGGGGAGGAGAAAATTCCCAACGAGTATTGGGATTTAAAAAAAGTGTTCAGTGAGAAGGCCTCGGATGAGCTTCCGCCTCACCGGCCAACAGACAGTGCTACTGAGATTTTGCCTGGGGTGAAGCTCCCAAAACCAAAGTTGTACTCAATGACCCCATGGAAATTGGAAAAGCTAAGACTGTTTATAGATAAAAATCTGGAACGTGGTTTCATTCAACCTGCTAGACCCGGGTAGCAGCCCCAGTGTTGTTCCGGGAAAAGAAAGATGGTTCCAAGCGCTTGGTGGTGGATTACAGAAATTTGAACGCTATTTCTGTGGAAAACGTGTACCCCCTTCCTTTGATGAAGGACATGTTGGCCCATTTAGCGAAGGGAAAGATTTTCACGAAGTTGGATTTGAGAGAAGCATACTACCGAATTCGAATTAAGGAAGGGGATGAGTGGAAGACCGCTTTTAACTGCCCGATGGGTTGCTTCCAATTCAATGTTCTTCCTTTTGGTTTACAAGGGGCCCCAGCTGTATTCATGCAAATGATCAACCAAGTGTTACATGAACATTTATACAGGGGGGTTCTGGTTTATCTTGATGATATCCTTATCTACACGGAAACTCTGGATGAACATGTGAAACTAGTGCGGTCGGTTCTACAGAAACTGTGTGCTGCTAAGTTGTATGCTAAATTGTCAAAGTGTGAATTCCACCAAGACAAAATTGACTATTTGGGATATCGTATTTCATCTGAAGGCATAGAGATGGATCCAGAGAAGGTGCGTGCCATTCTGGAATGGGCTCCACCACGCACCAGAAAACAGCTTCAAAGCTTTTTGGGATTTGCAAATTTTTACTGGTAATTCATCCCGACATTTGCTAAGATAGCAATGCCCATCACAAATCTCTTAAAAACAAAAGGGGAGGTGAAGCCAAGGCCAGGAAAGCCGCTGGAGTGGTCCATGGAGTGCCAAGCAGCTTTTGAAAAGTTAAAACAACTGTTTGCTGCACAACCAGTGCTGAAGCACCCGGATATGGACACTCCTTTCATGATTCAAGCCGATGCAAGTGATGTGGCTATTGGAGCGGTGTTACTTCAAATCAACGAGAAAGGGACCTTACAGCCTTGTGCGTATACCTCCCGTAAGCTGTCTGAAATAGAGGGAAGATGGGCCGTCTGGGAGAAAGAAGCTTTTGCAGTTTGTTGGGCCTTACTGACCTGGAGACATTTCCTGGAAGGAGCAAAACACCCATTTGAGGTATGGACTGATCATAAGAATTTGGAAGCCTTAAAAATGCCCCGGAAACTGTCCCCTAAACAAGTTCGCTGGGCCCAGTACTTCAAGCGATTCAATTTCTCATTGAAGTACATTCCAGGAGGGAAGAATTTCATGGCGGATGCTCTCTCTAGACTACCCCAATATAATAGTATGCGCCAGGAGGTGATAAGCCCAATTGTCTCAGCCAAACATCTAACCGCCCCAGTGATCACCAGAGCCCAAAAGAACCAAGAAGTGGTTTTATCGAATGACCTAACCGAACAATTAAAAGAAGCTTTAAAACTGGATGAATGGTTCCTGGCTCATTCAAGTGACTATACAGTTAGAGATGGTTTGGCTTGGGTGGGGGCCAAGTTGTATGTGCCACAGGTGCTGAGGGGCCAAATACTACAACAGGCTCATGATTCTAAAGCAGCTGGCCACTTCGGATTTGTGAAGACCTTACATCTGGTTAAGCGGCAATTCTGGTGGCCTACTTTAAAGAAGGACATTGAAGCTTATGTAGCTAGCTGTCCAATTTGTGCTTCGGCAAAGAGACCTCCTGGTAAGCCAGTAGGATTGTTACAAAATGTAGCTAGACCAACGGCTCCCTGGAAGGAAATCTCTATGGACTTTATAGTAGAATTACCCGAAAGTGGTGGAAACACGGTCATCTGGGTAGTGACTGATTTGTTTTCCAAACAAGTACATTGCATACCTTGTTCCAAGATTCCCTCTGCTAAGACGCTGGCTAAACTGTTTATTTCACATATCTATAGGTTACATGGCATTCCGGAACGCATAATCTCTGACAGAGGGGTCCAGTTTATTTTTGGAAAGAGTTCCTGAAGTTAATAGGCTCCGCCCAGGGGTTAAGCTCCGCCCACCCACCCCCAAACTAATGGGGCCTGTGAGAGGACTAACGCAGTGTTAGAACAATATCTTAGATGTTACATAAATTATCAACAAGATAACTGGTCCGAATTATTACCATTTGCCGAAGTGGCATATAACAACTCCGTACACAGTAGTACTGGATTTACTCCATTTAAAGTGGCTTCGGGACAAGATTTCGTTCCCATATCTGAACTTCCTCGTGAAAAACCTAACATCCATTCGTTGGATGAATGGATAACTCAACTCCAACTTAACTGGCCAGTGACACGCAAAGCATTAGATGAGGCCCATCAAGCTCATAAGAAATTTGCAGACAAGAAAAGATCCCCACAGAAAGAATATAAAGTGGGCGACAAGGTTTTCCTGTCCACCAGATACCTGCAGACCACTCCAAAGTCAAAGAAGCTTGGTCCTAAGTATGTTGGTCCTTTCACGATTGAACGGATTATAAATCCTGTAACAGTCCAGCTGAACTTACCCAAAACTCTTTGACGAATTCATCCGGTTTTCCATGTTAGTTTGCTAAAACCTGAACGTACTTCTGATTTAAGACCCATCCAGGCTGACCCTCCCATACCAATACTGATTGAAGGTGAACAACATTTTGAAGTTAAAGAAATTCTGGACTCTCGCAAATGGAGGGGTCAACTCCAGTATCTTGTAGCCTGGAAACATTTCCCTTCTTCGCAAGCCGAATGGGTTAACGAAACCGACGTTAAAGCCCCTAAGTTGGTCAAAGCATTTCGTTCCAAGTATCCTGATAAGCCTTAGGAATGTATTGTTTTGTAATTGTTTAATGATTAATAATTGTCTTTATATTTTCTCCTCTATCTCCTCTAGGACTGATGGTTTTCCTTTTTCTAGGAGGGCCGAATGTCAGCCTTCAAGATCTTCTACTATTGCTTTGCATCTTTCGGCTGTCATAAGAAACAGCGGGGTGGAAGGGGAGGAAGGGATAGGTCTGGGAAGTGAGCTGGAGGTGTTACATTCTTCTGTTGTGTAAATGGGAGGGGAAGCATACAATAGAGTTAGGTTTCTATTTCTCGCTTAGCTTTCTTTTCTCTGCGCAACTGCAACCCGTTATCAAAATATGGCAAGGTCAATGGACAGAGGCCTCATCATCACCTGAAGATGCCCACATGATCATATTCACAACTTCTAATTGGAAGTGTCATCTGAACTATTAGGGGTGGGAACATTTCCATCACTTTGTATATGTGAATTGTGCGCCTAATTTCTCGGATTCAGAATTCTTTGGTTGCTACCACTTCACTTTCAGTAAAAGATATCTTTTCTCTAAACTAAAGAGTCTAAGTATTTCTTTCCTGGATTTTGAATGGAGCTCCGCCTGACATTGTCGTTCCTTCCATCGCTCTAAGTATTCCCTCCTTCTCCCCACCCATTAGAGGTCGCCTAGCCTTCTTTGCTTCCAAATGGGAGGAGTCAACAATGGATGCCTGGGTTCTCAGCACTAGGTCAGGGTTACAATTGGACTTCCTCACCCCACCCCCCAAAATTATTTTTGATCTGTCCTTTGTCTCGGGACATTTCCAGGCAAGCCCTCATGAATCAGGCCATTCAGCACCTTCTTGAAATCAGGGCTATTCAACCTGTTCCCCCGTCTCAATGGGGACGTGGACTTTACTCTTGCCTTTTCATCATTCCCAAAGCCTCGGGGGTGGCGAGTCATACTTGATCTAAAATTTCTCAACCAATTTGGAAAATACAGGCTATTTAAAATGCAGACTCTGCATTCTATTTTAGAGAGCGTTCGGGAGGGTGACCTCCTCTCTTCCATTGATCTCACTAAGGCTTACCTCCACATCCTAATTTGGCCTCATCATCGCCAGTTTCTCCGTTTCTGTTATCAGAATACCCATTACCAGTATCGAGCACTTCCCTTCGGCCTCTCATCGGCTCCAAAGGTCTTCACAAAGATTCTGGCAGCATTGGTGGCATCTCTGCATTCTATTCCAGTGAGGATCCAATGCTACTTGGACGACATTTTGATTCTTTCCTCTTCCATCCTTGCGACCCATCAGGATCTGCAAATTACCCTGTCATGTCTCCAGAGCCATGGATTTTCCATCAACACCAAAAAGAGCCAGCTCTGTCCTACAACCAAATTGCAACACTTGGGAGCAGTCATCGATACCATGTCATGCCAGGTTTTCCTGTCCCCAGCTCGTGGAAAGAGTCTTGCAGAGATCATCAGCCAGATCCAGCAATATCAATTTGTCCCCCTGTTGTTGTTGTCCAAATTTCTGGGGGAGATGGTTTCCTGTATTGGCATTGTCCCATGGGCTTGGTTCCACTCCCGAGCCCTCCAATGGCTCCTGCTTCCCTACCAATGAGCAGGAACCAGCCACTCATCCACCAAGGTCTCACTCCCACCACAAATCTGGAGATCTCTCAATTGGTGGCATTCCCCATCTATCTGGAGGGGACTCCAGACAGGCTAGTGATAACCACCGATGCCAGCCTCCTGGGTTGGGGTTCCATTTGCAGGGCCAGACAGCTCAGGGTGCTTGGTCCAGATCCGAAGAGACCCTTCCCATAAATTGGCTAGAGCTCAGAGCCATTTTTCTGGCTCTCAAGCATTTCAGGCAATCAGTGACCGGCTCTCATGTTCTAGTCCTTACAGACAACATGGCCGCAAAGGCTCATGTCAACCGGCAAGGGGGGCCGAGGTCCAAAGCCCTCATGAGAGAGGCTCTATGGTTGGGGTTATGGACAGAGAAACACCTGTTATCGATCTCAGCGGACCGCATCTCCGGGGTCGACAACTCCCAGGCTGACTGGCTCAGCAGGAGCCTTGTCGACCAGGCAGAATGGTCCATTCCTCTGTCTCTATTCAGGGATTTTTCCCTCAGATTCGGAACACCAGAGGTGGATCTTTTCTCCACTCCTCAAAACGCCCAAGTCACCAGATTCTTCACCAAGTTTCCTTGCCAGGGAGCGGAGAGGACCAATGCTCTTCCATGCAGATGGCCCAAGGGTCTCCTCTACACCTTTCCCCTGCTTCCCATCATTCCGGCAGTAATTTGGAAGAGGTTGGAGGAACGTGTGGAGGTCCTCCTGGCACCCTATTGGTCATGGAGGCTCTGGTTTGTGGACCTGGTCAACCTATCAGTGGCTTCTCCTTGGAGGATCCCTGCCCATATAATCTCCCTTCACCAGGGGGCCCTGCTCCACCCAGAGCTCCAGTGGTTCAAACTGACCATGTGGCACTTGAGCAGCAGCGTCTAGAGGAGGCTGATCTTCCAGAAAGAGTCATCCTCACTATCCTGGCTTCTTGCAAACCTTCTGCAAGGTGCATCTATGATGCCACCTGGAAGGCTTTTTCCCAATGGTGCCTCAGGGAGGGTCTTTCTTCTGCTTCAGCCCAGTTGGCAGAAGTTCTTAGCTTCCTTTAGCATGGGCTGGAGAAAGGTTTGGCCCCCAACACCTTACGCAGGCAGGTTGCGGACCTCTCTTCAGTCCTTTCATGGGGTTCGCTTCCTTCCTTATCCCATCACACTTCAGTCAGGAGGTTTTTGAAAGGGCCTTCCAACCTGCACCCTCCGGTGGCTCACAGGTATCCTTCCTGGGACCTTCATTTTGCCCTTACAAAGCCCCCCTTAGAACAGTGTCTCTCCATTTCCTGACTCTGAAGGTAGTGTTCCTTGTTGCCATCACTTCTGCCCGGAGGTTTCCGAGCTTGTTGTTCTTTCCATCAGACAGGATCTTTGTTCCTTTCACGATGATAGGGTTGTTCTTCATCTGGACCCCTCATTTATTCCGAAGGTTAATACCTGTTTCCCAGGTCCCAGGACATTTTTTTGCCTGACTTCTGTCCTCTCCCACACCATGACTTAGAGCGGTAGTGGCACACGCTAGACGTAAGAAGGGCTCTTAGAAAATACATTAAGCGCACTTCCTCCTTCAGGAAGTCAGAAACCATGTTTGTTTCCTTTTTCCTTTCTCACTTGGGGCACAAGGCCTCTTTTCCGACTATTAGCAGGAGGGTCAGGTCTTGTATTGAGCAGGCCTACAAAGCTGTGGCCCTTCCGGTTCCCCGAGATCTGACGGCGCGCTCTTCCAGAAGCACGGCCACTTCTGCTGCCTGGGCAACCCAAGCATACTTGGAGGAGATTTGTCATGCGGCCACGTGGACATCTCCATCTCCTTTCATCAGACACTACCATCTGGATGCTTTTGCCTCGGCGACTGTAGCCTTCCGCAAACGGGTGCTTCAACGAGTGGTTCCACAGTCAATGTGATGAGCCAGACGAGGACCCACCTGTGGACATGCAAGCTTTGGTATGTCCCATCCTGGGCTCTTGATGTAGCATGGAGGAGAATGGGCGTTGGTAGAAGCTACTGTGAGCTCCCTTTCTGTCTATGCTGCGAGAGAGCCCATCCCCTCCCTTGATTCGTCCGGAGAGGGTAAGACATATTTCTGTATTTATTTTGGGCTTTCTGAGACACCTTTCAGTTGTCAAGTATCTTCGCCAAAGCTGGCGTCTCTCCCGGGGTCTGGCTTTTATATCTTAGTACAGACTCAGCTATGATGTCATAGGAAGGAGTCAACCCATCCTGGGCTCTCTCGCAGCATAGATTGAAAGGGCATTCACAGTAACTTCTACCAACGCTCATTCTCAGTTGCTCCAGAGGGTAAGACTAGAATATGGGATGAAATTTCAAGGATATAGATACAGATTAGACATGAGAAAAAAAACCTCTTGACAGTAAGAACTGTCAGTCAGCGGAACAGATTATTGGAGTAGTATTTTCCTGTTCATCGGAAATTTTCAAACAAAGACTGGATAATTGTGGGGATGTGTTGTGAATCCTGCAGTGTGCCAGGGATTGGATTTGATAGCCTCTTATGTCTCTTCCAACTCTGATTCATTGATAAAATAGTGATGTTACCAAATGTTACCAAAGTAACATTTTGAAAGTCCAGAAAACAGCATTAATGATACCAAATTTGTTGATCTCTACATACAAGAATGCTCCCTGGGGTGATTGTTGAATTTCAGTGTGGAAAATTTGGAATAAAATGTCAGATGGCTTTGAATGTACAATTTGATTATATCATATTGAAGAAATGGAATATGATTTGAGAACCATTTGTCTGAAATGGTATAGAGCTTCTTGCTTGAGCAAGAGGTTGGACTAGAAGACCTCCAAGGTCCCTCCCAACTCTGTTGCCCTGTTATTCTGAAAAAGGCAAAGTAAATAATTATAACAAAATTAACATCCTTGGAGGATCTAGACTCAATAACCAGTTACTGTGGTATCTTTGTTGATTGCTAGGCTTTTCTAATTATGCTTTTCTCAATCGTGGAATCTTGATACAGAATAATAGGTGTTGCATTAAAAAACTATGATAAGAGGGAAGGCACAGTCTACTACCTTTGAATATTATTCCCACTTTTTAAATAAGTGCAAAAATATTCCCACTAACAGGGCCATATTTTAAATATGAAATGGTGTTTTAGATGTGGGAGGGATGGAGAACAATTATGGCACAGGACTGCCTTATATAATTACCAGCTAGATATTTTGTTGTTAGCATGACAATCATCTGAGCCTCCTGGGAGCCATATTCTCATTTGTCACCCCAAATAAACACTAAGGAGTCTAGACTAGGCACTTTGTATTTTGTCAGCCTCAGATTTCCAACAGTTGTATTTCAAAATACTGTACTACTGGCAGAGGTATTTATCTATATTACAAATATAATACAAGGTAATGGCCAAGGAATGAAAAAGTATACAGAGAAAATGATAATTTTCCAATAAACGTTAACAATGTCATTGAAACTGTTACCAATGAAATTTAGTAGGTAGAATCAAGAGAAATAAAAAGATAAAAACAGGGTGTAAGAGAGAATTATTTTGAAAGGAAAATCTTCTCAAGTCAAAATGTTATCCCGAAAAGTCCTTGTCCTGAATGTCATAAATTCCGTCTCAGAAGGTGGAGGTGTTTTCTTGACTAATCTAACTCAACAGCTGTCAAGTTGGAAAGGCAGTCTTCAAGATACCTGGCCTGGATCATTAAATTTATAAAGTGACACAGATATTTTCAATTATCCTAAATGCATATTTAAATTCCATATAGAAGTTTCTGAATTTTTTTCAAAGTTGCTCAATCTCCACTTTTGGTAATCTTGTCTAATCTACCGAAAGTAAACCAATATGCTATTTAATCATGTAAAATTATATTTTAAGGGAATTGGATTGATCCAGTGGTTAAGGCGCTGCACAGAAAAGGGGAGTGATCAGGAGACCTGAGTTCTAGTTCTCCTTTAAACTTGGAAGCCAACTGAGTAACTTTGGGCCAGTCACTTTCTCTGAGCTCTCTAGGAAGACCATAACAGCAAACCACTTCTGAAAATGTTGCCTGGAAAATGCCATGGGCCTCTGCCTAGTCATTTGAAGGCAATTTTTTATCTCCTTAAGTGGTTGGACCACTATTATAATCTAATTTACCCTTGTCTCATTTTCCTTCTCTTGATCCTATTATGTGAGCTATTGTTGAAATGTGGAGCGAACATACTTCATACCTTTGCTGGAATGAGTTTGATAATAAAGGTCCATTCTCCTGGACATTTCCCTTCTATTGGTAAAGGAAAGGCTTGCTTGAGAAATGGAGGGGGGTTCACTTTTTTAATAACACTATATCTTTTAGAGTTCCTTCTCATTGCTACTTGATGTGATACAATGAAGCTGTGAACTGATAGCAGACAATACTTTTTAGATGTAATCTAGTGCTTGAGCCGATGTGATCAGCTTAAAACTTGGGAATATTGGCTGTGAGAAATTTAATGCATTTTTGCTCACTGTGAGACATTTTTGTTGCTCACAGGAAAGTGTGAAGCACAAAAAGTCTTCAACCTTTTGTGAGAATGATTAGAGGAAATTAAAACAACACTAAGGAGTTATACACTTTCCAAATACAGTGGTGTTTTGGAATTCAGAATCTGTCACTGACTGGAGAGCAGTTTGTGAACTGGATAAAGGTTGACATAGTATATATATATGCAATACTCTTTCAAATATAAGTCTATAGATAATAAATTGCTATTTCTTGAATAAGTAATGTAATAACCCATGCTGCTTTAGATCTAGAACAAAAGCAATTCATGATCTGAGATTTTTATCCATGACAAACAGAGAATATACTTTAGCCTGAATTGAGTTGTGGGCTATAGGATAATCATTTAGGAATGGTAACTTTTCCATAAAGTCAATTTACATACTGTTAGGGAAATCTATGCAAAGAAATTGTATGTCCTTTTTAATAGAGGTCACTGTGAAGGGACACAGGGCAGAAAACATCCTGCAGAAAGTACAACTCCACAACACAGTCCTTTCAGCAGTTCCAACAAGGCTCCACACCAGTGCTGGGATTCAATTTTTTTTACTACCGGTTCTGTGGACGTGGCTTGGTGGGCATGGCAGGGGAAGGATACTGTAAAATCTCCAGTCAGAGGTGATATTTACTGGTTCTCCGAACTACTCAAAATTTCCGCTTCCAGTTCTTCAAAACTGGTCAGAACCTGCTGAATACCACTTCTGCTCCACACCCATTTGTACTACTCAGGTGATGTTGAGCACACAGACAAACACCCAAGTGACCTCAACAACTCTCTAAAAGAATGCAAGTGTCTTCAGGGAATATATATCCTTCCATTCCCCACCATTCACTCAGAACTGAAGAAGCTTCTTGGATGAGAAGCGAAACGTCCTCAAAGAAAAACAAGCAACTCCACTTGTCTCTTGAAAAAGCATCCTTGGGACAACCATGACCTGGATGACTAAGAATCTCTATAGACATTCAATACTTTAAAGAAAAGACTGGATAGCCACCTGTTTGAAATGGTAAATGCTTGAGCAGGAGGTTGGACTAGAAGACCTCCAAAGTCCCTTCCAAATCTATTCTGATTGATTGAATCACTGCAGTTATTAAGTTAGTAAAATAGTTGTAAAAGGAATCTGGTTTCCCATTCACTTTGCTTGGCAGAAGTTTGCAAAAGGTGATCACATGACCCCAGGGAGACTGTCATAAATTTGAGCCAGTTGTCAAGCATCTGAATTTTGATCATGTAACCATGGGGAATGCTGCAATGAGCATAAGTGTGAATGGTCATAAATCACTTTTTTCAGTGGTGGTGTAACTTTGAACAATCCCTAAATGAACTGTTGTAAATTGAGGATTATCTGTATTGATGATGGCAAACAAATTTAATAAAATAAATGAATACTATAATGGTAAAGATTATAGTAGAAATGGAGGGACCTAGGTTGAATTAATTCATCGACCATGGAATTTCAGTGAGGGATATAAGGACAATCATTATTTCTCAGTCCTATCCAGAGGTGGGCTGCTGCCGGTTTGGACTGGTTTGCTGTACTGGTAGTTCTGACCAGCAGCTCACCCGCCCTGGGCCCACTCACCCGCCCTGGTGCTATCCCATGCTATATATCTCACACTCTGTCTCGCTCACCTCGCCCACACATCCCAGCTGATTTCCATGCCTTGCCCACTGTACTCACCGTGGCTGCCCAAGAAGGTGTACTGGAAGCTGTGCGCATGAAGCAATGTGTAAGCGTGGAAGGCGTACACGCTTACATTTTCAGTTCTGCATTAGGCAAACCAGCTGTTAAATTATGTGAAGCCCACCTCTGATCCCTTCCATGTCATGGCAGAAAAAAAGATGATGTACATCTTGAAATTCTGGAGGAGAGCTAAAATCAATTATAAGTAATAATGGTACATATGGCCACGTTACTGGAGCTTTAAGGCAATAATGTACTTTTGATCTTTCCAAAATGTATTGCCAAACTAGACGATATTTTTATATTCTTAAGAGGAAGCAAAATTGAATCTAATGATGTTTTCTATACTGCATAAGTGATGCAACACTCTGACGATATTCAGCAGTTATAAATATCTGTAGCAATGTTTCTCATTTTAGCACAATGTGTGTTGCAGACTCCAGATATATTGTTTTTAAGGGAAAATTTGATGTTGATTCCTTATTGTACTGAATATTTTGTATAGTCCTCAAATTACTACTACAATTGTGACCAGAATTTCTGTTATTAAGCAGTATATCTACAGATGCCTACATCAGCGTCCAGCAGGGTCCCAGTCAGTGATGGGATGCTGCCAGTTTGCACCAATTCTCACAAACCGGTAGTTCCGGTGAGCAGTTGGCCCTGGCCCTGCCCTTTCCTGTCCTATATTTCCTTGTTTTTTAGCTCAGCTGACTCACACATCAAAGCCAATTGCCGCGCCTCAGCTGAGCTAAAAAACAGCTCAGCTCAGCAGGACTGACACAGAGGGCATTTTTTGAGTGCTGCGCACACGCATGAAGCTAGCTAGCAAAGTGCGCTTTCATAGAACCGTTAAAATAAATCATTTAAGATTTATTTAATTAAAACCACATGAAAAGGTCTTTAATTCAAATACGTATAGTCCATCTGCTACAGTATCCAGAGAATATTCCATAAAATAAATAACAAAATAAAATATATTGTGAATTAATTCTGGCAACAGGGACTGATTTTGGAAGAAAAACTCTATTCCATGAACATGTGTGTGTGTGTGTGTGTGTGTGTGTGTTCGCTTCCTATGTAACCTAATTCCCGTGCATGCATAGATGAAGCTTCACTCGCCCACCCACTGCTTGTTTGATCTGGTTCCTAACAGGCCACAACCCAATACTAGTTCATGGTCCCAGTTTAAAACATATATTAACATGTCCTGCTGAGAAGGAGATCCCATACAAAACAAAAAAGCTAAATGGTCTGGGAAGATCAGCAAACAATTGTTGTTCTTTCCCCTATTGCAGATCATTTGAAAGGTGACTATAGCAGTTTTGATGCCAAAACAGTCCTGAACCCAACTGGAATGGTTTAGATAATCCTCCAAGAATGCATAATGCTGATTAGCTAAAACTTCCTCAAGTATCTTTTCCAAGAGGGAATTGATTGCAAAAGGGCAATATTTAAGGCTAGCAACACTTTTTAAAGTGTCTCATCTCCTGTTAAAGAAGGATAACCTGGAAAAACTATTAGCTGACTGCTGTGGTGTTTGGGTGTTTTGTGAAATTAGAAGACTTAGAATCTGGTGTGATATCTTGGAATGTCTTTCATTCAGTAATACCATCTTTATTATTTATGTACATAACTCAAGGCAGCAAATATACCCAATACTCTCTCCTCTTATCCCTTGGGGTGTTGGAGGCACAGACCTCAACTCTAGCAAAAACACTGGTAAATGCCATAGTCCTGGGAGGCTCAGAATGCTGGTATTTGCTAGCCTTTTCTCCTCCAGAGGAGCTGAAGCACTGACATTCATTAGCATTTACCCCTCAGGAGGGGTGAAAATGTGAAAGATTTCTGAAAGGCTCAGAATGCTGATGTTCAGTAGTGTTTTCACCAGGTCTGTTTCTTCAAGACCTAAAGAGATTTCTCCTCCCTTCATGCTGGAGGAGCTGACCTCAAATCCAATGTCCCTTTCACTTTCAACTTTCCCCATTGATTTCCTGAGGAAGCCAGCAGAGAAGATTACAGTCACATGATAGCAATAGTATATATACCGCTTTCCCATGCTTTACAGCCCTCAGCATATTGTTCCCAACAATCTGGATCCTCATTTTACTGACCTCAGAAGGATGGAAGGCTGAGTCAACCTTGAGCCAAATCAAACTGCTGAAAGTCAGCAGAATTAGCCTGCAATACTGCCTTCTAACCACTCTGCCACCACAGCTCATGATCACAGGACATTTGGCAACTGATTGATCATATATGTGAACAGGTTGCAAAATGCTCGAACTGTGATCATGCGACTTGGGGGACCAGCATGACATTTTACAATGCGGGAAATGCTTTATGGGCACTTGTTCCGAGAAGGTTGTCTTGACGCAAACAGTTGTTAAATGTATGTCAAGGATTTCCTGTCTTACCCTGTCTCTAACCTCCCTCTCTTGTGAAAGGTTACTGAGAAGGTGGTAGGATAGCAGCTCCAAATAGCTCTATAAGAAGTGGATTACTAGGAAGCTTTTCTGTTAAGAATAAACCTGGGCTTGTTCCAGAAGACACATTGAATGCTGTCCTGGATGAGCTGGTAGGTTAGGGTTTGAATGGAAAATGCAATGCTCTTTTTACCTGCTGGATTTCTCAGTGTCAGGGTCAGCTTCAAATGACCCTATAGAGCAGCAGTCTGTCTCAGGAAGCAACAGGAGTTGCTTGTCTCAGGAGACACCCGAAGCTGATTTGCCTGCAAAGCATGTGGAATAGCTGCGGGCCATAGACGTGAAGGGTCTGATCAAGGATCTCCCCACCCCCCAAGACTTGAGGGCTGAGTGAAAAGCAGAGCTGAAGAGATTTGTGCAACTCCTTGTGAGGCAAAGAATTCCCACTAGAAAATTCTTTGACCCTGGACTGGCTCATGATCTCTCTTCAGTGCTGAAACCCCAATAACACTGTTGCCTACTGCTTTCCATACCAGAAAACCATTACAAGCAAGTTTCCAAGGATTTGCGCTGGCTCATAAGTATGTGTGATTTGCATATGTGCTTTGCCTGCTGCTTGTGATTGCACAAATCAGAGCAATCCAACTTCAGGGAGGGGGAGAAGGGCACAAATCTGTCCTGAAAAAGGATATTCAACTTTCTTCTGGATTACCTGCAAGGATTGGGGATTGGAGGGTCTTTTAGTAGTGGACAATTACAATCAATAATTGTGGGTAAGCTTGAGCCTTGTGGGATTTCTCAGGCACAGTCCTTTACTCCATTTTGATTAATATCTACATGAAGCATTGAAAAATGTCATCCATATAGACCACAGGTCTCAAACTCATGGCTATCATGTTGCTATCATGTGATGTAACACAACTTTTTACCCCTTTGCAGAGCTGGCATGAGTGTGGCCTGTGCATGACGCATCCGGACCACGGACTGCCAGTTTGACACCCCTGATACAGACAAACAGGTTTCATCGATATGCAGATAATATTCAGTTATATATCTATACTACCAGGGCCAAATAGGAGGTATGGTGGAAGTATTGAACCAGTGTTTGGAAGCTGTTTTTATCCGCCTAGAGGACAGCAGGCTTATTGTCAGCCCAGGCAAAACAGAGTAGTTGCTTATTTAGAAACCAGTTGATTCCAGGACAATACCAAATCTAACAATGGCCACTCACACACTTATCACCTCACATCTCTGTTACTCTAATTTGTTTTACATGCAGCTGCCTTTAGAGACCATGCAGAAATTTCAGCTAGTGCAAAACGTGGTTATCCTCTTGATAAAGTGAAGGGGGGGGGGGGGGGCTATTATTCTAAGGTAACACATCTTTTGCAGAAGTTGTATCTTTTTTGTTTGCAAGTACACCTATGAAACTCTGTATGGATTGGGGCCTGGATAACACTGTGATTGTCTACTCCAAGTAGAATTTGCCT
Source organism: Laticauda colubrina (assembly GCA_015471245.1). Lineage (NCBI taxonomy): Eukaryota > Metazoa > Chordata > Lepidosauria > Squamata > Elapidae > Laticauda > Laticauda colubrina. The sequence continues at coordinate 23,737,902 of BLBF01000036.1, read as the reverse complement.
CCTGATACATGTGAGTAAAATCTATATTAAGAGCCTCACCAATCATGAAGGCCCAGTCCCACTGGCCGAAGGATGCAAAACGTATGCATAAAGGACACAGCGGACGAGCAAAATTTCGGGGGTGGTTCCATCCGTTGTCATCCGCTCCAAAAAGTGGTGAAAATTTGCATAAACAGAACGGAAAAGAACAGAAAAGAACGGATGTGGGTAGTATGTAGTGGGGATGTTAAACGGATGTTCATAGGAAGCCAAGCGGATGGAAGCGGATGACACCTCCGAAAGGGGTTCCGGGGGATAATTGCGAAGCAGACGCATAGCAGATGAAGCGGATGCATCACGTACACCTAAAGGAAAGAAAGGGGATGTCACACGGATGTATATCGGATGCAAACGCATCCTTTCTATTTCCGTGCTACTAACGCTGTGTAGACGTTCCGTGTACCTTTTGTTTCCTCCCTCTTTCCGTTTTCAGCTGCAGCGGATGTGAGTAGAGGGGATGCCCAGAGGATGCAGAGAGGATACAGCGGATGTTTAACGGATGATAAACGGACATAGAACGCTTGTTGCTCGTATGTCGCGGATTTACATTGTACACGGCGGAAAGTTCATCCGTTCACAAAGTTTTGTGCAGCTCAAAACTTCTTGCGCGGATGAAATCACAGTGGATGGATGCTCGACGGATAGAGCGTATGAAACACGTATGCAATGAGTACACAACGGATGCATAACGTTTTCCAATGGATGGCAAGCTTTTTTTAACGTTTTACATCCTCTTTGCATCCGTAAGTGCAGTGGGACCGGGCCTTGAAAGTGGGCAGGAAGAAGCTTAGAAATACACATTCTGTGTTGGGCTCCCCTCCTATGGAACATTTTGCACTCTAATGCAGGGGTCCCCAACTCCCAGGCCACATCCCATTATCAGGCTGCAGCCCATTTAGAACTCTGTAGCACACCTACCTTTTGCACAAATGGAGATGTGCGCACTTGCACGCATACCTGCCCCTCACATGGATCCATTCTCTGTTTTCCCACCCCACCTCCAAGCTGCTAAGCTGGAAAGATTGGGGACCGCTGCCCTAAGGCAAAATTGGCTCTGTCACTGAACGAGTGGTTATAACTTAAGAACTACCTGTAGTCATCTTATGTCTTTAAAGCAAATTTCTGAATGTAGGGTTGCACGTTGGGAGATTCAAGACTGTTGTTTGTGCCTGATGTGAAGCCTAACGGTTAGCGGAAGAACCTGTGAAAGCATTGATTTTGGAGATTTTTTATTTATTTGTGGTTAAAGAGCAAAATATCAGATACAGTGCAGTGAAGGAAAAAACAAAATAGAAGGTTAAAATCTTCAATTGACCAGCTGCTCCACATTTATACAATTTATTTTTTTCTCATGACTTCATACCTTCCTGAATACTGTTCCCAAAACTTGAAGTAACTGTGTTCCTGAAATAACAACATAGGTGATTTCCTGGGTAAAATTCTTGCTTACCACAAAACACTCGCAAATTGTTATTTACATGGCAAACCGATTATGTCTCACCTCACTGCCAAAGTGAAATCATCTTATAATCCCACAGATGTTCTTTTCTTTCTCTGTACAAGTTGTATAAGGAACTCTGGAGAAAGTCTATGATCATTTGTTGTGTATAGTTCAGTATTTCGCACTCTGTTAATTGCATTATAATAATATAACACTATATTGGACTACTCCAATGTTCTATGTGCTAATGAGATAATTGCTGAAAGAGGTCCTAAATTATAGATTACATCACAGTTTATAACCATATTGATGTATTTCAGTAAATTGTTCTTATGTTTTTAATTATAATTTTTAATTTTATCTGGTGTTTTACTGTTAACTCCTTAGAGCACCATTTTGTAATGGAAAGGATAGACAAAAATGAAATGGAATAATAGACAATGATCATGTAATCCAGAAAACCATTGAATATTTCAAAAGAAAGGGGAGGAAAAGGCCCAAAAGAACAATACAATGACTATTTTTAAAATCTAGTCTGACATAGGAACTCCTGAAAAAATATATATATATATATATATGTATGCTGTAGCTCATATGAATTTGTCATTTCAGTGAATTGCAACTCTTGTGGTTTATAGAGTTTCTACATTCATTCTTTTATGTTTATAGATACGTGTTTAGTTTTTATCTCATATCTATGTCTATTTTCAAAAGTTATTTTTAGGTTAAATCCTCTTAGTCTCTTATCTCTTATCCACAGCCACAATTGATGCATAATAAATGAAAACCTTTTTCAGGCTTCTGCAGTGGCTTCAAAAAGCACCCGTTGATTCTGAGCTGGGTGATGGACAGATAGATTCTCCTCCTGCGGCTCTCTTTGCTGCCATAGTCACCCAGGATGCAGCGTCCTAACAAAGCTGAATAGGGAATGGGAAGTGCTCTTCACAGAATAGCAGTAATCTAAGTAAAATCATTTATTCTCTTTCATTTAGGACCCGGGACGCTTTTACACTTCCATAAATTTATTTGGGATATTAGTGGCTGGATGGCTTACTCTTTTATGTCAGTTTTTGGATAATCCAAACATGCAGGTTTATAAAGACAACTTTTTTTTTTCTTAAAGAGCATAAAAAGTAAGTGCTGGGTTTTTTTAAAAAAATGGTGGACTATTTGGATTTCCCTTAATTATAATTGATAGTACTGAAATATCAGGAAGGGATGGGAGTGATACACTGCCCTCATCTCAATCTTGCCAGAGGTCATTTACAAATGCTCTTGATGTTAGCGGCACTCCTATAGCCTGGTCTAAAATCCATTTAGAGGTGATCCAGTCAATCTGCTTCCTTTAGGGTTCTCTGGAGCTGTAAATCAAACCAGAAAGGGAAGGTTGAAGACTGAACAAAACCTGGCTAGTTACCCTGCAATGAATTTATTTTACCTTGCAACGAATAAGAGCTGATAGAATACAAAGGTTAACAGTGATCTGACTATGCCGGGGGATTTGTAATAATGTTGAGAGCCAGTTTGGTCCAGTGGTTAAGGCACAAGCTAGAAACCAGGAAACTGAGTTCTAGGTTTTTTTTAGGCATGAAAGTTAAGCGGGATAGTTATTCTCTGTCAGCCCAACTCACCTCACAGGGTTATTGTTGTGAAAAAATAATAGGACGAGGAAGTATTAGTATGTTTGCCATCTTGTGTTATTTATAAAAATAATAAACACAGGATACAAAATAAATATCCCAAAATTCCAGATCATATTGCTATTATCCTGAGAGGAAAAAATATGTGACCACAGATGTGAGTTGTTCCCAAAACAAGTTGTCAAGCCCATGATTGCCAAAAACTCCTGAAACACCCCAGAATCTTTACCTAGAAGGTAGATTAAACCCCTCCAGGAGACTGAGAAGCTAACATTTTTTACCATTTTGAAATTTAACCTTCAATAGGAAGGTCAATAGGATCATTTTTTTACATCTGCTGCCTAATATAGAAGTAATATTGATTTTTTTTTCCATTCAGTCATTGTGCAAGTGATACAATTTTAATTGTTTCTAAATCTGTTAAACAGACCATGGGTCTTTCTTTAAATTTAATAATATACAGTATGTCATTCACTGTAAACAGAGTAACATCTAATGTTGGACCCAGTCTATCAAGTTTTTGATTACACAAAGATGTATATATGTGTATATGAACTGGTTTTATCCCCAAGTCATCCAGGCTAAAGCTAAAGAAGCTCCTTGGATAAGAAGCCAAACACCTTCAAGAAAAAAACAAAGTCCAATTAGTTGCCTTTGGAAAAAGCACTTTTGGTTCAGCTATCTTACTTTTTCATGCTCCACATTTGATTTAATGTTGCATATGCAGAAGGATATCAGAGAACCATCAGGAAGTTGCAGAAGTCTAGATAGGGGAATAAGAACACCAAATGATATCATGTATTAGACTCCTTCCCTCCTGCATTATTCTGTCATGAAAAGTACCATCTGGTGGACAAGCTGGTTATTAGTGTTCATATGATGGTAACAGTTTCCATATTTTCAGCACAGTTCATTTCATGTGTCAGAGAGACAAGTGTAATGCAGTTGATCTGACAAGATAGGTACCTTATTCTGGGTTGCCCTGTAAGTGTGCAGCTAGGTTTTTGTTTTTGTTTTCATTTTCCCTTGGAGGATGGTGACTTTCATTGATTTGTGACAAATACTGAGTAACTCCTCGTATGTGTTTAACAGCTCAGAGATAATTTTGAAACTCCCCATAAATTTATGATCAAGAAGCAAAAGAGTAGTTCAGCTATATATAAGGATATCATTTGGATAACAGTTTCCTAGTAAACTGTTATATAAGAGTGCTTTTTGGCAGGGGAAAAGTGATATTTAGCTTTTTTGTATCTTTGCCCTTTGAAATATATATATATATATATATATATATATATATATAT
>BLBF01000036.1:23720056-23733081 GCA_015471245.1 Laticauda colubrina | reverse complement strand
TTCAAAGCATTTGTTTGAAACAGGCAGATTAACTGCTGCTAAGATAGAACCTACACTGGCCATGGCAGTGGATTAACAGATCTTTTTTTCTGGCAAATAGTGTTTCTCTTTGGGACAATACTTTGTACTGAAAAAGCAATTAAAATTTGCTTTCATTTTAGATGTGATAGTAGTCTATAACATTTTTGATTCTTGAAATGTTCCATATCTAAATATTGAGAATTTTATTTTTAAAATTTGAAAAATACTTTAAATCTTAAGGTATTTTAAAAATCCCAGTTCAGTTTTCACATATAATAACTTGATACACATGGACTTAAATACCGATCTTTTTCCTTCTGCCAATTTTTTATCTGTCTGTATGCATTTTGGATCCTGCTCAGATCTCCCCCCACCCCCAAGTTTATATTATAGATGTACAACTGGGAAGTTCCCATACCTCAACCAGATCATACTGTTGCACAATCTAGCTTAGGTCTGTAAGCAGCATAGTAATAAGCTATGGCTTTCCCCCTGTGATTGATTTAGATCATTTATATAGCTGCCCATTTCATACAAGTGACTCTGGGTAGATTACAACAAGATTAAAACAAACAAGCCCCCAAGCATAACCCTGTTGATGCCCAAGGATAAATTGTTAACTATTAGCAGTAGCAATAGCACTTAGTTATATACTGCTTCATAGTGCTTTACAACATTCTCTTAGCAGTTTACAGGGTCAGGATATTGCCCCTGACAATCTGGGTCCTCATTTTACCAACCTCGGTGTCAGCCTTCAAGATTTTGAATGGAGCACCAGCTGATGCTCGGAAGGATAGGAGACTGAGTCAGCTTTGAGCTGGTCAGGATTCAACTCCTGGTAATGAGCTCAATTAGCCTGCAATACTGCATTCTAACCACTGCACCACCACGACTCCTGACTTAACCATTGATAGTTAGCAGGGCTCACCTTGATGATAGCAAAATTTCTATCCAAAATCCTGGCTGTTACTTTTAAATGCAAGGTGGATCTTGCAATATAATAATTGATGAGCGAGCTGACCTGTCATGTATTTGGGTTTGGAAAGGGGGATAACTTTTCGGGCATATGGCTAGTTGGGTTCTAGGTATGTCATCAAAAGACTCTGGGATAGAAATGGAGCTATTATGATAGTCATCTGGGAATCCTTATACTTTCAGGGATGTTCTTCCAGAAGTCACCAGATGTGAGACCTTCTTCATTAAATTGGGTTCTAGAGATCAGACAGGATCGTTGGTGTTGGCACCAGTCTCCCAGCTGCATAGCAGCCTCCCTGCTTGAGTTCCTTGATTCAGTTTCTGGGCTACTGGTTGAGTTCTTATGGGCTTGGGGGATTTCAATTTGCTTTCTCTGGGAGTGGAGTTTGAGATGGCTCAGACATTTATGGCCACCGTGTCAGTCATGGACCTATCCAAGATTTGTCCAGAGCTTGACTTGGGACAGTGGTCTCACACCTGATCAGGGGTTCCTGTCTGAGCAGTGCTTATATGATCTGAAATTGCAGGGGCTCTCAGTGACTCTCTTGTCATGGTGAGATGAAACCTGATTATCATGGAATTCTCTTAACATCTCTGCCCCTGAAGGGAAGCTGGACCCAGTAAATTGGTCCAACCTGGTGACAGATGGACCCAGAGGCATTTCAGAGGGAGCTGGGGATTGGCCAAGGCTTTGGATACATCCTCTGCCTCTTGTGGATCCTGTTCCTCTCCCCCCCCCCCCCATTCATAGAGTAGCTGAGGGAGGTGAAAACCAAATCAGTCAATCAATCAGAATAGAGCTGGAAGGGACATTGGAGGTCTTCTAGTCCAACCCTCTGCTCAAGCAGGAGACAAATAAGTCACTGAATCCTGCTTCATTAAGCAAATCCTGCTTTCGCCATTGACTTCAGGAACCCTCTGGGTAGATCGCAAATCTAGATCACATGATTCCAGAAGTTAATGCTGGTTTCTAGCATAAAACATCATTAATCACGGTCATGAGGCTTGCAGATGCTGCAGAAGGCTATAAATGTGGGCTGGTTGCTGAGAACTTAAAATGCAGTCATGTGAGTGTGGGAGGAACAGCCAGCGGAACTGTGAATTTGGTTGTAGCCCAGGGGAGATCCATTGAAACTTTGAATGGTCGCTAAGTAAACTGGTCCTAGGTCCAGAATTATCAGGTATTCCACAAAATGAAGGTCTCCTGTGTGTAACTATTGTAGTAACTTTTCTTAGTTTTATTTGTTTACAGCATTCTTTATTAACAATGGGCAGATATGAGTAGAATTTCTTTTCCAGCCTTATAATAGAGTGAAATATAGCAATAAAAATTCTCCTCCTAGCCACTTGTGAGGGCACTCCTTATATTGAATCTTTGGCTGTTAAACTACCAACAAAAAGGGAAATTGCTATTCTCAGATATGTGCTTGTTTCTTGGAAGTGACATGGACTTTGTTCAGTAATTGTCCCTTCTTGTTGCAAAGTGCTATTTCATTTGTGTTGAAATATATTAATAGTTTCTGGATTAGAGTTAGGAATTTCTGATGAATTATACTAAACTGCCAGTTTTGATTCAGTGTTGCTTAACATGGTTTTTAACGTCAGCTGATTAATCTTTTTTTTTGTAAAAATTTGGCAGTCAAGTTTATTAGAAGTAACAGCATGAATATTTCCTTGTTTTCTAATACCTGCTTGCTTGAAATACATCATTATACAGGTAAACACTTGTATAATAGCATATTCATCAAACAGACAACAGATAATATGTATCCTTTTTAAAAAGAATATAATTTCAACAGACAACAGATAATATGTGTCCTTTTTAAATATAATTTCAATTCTGCGTTCTCCTTGAAAAGTCAAATGTTACATTGGAAATTTAAGAATGGTCAGGTGCATTTTCATGTGTAGTGCTTTTGTATAACAGAGATTAATCTTGGATGGCTTGTTTAGGTATTCAAAAGAAAATATGTTATTTTCACATAATAGTTCCATTCTATTTTGTTCAGACCCTCGTGCTCAGTTTGTGGCACCTCAATTTAGAAAAGACCAAACTGGAAGAACTTCTGAAATAGCAGTGCATATGATCTGGGGACTTGAAGCTAACTCCTGAAAGACTGAAGGAACTGGATATGTTTAGCTCTTGGGAAGAGACATGGAAGTCTATGATGGTGTCCTTCAAAGAATGTTACACTGAAAAATGTTGAAAGAATGTTACACTGAAAAAGATCAGGATCTTTTCTCTATTGTTTCATGGGGGTCCGGGAGGGGACACACTAAATGCAGGATTTAAGTTACAAGAAAAAAAGATTCTAATTGAATGTTGAAAAAAAAAATTGACAGTGGAACCAATCAAACAGATGCAATGGGCTTCAATTCACTGTTTGTATTCAAGCAAGGATTAAACAGCCATCTGTCATGGATGCTTTAATTTGTATCCTGCACTTTGTGTCCTAAATGGCCTCTTCCAATTCTGCAATTCTATGATCTGTAGAGTCACAAAGTCAAATCATTGAATTTTTAATTATAAGTTCAGCCAAGGTCAAATGGTTTCTATTCAGTCTAATAAAACAGATGTGGAAACTTGCTAATAACCATATACCAGGGATGGCAGTCTGTCAAGATTGTCTGAGTTGCACATGGTCAGAACTGGTGATAGACACACAAAACCAAAGCTGATCAAGAATCTGGCCATTGTATTGTTTGAAGACTACAGGTAGTCCTCAACTTACAACCACAAATGAGCCCAAAATTTCTGTTGCTAAGCAAGGCAGTTAAATGAATTAAATGCCCCTGTTTTATGACTTTTTGCTACAGAAGAGCATTACTCCAGTTCTTGAGTGAATCATGCAGTCATTGAGCAAATCTGGCTTTCCCCATTGACTTTCCTTGAGAGAATTGAAGAAACCTCTTTGATGAGAAGTGAAACATCTTCAAGGAAAAATAAAGTCCAATTGCCTTTTGAAAAAGCATCTTTGGGATACCTTGGAGTCTCTTTTTGTGAACTTTGAGGAGTCATGGAGAATGAACATGGTATGCAAGATTGAATAACAACCATTTTCAAAATGGGAGAAAGAAGGAGACTAGGCTAACTACATTTAGTTTGACTTCAGTACTGGATCATTATTAAGCAACCTGAGATTATTTAGAACAGGAGTTCCCAACCCTGGCACTGGCCCACGGACTGGCACTGGGCCACTGGCACTGGGCCATGGCACATGGACTGGCACTGGGCCACGGCATGCCAGAAACCGGGCTGTGCAAACAAGTGAAGCCCCATACATGGGATACAGGCAGCACACAAAACTATGCCCCCTCCAGTCCGCAGAAAAATCTCCATGAAACTGGTCCCTGGTGCCCAAAAGGTTGTGGACCACTGATTTCAAAAATACTACATTTACATGGCAGGAATCGGCATGGATTTATCAAGAATAATTTATGCAAAAATATCTTGATCTTTCTTTTGGATAAACAAAGCAGTCTACTTGAATCTATGATTTTTCTGTGCCTCCCTGCTAGCCATTTCAGTGATAAACAGAGCTTGGATAGAAGCTTATTGTGGGAGCTGCTTGGGGGGGGGGGGGCATTGGATTTGGGCACTATTTTGGTTATGAGTCGAAAGCCCAGGAAACAAGACAGTGAAATACAGGTAAGAGCTGCTGGAATATTGGGGAATTCAGAGGTAGAAAAAAAGTAATTACAAACATTCTGACTAAAAGAAAAACTGCAGATGCAATAGCAAATAATAGAAAATGAACAGTTTGAGAGAGGTGGGGTGAATAATCCAGCAAACACAACTACAAAAGAAATCTGCAGGGAGAAAAACCTACTAACAGTAGCTGGGCCAGGGAGGAAAATTATTGTATACTTAAATACATGTATATTTAAGCACTCTGTGAATAAATAAGATCATAGAAAAAAATCTTGATATTAAGAAGTGAGAATAAGATGGACCTGGGGTATGATAAAATTAGGACAAAACCTTTATTTTTTAAGAGCTAAGCTTGATTTTTGTAACTATTCTATTAAGACTTATTCTTATGCAGGTGAAATGAACATTCTTGTTCTCCTATTTCTGTATATCCTATCCAAAAATGAACCTGTGACAATGCAAATAAGAGTAAGCGGAATCTTCTTCATAATAAATGCAGGCTACATGTTTAATAGGATCTGAATTGGATGTGAAAGAAATCTAGTGTGACATCTATGGTGTCACTGATAGCCAGGGATGATTCTGCTAAACTGCCTGGTAGGTGGGTGCCCCCTTCCTCCCTCTGCTCCCCATGTGTTTCCCTAACAAAGCTATGTATAGAATCTGGATTTGGCAGTGATTGATAGGAAAGGGGTCTTTGAAGTCCTAATGCATTGTTGTAAAAAAAAGGGAAATCTTTATGGAGGGATTTGAAAATAGAACTGCTGATATAATACTAACAACAGTGACAGAAATAATAACATTATTCAAATCTATGGCACAATTCTATCATTGTCTATAATTCTGGCGACATTTCAAGTGCTACTGGTATGCTATAGTGCTAGAAAAGATACAAATCAGGGCAACCAAAATGTTAAGGGACCTGTGTCTCTGATTTAAAAAAAAGACTCTGATAGTTGGATCTTTGTTGCTTTGAAGATGATTAAGTGGAAACATGAAAGAGGGATATAAAAGCATGTATGAATGGTATAGATCAGGGCTGTCAAACTCCCGGCCTGGGGACAAGATATGTCACATGCTGGCCATATGCACGTCCAGTTTCGTGAAAAGGAAAAAAGTCCCAATATGTGACGATGCCGTGACAACACAAGTTTGACATCCCTGGTATAGATTATATATAATGACATTTTTCTCTCTCATAATCTTTGAATTTGATCTGATCCTTAGTTCAAATTTAGTAAATAAATCAAGAGTCCATTTTGACAAATACTTTTTCACCTATGGGGGTGGCTTCTGAATGTAAATAAATGTGGCACATATATTTCCCTTTTATTGGTTTCACTGTCAACATTTAGGGTACAAACTCTGCTAGGAATGGGCTTAGACTCTTTGATCTTAAATCTGTAAAATGCTAATTGAAGATATATAAATAGTCATGTAACCTGAGCTTATACAGGACATTGTGTGTTCTGTCAGATTTATGAAACATCTGATGATACAGCCAGTTGCCTACAAAAGCTCATCCCAGAGTAAACCAATTAGCATTTCAAGTATCATGTTGCTTTTTTGTCCCCTGGGCTCTGCACAAATTAATTTTTCATGCACATATGTACTAAGCAAAATCAAAAATAATTGTCCTATTAATCCATATCCCCCAAAAAACCTGTAACAAGGATCTTGGTTCAATATGGTTTGCTTCATAGAGTAAATTTTAATTCTTAAAAAAAAAACTGGTTTTGTTCAAATATGTTAGAATTACTCTTTTAAAAATGAGGTATTGAAACTTACAGTAAAAAGTAGCTGTTATCTTTACCACTTGTAACTCATTAGCTCATACAGATTGGGGAGGAGGGGGACACAACAAGCTGAAGAACACAGCCAGCCTTTTCATCAACAAAAAGGAAAGCATTCCTGTGTAACAGTCTTCAGCACTTATCTCTGATTTCTGGTACTATTTGTGCTGAACGAAAAGCAACTGTTACCCCCAGTTAAGAGAGAACAAACTCAACATGCTGTGAAATTACCACACTGCCATTCACTTTCATTAGAGTAGTATTGCTGGGAGCTAGCAAGGCTAGCCTTTGTATGAATAATTAAGGGAAATGTTGCTTTCTGAGGGGTGTTTAATAGACAAATTGCAGGCCAATATTTTGGTGTATTTTATCCACAGGTTGAAACATAATTTATTTACTTTTGTTTTTATGCCTTTCCAAGTTGTAAAACAGGGCTGGCAAATGCCCGGCCTATGGGCTGGATGTGTCACATACTGGCCACGCCCATGCCCACATCCAGTTTAGCGAATGATGACATGAGTTTGACACTTCTGCTGTAAAAAGACAAGACGGAACTTAAGAGTAACTTAAAGAAATAAATATTTAATGTTAAGCAATGCTGGCACACACTGAGTTGTTCTAACAAACTTTACAGATAATGGTAAGTTTATTTACACAAGGAAAAATTATTTCACATTGAGAAACTTACCTATGTTCATTCTTCAATGACAGATATCAGATTATTTATGGTGGAATTTTTGAAGTTTTCAGAAAGTATTACATGGCACTATGACATTGTTCACAACAATTTAAATTAATGAAGAAATAGTTCTGATAGTTTTGGGGAGGCTATTGCTCAGTTTTTAAAATAAAATAATCGAATGTTTATGTACTATAATAGTGTTTACAGTCATACAGATAGTTCTTAACTTTACGACGAGCCAAAAATTTCCATTGCTGAGCAAAACAGCTGTGATATGAGTTTTGCCCCCATTTTACAACCTTTTTTGCCACAGTTGTTAAGTGAATGACTGCAGTTGTTAAGTTAGTAACACGATTGTTAAGTGAATCCGCCTTGCCCATTGACTTTGCTTGTCAGAAGGTCGCAAAAGGGGATCATATGACCCTGGGACACTGCAACTGTCATAAGTTTTGAAAAATTGTCGTAAGTCACTTTTTCAGTGCCATTGTAATTTTGAATGGCCACTAAATGAATAGTTACTTTTGAACTATAGGTACTTTTGAAGTATTCCTGAGTATAGCCTGCAGATGAAAAATTTTAGTTAGGGAGTCTAAATTTAAAACAGTATGCTTGCTGATAAATCTTAACCTTGTTATGGAAACAACATTTTTGAAGAGGTAGCACTTGGTTTTTTTCGTTCTTGGTTCCCTCTAGACCAGGGGTGTCAAACTTGATTTCATTGAGGGCCGCATCAGGGTTGTGTTTGACCTGGGGGGGGAGGGGGGGCTAAGTGGGCATGGCCAGTTCAATGTCCTGCATCCCTCTGCCATCGAAAACCGAGCCCTGGAGGGCCGGCAGAGGCACCGCGGGCTGGTCCTTCGCTGTTTCCAGGGCAGCTCCACAGCCCAGATCGAAGCACCCCGCAGGTGGACCCTGAGTTTGACATCCCTGCTCTAGAACATGCATGATGCATTCGGTCCAGGTTCAATCCCAGGAGGGATTCAGTTGAGGTCGGGTCAAGAACAGCCCCTGTTTGAAAGTTGGAACAGCTAATTACTGCCAGCATTAAATGGTACTGAAACCTGATGTACAGTTTTTTGTCATCACATGAAGGACCTTCACTCTACCTTGGTTTGGCAATGAGGATAATTTTACATGATGCAAAGAAAATCAGCCTTGTGATGAAAGAAATGGATCTAGAATATGAGTTTTATCTTTTTTAGAACAGAGATTTTTTTTTTTTTTAAAAAAAGATAATATTCTGGATAAATTGAGAAGACAACATATTACAGATTTAATGCTAAACTTAATAAGCTTAACTTTATATAGGGTCTTTCACATGGCTACTATCTGTGGTTTTATTGTATAGATTTTTCTATTAAGGTTTTTTTTTTTATGCTCAGCTAATTTATGTGTATAATTGGTTTTTTTTCCTTCACTGTATAATCATTTAATACAGATACTTTTGTATTTTTATGATTTTTAATTATTCATTTTTAAATAAGTAATATTTTTAAAAGAATTGAGACCTGATAGACCAATAAATTAGCTTCAATATGAGTAACCTCTTATTTTCTAGTAAAGATAATCTGTTTCAATGTTCCGTGGCTATTTTATATCCATTTTGGATAACCCGAGAGATCTGTCTATGCCATCAGATTAAGCAGCAGCACCTGTTGTCATTTTCCTATGTTGACATTCTTAGAAAATAATGTCTAACAATTTTTACTTCAGAGGAGGCTGCAGTAATTTCACTCTGTTCCACAATAATCCAAAGCTATCTACAGTTAGTCCTCGACTTTCAACAAGTTGCTTAGCGACCACTACAGAGCTCCCCAGGGCTACCTATGACCCACATTTGAAATTCTCCTTCCCCCATCCCTTCTATTCAAGTGATCACACTTTGGATGCTTGGAAACCAGCCTGTATTTACTACTGTTTGCATCATTCCCGGAAAAAGGAAGGGGGGTGTCATACGATTGCAATTTTTAACTCTTTTTTTTTGCCAGAAACTGGTGTTTACTTCCAGTTTTTGGCAAAAAACAGTCATTAAAAACAATGCATTCAGTAGGGAAAGTATCCTAAGACCAATGTATCAGATACTGCCATTTATTAATTGAAGAAGAAAGAACACTGTACACTGGAGGCAAAGAGTTTTAGTAACACAGGACTGAAGGATCTGAGTGTACAGAAATTCTGTAGCCAAATAACATGCTGGTTAGTGATATATATCTGAAGCACAGTTGGAATCCATTGAATGGAAACAGTAAAAAACAGCGAGACTCATTCAGAAGATTTGTCTGGCTCTTAATATGTGGATTTATTTAGGAAGTGCTTTCATCTGTCTTTTCTCTTTGTACGGACGTAAGTTGCTTAAAATAAAATTGATGTTTATTCTTGTTTTCCTGTAGGTCAGTAACAGATCCACGAGATGGAAAGAGAGTTGCACTCAAAAAGATGCCCAACGTCTTCCAAAATCTGGTCTCTTGCAAAAGGGTCTTCCGTGAATTGAAGATGTTGTGTTTTTTTAAGCATGACAATGTGAGTGGCTCATATATTTTTATAATATTTTTTTGGCATTCTAACCAGGGGTTGCTCTAGAATGTTACAAATATTCATAGGCATTAGAAAAACAGGCAACAATTTCTGAGTAAATTACATCCATTATCAGTGGAAACGAAAGCTTTTTTAGAATGATGGAGACATCTAAAATCTAAATCCAGTTGAATCCGCTTTCTATGTTGCAATATACCTGTTTACTTAAAGATAAACAGCCAATGCCCCCAAGGAAATGTATAAAAACAACACATGACATCTGAGCTGATTCCTTTACTTTCTGGGACAGTAAAGAATCAATAGTGTGCTTGCATGTTGCCCTAAGCCCGTGATGGCAAATTTATGCCACATATGCTTGAAGTGGCACGCAGAGCCATTTCCCCTGACACCTGTGAGCTCACCCGGAAGAGTCCCGCTGCACATGTGCATGTGCCACCGCCGCCCAACAGCTGATTGTTGGCTATCTGGCGTGCATGTGGGGGGGAAGGGGGTGTGCGGGAGACACGTGCATGTGCAGAGATGCACAGCATGCGCTGGGGGTTGCACATGCATCTGCAGAGATGCGGTGCACAGCAAGGGGAATCACGCAGGTGCAGGTGCACAATGCGCAGCAAGGGGAATTGCAGGCACAGGCGCGTGGCGTGTGGCAAGGGGGTCATAGGCACAGATGCGCAGGGTGCTGCGTGCTGCGAGGGGATTGCGTGCGCAGGGTGTGGGGGGGGCAGCACGCATTGCCTTTTAGGAGTGCATGTGCAATTATCGACACAGGAGCCAAAAAAGATTTCCCAGCACTGCCCTAAACCATAGCTTGTGCATGAAAGGAATGAATTGCCATGAATCTCATGTGCTCCTTTTCCCTTCTTCTTCCCAAGCATCCCAAAGAATTTTTCAAGCTTTCATTTCGGCTTCAAATTAACCACAATCTGGAGAGACTATATTAAATATTAAGTGAAGTTAGATTCAAACAAACTTCAAGCAGAGACCATAGATTGATTATAGATGTATATGTGATTGGCTTGAAGTTAATTGTTCTTTAGGAGAGGGTGGTCCTGCTGGCTCTTAAAGAAGGTGGCAATATATCCCCTCCTCAAGGGGCCCATCACTCAACTCCACTAATCTCAATAGGTTTCATCCACGTCTCCAATCCTCCCTTTTTAGGGAAGGTTGTAGAGAAAATGGTCACATGGCAGCTTCAAAGGGCATTGGATGAACTGAATTATCTGGATCTTTTCTGTCTGGGTTCAGGCCAAAGTTTGGGACTGAAACAGCATTGTTCACATTCTTGGATGACCTCTGTTGGGATGGGACGGGGGTAGTGCATGCATCATTGCTCTTTTTGACCTCTCAGCAGCCCTCAATACCATTGATCCTTCAGGACCAGCTTCAGGAGATGGGGATAGGAAGCAAATGTTTTGCTGGTTTTCCTCCTTCCTCCGGAATCAGTACCAGCCAGTGCTGATAAAAGAGGACAGCGATCCAGCCCATGGCTCCTACTTTGTGAACTACTACAAGGCTCATTTCTCTCTTCCTTTTAATTTAACATCTACTTATGGCCACTGAGTGAGGTGATCTGACAATTTGGAGTGAGGCATCATCAAAACCCAACTTCACATTTCCACCCTCGGCTGTCTAAAAGATACTGTGGATGTCCTTGTGACCAGCCCTGGAGACTAGGGGTCTGCATGGGGCACAATGAGCTTAGGCTCAACCTAAGCGAGATCGATGGCTTTGGGTGCTTGGGCCTTCCAGTACCAAGATTTTTTTACTTCTGATACTGGAAAGGGGGAGGCACTGCCTGAGATGGACCTGATGCAAAATCCAGATGTCTCCTTGGATTCAGGTCTCCTGTCTCCTGCTGGAAAAGCAGGTGGTAGCCATAGCTAAGAGGCTCTTTGCACACCTTCAGTTTGTGTGCCAACTGCACCCATTTCTGGACTGAGAGGTTCTTCTCACTGTCACTTCATGACCTCCCATTTGGACTATTGCAATGTGGTCTATATGGGGCTGGTGTTGAGGAAGCTTCAGATGTATGAATTATAAATGGTGTTGACTATTCATCACATCTAATACCACTGCTTGGGGGCTTCATTGGTTGCCAGTGTGTTTTCAGGTCCAATTCAAGCTGCTGATGGTCACCTTTAAAGCCCTTCATGGCTTAGGACTGGGTTGCTTGAAGGACGATCTTCTCCAAGTTGTTTTTACAATGTCCAACCCTTTCCAGTAGGATGGGAATGCTGGAGGCCCCATCAGCCAAAGAATGTTAGCTGATGGGGACCCAGAGCGTGCCTTCTCTGCCATAACTCCTGCTCTCTGGAACATTCTCCCTCCAGAGATTAGTTAGGATGGACCCAATTCTGCTAATCTTTTGGAAGGCATTGAAGACATGGCTGTGTGCTTGGGCCTAGGGTCCCAATGATGTAAAGGGATCCTTGGTTACAGTGATACTATTGGATTATAATATCGCTTGGCAGCTATTTGTATTTAATTTCTTTTTTGTATCGTGTTTTAACTGTTTTAACTATTTTTATGACTGTTTATCATCCAGAGTCACTGGTTTGAGATGAGCAGATATACAAATTGATGAAATAAATACATATAAATACTGAATTTATGGTTTTTGCTTAAAGTAATTATGGCTAAGACTACATTTTTGGATCAGAGGCTCATTATTTGGATCAGAGGCTCATCATTTGGTAGGGTCCATTAATCAAACAAGCTATTTTGTGGTAAAAATCATCAAAGTATCCTAATATCATTTTAAGAAACCAAGTATGATATATTCTGAATAAGGAGAAATCTTTCTTTGTAAAATAGAACTAAAATGCAGTTAGTGATTTTACTTGATGGAACTTTGACAAGGTTAGTGAATATTTAAGTGCAAGACTTAGAGTTCTGGGTTGGCCCACTTTAGAATCAGAACAGATATTGGGAAAGTACTTATAACAGAGAAGTATTATTTGTGAATGGTTGTCAAGTGGCCAACCCTAAATAGGAAGAGCAGTAATGCTTTATAGCCCTTCGTAAGCAGCTTACAGAGTCAGCATATTGACCCAATAATCTGGGTCCTCATTTAATAACCTCAGAATGATGGAAGACTGAGTCAACTTTGAGCTCGTCAGGATCGAACTCCAGGCTGTAGGAGAGTTAGCCTGCCATGCTGTATTTTAATCACTGTAACATCACAGGATAAGTCCAATATGCCTCCCCAAAATAAAATAGTAACATAGATGACCTTTGAGTTAATATTGAACCTGGCAATTACAGTTGTAAGTCATGATAGTCATAAAACAGATCACTACATGATCGGACCCAACTTTACTATGTATGTATGTATGTATGTATGTATGTATGTATGTATGTATGTATG
>BLBF01000036.1:23690930-23720046 GCA_015471245.1 Laticauda colubrina | reverse complement strand
ATGTATGTATGTATGTATGTATGTATGTATGTATGTATGTATGTATGCTGTGGTGGGTTTCCAATTGTTTTCCTACCAGTTCTATGCCCACATGCACATAGAACTGGTAGAAAAAAATTTGGAAACCCACCACTGGACTTCAGCAATATTCAGAGATGATTAGGAGAAGGACAGTTGAAATGATATCATGGCTAGGTGTCAGACCCCTTGTTTTGAGCACTATCCTCCATTTACCAAATAAGGAGGATAACTGAAAGCTATTCCAGAGGCGTTACTTTGACCAATCAAGCAAAATATTTCATCTCTCATATACATAGTCTAATCAGCAATTTGAGATTTTAGCAGCTGACTCTATCTTCCTAATGACAGATTTTGATTAGTTTTCACTTGTGCTATAATATAAAAATAGTATGAGGCAATTAAAATTCAAGAAATTCAAAAATGAATTCTGCCTGTTTAGGTTTTTTTCAATGTGGAGTGTATGTACTTAATGTTTGATGTGACACTCTTGTATCATACCAGAAATTTTAAAAAAATGACCCAGTGTACAATTGTCCATGATGCCTCATGTTCTTTTTTATATTATAGCACTAGTGAAAATTAATCAAAAGGGATGCAAAACATCAGATTGCCTACTCGTAGATCAGATTGTCAATTCTGGAGCTGATTTTGTTGAATCATGAGATATAGATAGTAATGTCAGCTGTGTTTCCCAGGGTGTCTCTCGGACCAATTCAAAGGAGTGGTTCTAATTTTTAAAGCTTGAAATCATTTTATTTCAAATTAACTTTAAGGACTGTTATTCCTTGTCACCTATACTTTTTCAACATAGAAATGTCTAATGTGTTGTCATGGATAATTAAATGAATAAATAAATTATGATGGCCAATAAATTGTATAAATAAATAAATAAGTAGAGGTGGAGTTTTACTTGAATTGTTCTGAGTGTTCATCTGAAACCTTCTCTGAAAGTTAACTACCAGTATGTTTTTACTTTGCTTTGGCAGTCTTGCATCTTGTGCATTCAACTGAGCATTTCATTTGAAAAAGTGCATTTAATTATTTATTATATTAGATAATACATTTGATAATACAAGATAATATTTCAAATATATTATAATATATTAGATAATATAATAAATAACTAAACAAACATAGCTAGGTGGATGATGATGGTGTGTGTGTGTGTATGTGTGTGTGTGTGTTGGAATCTAAACACTGACCTCATTAAATCCTTGAATCTGCTGTGATAAATATCAGCAATGCTCTTTCCATTGATGAATTTCCTGTCTCAGGTTTCCAAAGTTTATATCGTCCTTCCCAGTGGTAGGATTCAAATATTTTTACCACCGGTTTGGTGGGCGTGGCTTGTTGGGCACTCATTTTGCGCGTGCACACACTTTGCGTGCGCATGCACTCTAAGCGTGCACTTTGCGCAGGTGCAGAGGCATTTGCACAAGCACAGAGGCGTTCTAATTCACCTCCTGCAAGCCTGCACTCTCCCAGTCACTTCAGGAGCTGCTACACGGCACTCTGTTGTGCTGCGCAAAGCACTTCAAATTCAGAGGATAAAGATGAGTATGGGAGCCCAGGTGGATGGGTGGGCCCAACATCAGAATGGCAAAGAGAACCAGTTCGTTCTCCATTGCTCATCGCCACTATCAGCTCGGCAGAACTGGACCAAACCGGTAGAATACCACCACTGATCTTTCCCACCATCAAAGATACAATTGCAAACTGAAGATATTTTTCCTTTGTTCATTCATTTCCTTCTGTAAAATAAGGCTTGGTAATAAATCAGCTTCCATCTTATTTCCTAGGTACTCTCCGCTCTTGACATACTCCAACCACCACACATCGACTACTTTGAAGAAATGTATCCTAAATGTTAAATAAATAATTCCATTGAGGTAGGTGTAATTAATTCTAGTTTATAAAACTGCCTGCAGATTTTGGACTTGTCATCTTGAGCCTTAGCATCTGGAAAGGTGTATGGAGGCCAGCTGTAATACACCATCTAAAAAAACATAATTATAAGAGTGGGCTTCTAAAAGAAGGAATTGGAAGGCGTGTGTAGAAATTTATTATTATTGTTACAAGAATTGAATATGTCAACTTGCTTTCTGGGTAGGCTTTGGGATTTTCTCCCAGATTTATCTTAATCATAGAAGGAAAAGTATTCGGAAAATGACTGCAAATTAATGCCTTCCGATGTGCAAATGCTCATATAGTAATTTGATGTATACCTATAAATGATAGAGAGGATTGTTACAGGTATATCTTGAAATATACATTCATGTTGCTACGCTTAATGATCCTGTTGTCTCCCATGTAAAGAAGGCTGCTCTACAAAAGTAAATGTCTTTCCGTGCCAGAATATAGTATTTATTTTTTATTAAATAACACAGAGCACAAAACAGCTATAGCCCTAGCCCTGGACTTTTGCCAATGAAAATTTTGAAGAATCCTAAAAAAAAATCCTGTAAAACATAAAAAATTGGAATGTTTGTAAGAATAGGATTCAGTTTTCATTTATGTAATACTAAATTTCTGAAATATATTCCCATGTATTCTTAAGTATTCCTATCCTCATTGCAAAAAAACCCTTTTGTCCTTGCTTCCTTGTACATTGCTTCTTTCTTGCTAGGATAATCTTTGATCTAGATTAGAGATATGAGAAACAACAATTCTATACCTTCCCTTTGCTTATATAAAGGGCCTGTCACATTGGCTGACAGATGCAAAACGTATGTAAAAAGGACACAGCGGAAGAGAAAATGTTCCATCCGTTGTTATCCGCTTTCAAAAGTGCCCCAAATTTGCATAAGCAGAGCAGACAACAACGGAAAGGAATGGACGGGGGGAGGACATAGAGGGGATGGAAAGCGGATGCTCCACGGAAGCCTAGCGGATGGAAGCGGATGGAAGCGGATGGAAGCAGATGGCACATCTGCAGGGCTTCTGGGGAAGCACAGCGAAGCGGACGCGCAACGGAAGGAGCGGATGCAGAGCGGATAAAGCAGATGCAGAGCGGAAGCCTAGCGGATGCCTAGCGGATGCAAAGCGTTCACTGTGCATGCGGGGAGGATACATTGCGTCAGCCCCGCGGATATAAAGGGATGCAGCTCGCAAGCAGGTCACCATTCAGAGGAAAGACCTGCTGCCAGACACAGCTCCAGCCAGCCAGCCAGCCAACAACCATGGGGAAGAAAAGGAAGCCTGTGCCATCTGCTGCCAGCCCTGGCAAGAAGGACAGGGCCACCATCCCACCCCCTGGCCCTGACTCTGCTTCTGCTGGGGCTTCTGCTGCTTGGGCTGATTCTTCTGGAACTGGAGCTTCTGCTGGCGCTGCTCCTGGTGCTGGAGCTTCTGCTGGTGCTTACTCTGCTGGTGCTGCTCCTAGTGCTGGTGCTTCTGCTGGTGCTTACTCTGTTGGCGCTGCTCCTGGTGCTGGTGCTTCTGCTGGTGCTTACTCTGCTGGCGCTGCTCCTGGTCCTGCTGGTGCTGCCGGTGCTGCCGGTGCTGCTGCTGATCCTGGTCCTGCTGGCGCTGCTGGTCCTTACTCTGATGCTGCTGATCCTGGTCCTGCTGGTCCTGCTTTTGCTGCTACTGTTGTTGTTGCTGCTGGTGGTGGTGTGGTGGAGCAGCCCCTACAACCTCGAAGCCCCTCTGATGAGGGCCCAGATGTCCCTGCCAGAGGGAGGAAGAGGCATACGCGTGAACGAGAACGGGAGAGGAGGCAATACTCCATCGAAGAAAAACATGAGGATGAGGTGCTGGAATGGCTGAGGGAGAACGAGTATCTTTGGTGGAAGGGACACAGGCTCTATCAAGACACCAAAAGGAAGCAGGCTGCTTGGAGAGAGAAGGCGGAGAGCCTGGGCTACACTTTGGAGGTGCTCCTCAGCTGGTGGAAGCACATGCACACCTGGTACGGGAAGCTGCACCTCAAGAAATCTGGCCAGGCCACGATCAAGCTGACGGACTGAGAGACCTACGTGATGGCCAAGTGCAGCTTCTTGGAGGGTGAGATCCGCCACAGAGGAGCAGCCCCTCTGACAACCCTCTCTCTCAGGCAGCCCGCAGAGAGCCAGTCCTCTTCTGGCCAAGAGTCAGCTCCTGTGTCCAGGCAGGTATCTGTGGAGCGTCCCACGATGGAGACCCCCCCAACAGCTGCACTCCCCGTGGCGGAACATGTGGAGGACACCCTGACGCAGTGGGAGCAAGGAGAGGGCACTTCCACCAGACACCAACCCACATCCACCCCCAGCTCCACCTCCACAGAAAGCAGGCAGAGAGCCAGACCAGAGGGACAGAGCCACACTGTCCTGCTGGAGATCAGGGACACCATCAAAAGCAGCGTAGATCTCCTCTCTCAGCTGGTACACACCGACATACCATCCTCAAACCTCAAGCCCTTCCTCACCTACGTCAACCAGACCTTCCTGGACATGTCCGAATCACAGTACCAGGTGATCAAGGACAGGATCACCGGTCTTCTTCACAACCCTCCAGACCCAGCTGAACCTGCTCCGACCCAGTCCAGGTCTGCTCCCCCACCCCAGGTGATGTCACTGCCCTTCCAAGGCTTCCCACAGGCCCTCACCTACCAAAGCTACGGCTACCAGGAGCTCCAGCAGCACAGGCAGCCCTTCCCATTCCAGGTACAAGTACATCGAACGCCACCGGTGCCACCGATGCCACTGATGTCAGCCACGCCACAGATGCCACCCACGCCACAGATGCCACCCACGCCACAGATGCCACCCACACCTCACCTCGTTCAGCTGCAGACCAGACATCCCCACTACACTCCTTCCTCCACCCCACAGCCAAGCCCAGCCTCAGAACATCTGTCATCGGTATTGGGGCTGACACCCCATGTCCTGGAGGAAGGGGCTCTCAACATCACAGGACTGAGCCAGCTCTCTGAGAGCTTCCTCCACACACCATCCCCTGTTGTCCTCTTGGGGCCAGGCACCCCAATGGCGCCTCAGACCAGCACTCCAGCAGCAGCCACCTCCACAGCACATGGACCCTTCACCCCTGAGACTATGGGCATGCCTCAGAGTGACTGAGAAGAGTGCCAGAGACCGGGTGGCTACCTGTTGACTTTATCTTTGCTTGGGACACTTGGGTCATTTTGCTTTTACAGCTTGTTATTAATAAAGATTATCTTTGCTTCACACACTTGCTTCATTTATTTTAGTCAATAAAGTCTTGGTGGAAACTTTTAGAAATGGTTTAAGCCTTTGTATACTTGTGGGATGGGTAAGGATAGCAGTGGGATGCGCAGGGATACCTTTGGGATGAGTAATAGCTGTGGGATAGATAAACCTCCAGTGCAAGCATAGTGGGACTGTATGGTCCACCCTCCCAGGTGCCACACCTATGGCCCTTTATTATCAATAACAATTTAATCATTGATCCACACATTTCAACATAAACACAACTCTTTATTAAATGCCCTGTTCATTGTAGGGCCACTCAACATACATTGCCCAATCTCATTGCTTCTTCCCTTCATGTGAGGCTCTGTTGGGACCTTGCACATCCTCAGTGTCTATCAGGTTTCGCCCTTGCCTCTATTCCCCAGGCTCCATGTCCCCATTGCCTTGCTGGAGGTCCACGAGCCTGTTCTGCAAGACTGGGTAGCGGGTGCGCATGAGATTGTGCAGGATGCAGCAAGCTTCCATGATGTTCCTCACGGTCCATGGGCGATGCTGCATGGTGGTGAGAAGTACCTAGAACCTGTTGGCCAGGATGCCAAAGGCGTTCTCCACCGCCCGCCTTGCCATGGACAGCCTGTAGTTGAAGATCCTCTCTTCACGGGTGAGGCATCTGGAGGTGTAGGGCTTCATGAGGTAGGTTCTAAGGGAGAAGGCGTCATCCCCCACGATGAAGTAGGGCACATCTTGTGTCTCATTGGGCAGGGGGTCTGGATCTGGGAAGCCCATGATGAGGTTGCGTTCCAGCCCCTCCTTGAGGTGACTGGCTTTGTATACCTGGGCATCTGAAGATGAGCTATTGCCTGAAGCATCGATGTACATGAACTTGTAGTCAGCATCGACCATGGCGAAGAGTATGATGCTGAAGAAGCCCTTGTAGTTGAAATAAGTGTACCCTGACTTGGCTGGAGCTTTGCAGGCCACGTGCTTCCCATCTATGGATCCAACGGTGTGGGGGAAGTTCCACTTCTGATATCACTGCTCTGCAACTTTCTTCCAGCCTTCTTCAGTGGAGAGGCACTGGAGGAGCTCCTCAAGGTATTTTTCGATGATGGCCTGCACCATTTCTCTGACCACAATGCTGATGGTGTTGTGTGGCACCCTCCAGGCGTACTGCATGCTCCTGTACGTGGTCCCTGAGGCCAGGTGGCGCAGAGTCAGTGCCACCTTGAGCCCAGGTTCCAGGCTGGGCCGGAAGTTGGTGCTCTGCTTGGTCAACCTGGGTGTCAGCCGCTCCACAACTTCGTCAAACATGGGTGGCGGCATCCTCATGAAGTTCTGGAATGCATGAGGGTCTTCGTTCCTCAGCTCCACCATCAGCTTGTTATACAGTCCGTACTCTGCTCTTTTGGCAATCCATCTTCAGACCCAGACACTTCTTGGACGCCTCCTTTTCTTCGCGTAGAACAGGTGAAAGAGCCTGTAGATGGCTTCGCACTGTTGTAGAACGATGGTGGCTACCAAAAGGAGTGTGTGATGATCCATTGTGGAGATGACTGGATGCTGTGGAAGAGCAAGAGCCAGATGAAGGCTGAAGAGGTCTGCCCAGCAGGGCTGCTGGACTGAAAGTGAGATCCAGGTGAGTTCCTCCCCCTTTTTATGGGAAATATAGGTTTTCCGCTAAAAGTCCTTTTGCATCCTCTAGACATCCTGCAGACATCCTTAATATCCGAGATACGTCCCCTATACGAACGTTTTTTCCGTTTTAATGCTTTGTATGCGAGCTGCGTGTCCGTTTTCATCCTTTCTCCCTCCATGCTACTAACGCTGCGTGTCCATTCCGCGTCCGTTTCACTTCCTCCCTGTGTCCATTTTCCGCTGGAGCGGATGCGAGTTGCGCGGATGCGCAGCGGATGCCTAGCGGATATTGCGGATGTGTAACGGATGACAACGGATGTAGAACGGATGTTCCCCGTATGCGTAGCGGATGTCTAACAGACGCGTTGGATACATTTTCTGCTCAAAAAGTTTTGTGCAGCTCAAAACTTTTTGAGCGGATGAAATGTCAGTAGACGGATGCTGGACGGATAGTGCGGATGAAAAACGGAGGCAGTGAGTACAGAACGGAAGCATTGCGTTAACCAACGGATGGCAAGTGTTTCTCTCAATTTTACATCCTCTTTGCATCCGTTGGTGCTGTGTGACAGGGGCGTAAAATAAAAAAGCTGTCCTATAATTTAAATCTCATTGTATTCAAATAAATATAGGAAAAAATTCTGCAGTAGGGCAGGGACAATTATGAGGGCTGTGAGGATTATCCCTCAAAAGTCATAAATGTGCCAGATAGAACAGTTTAATGTCCTTTTAGTTCAGTGCTGCATTTTATGTTGTTAAAGCATAAGAAATGTGTTCTGGTATATATTTCCATATATAACAATTTTATACTGGTAGTCCTTGATTTACAACTGTTCATTTAGTGAATGTTCAAATTTACAAAAAAAGTGACTTATGACCGTATTTCACATTTAATTTGCAGCATCCTCATGGTCACATAATCAAAATTCGAGTGCTTGGCATCTGACACATTTATGACAGTTACAATGTCCTGGAACAATGTTGTCACTTGTTGCAACCTTCTGATAAGCAGTCAGTGGGGAAGCCTTGTTCACTTAATAACCGTGTTACTAATATATCAACTGTGGTGATTCTCTTAAGAACTATGGCCTGAAAGGCCGTGAAATGGGGCAAAATTCACTTAACTGTCTCTCTTAGCTACAAAACTTTTGGGATCACTCGTGGTTGTAAATCAAGGACTACCTGTATATTTTTCATATTGTACAAACAATATAAAATTGTTTCCTCATGCCTATTGCTCCTACATTCCCAGAAATGTTATTTCTCTCCTCCTTTCATTCAACATACAGCTTGTAAGAAATAATTATCTTTCACCTAGAAATATGGATACACAGATTAGCTTCAGGGATTTCTGTAGTAGCTCATTTAAGTTCTTCAAAATGCTTCTGCTTTTGATTATGGCCAGGATTATATTAATTCAGTTGGGTTTCAAGAAAGGGTTTCCTCTTTTGTGGTTTTCTCCAATTTATACTCTTTTCCGCTTTTGAGTTGAGAAGATTGAGCAAAAATAAAAGCTCCTTTGCCACATTATTGTCAAAATATTGATCTGATTTATATTTCATAAATATTCTCATCAGCGTAGTGAAATAATAATTACTGGACTTGGACCAAGTAGAGATCCATGTCCATCCTCAGCCATGGAAGGCCCCTGAGAGATTTTGGAACACTCATTCTTTTTTAGCCCCTTGTATCTCAAGGATGCTAGAAAAAAAATAGGACAAAATGTTATGTATACTATCTTGTGCTTTTGGAAATAAATTTGTCAATGAGACAAATGAAATAATAAATATTAATTATTTTTAAACTAGCCACAAGCAATTCACAATCAGCCATAGTTTGCTAAATTGCAACTATTTGATTCTTAAGATTTACAAATGAAGTTTCAAAGAGCTGTTGGCATAATATAAATATTATATAACATAAAAGACTTATGGGTGTCTAGTATTGAAGACTCTGCACTTTGATTCAATCTTCAGTTCTTCTAATTAAAGTGTGTCTAAGAACATAGCTATGTAGCAGACACACAATTAATGAATTATCAGGTGTTATCATGATGCAAATGACTTTCATATTTGTTGGTGTTCATTCAAAATATTGTAATGTGGAAATGAGCAACACTAATTTTTTAGCTTTTCTTCCTTTTTAAAAACCTTAGCATCTAAGTTAATTTGAACTTGCTATTATTTCTTTTTATGCATTTCAGATCTAGGGAGTAGACCACCCAGCCAAGGACAGTGACTTAAATAAGATTTGTTTTGTTCATCTTAGGAAGTTTATCAGCTTAAAAATCTAAATGACAACAGCCATCTTATTTTCATCCAGTTAATCTGTTGCTATATTTAGAGCTAATTTAAAATGTTAACTTAGATGATTGCTGAAAAAAATGTTTGGCATATTTGAGGAAAAACTAAGAGTAGAAAAAAGAATTTTTAGCATGTGCTCCCTTCTTTTTTTCAAAAACATTTTGCTAAAATTCAGGGCAAAATAAAAGTTTTGAAAAAAGTTTCTAAAAATTTGAATACTTGGTGACAAAATGACTCCTGGCTACATTTGTGCTGTTGTCTTTTAGATTCTAGAGGGAAATTTAAAAATAAACATGGGGGCGGGAGAGATTTATTCTCATATTAAACTGAACTTTATTTATTTTTAAAGCAATAGGATTTACTTTTCTCAATTATGTAATACATATCTGAACTGGAAAAGATGTATGCAAAAAATAGATCAGGAAAATAATGCTCAAAAGGAAATTTGCTTTCTAAAAACAAAAGGGACATACAAATAAAAATATTTAGAGAAAAGTACAAAAAATACGGAACAAGGTTTATATGAAGTATAAAAAAGAATTAGAAATGAAAGAAACCAAAATTAAGGCTGAAAAATTATTTTTCCTGGTGAATTGAATATACTGCATGATCATAGTTTGTTTTAACTTTTAAAAGTGCATTTTTTTAATTGGAAAAAAGCAACTTCTGTATTTGATAGACATTTGAAGACCCCTCTGCCTCCTGAAGGAAGTCATACAGTGGGTGCTGCGATAACTCCGTTAAAACACTGAGCTTGTCAGCTAGAACTGAGCATCCCGCAGCAATCCCCCCCACCTTTGCCCAGCTCCTGCCCACCTAGCAGTTCAAAAGCATGAATAGATAAATAGGTACCACTTCGGTGAGGAGGCAACATCACTCCACAACATCATGCTAAGCACCTGATTGTGGAAATGTGTCTTCAAACAGCCTGGCTCATAGCCTTGAGACAGAGATAAGCCCGCATCGTCTAGTGGAATAAAATCCACTTTCCTTCTGTTTATTGCCATTTCTAAATATAATGTCCATATGTATAGTTTAATACATAACACATACAATGTGTCAGACCCCAGAGCCTGAAAACCTCCAGTACATGTATAGTTGCTGAGCTATTTTGATCTCTATCACTGTAATGTAGTTACTGTGATCCTATCTTGTCCAAAAAATGGTAGAAATGTCACATCGAAAGAAAAAGAGAGAGAGAGAGGCAGAGGCTGGAATTTTCTATTAAAAGGAGTATGGAATGTCTTGTTTGTTGGATCCAGTTGCTTTTTTATGCTGATGCTCTTCTCATAATTGTAGATTTGCTTCTCAGGAGCTTTATAAAATTGTGTAAAAGCTCCACAAAATGGCTATCCCCACTTAAAATTCTGCCTAAGGCAAACAAATAAAGCTGATGCTGCCACAAATGTTTGCCTGTAGAGTATTGTATTGTTTCAGGACTTTTTTTTTAATGGAAGGAAAGAGGCAGCCAGCTGAAAATAATTTCATAGAGACACTGACATTTTTATAACTTTTTGGTATTCATATTATTGAACTAAACTGACAGAAAAAAAACCCACTGCCATTGATGTAAAAACTGCCCCCTCTCCCGTTATTAACATGCAGTAATTGAACACAAATTTCACAACCATAATTGGGACCGACAACTTGGTTATTAAGTGAAGTGGTAGCTACATTAAACGGGTTGTGTTTATTATTTTACAACTTCAGCTTTCCTTTGCATTACAGACCTGAAAAAGTCATAAAGGTTAGGTTGGTCACAAAGTTATTTTTTCAACAGCACTGTTATCTACAAACAGTCACTAAATGAGGCAGTTGCTAAACAGGGACTTGGAGAGGTGCTAGGAAGATGACATGGGAACTTTGTAGTAGATGCCTCAGTCAGGAAGCATGGAGATGGAAGGAAAATATTGATACTGGCAATTGAAGTGGTACATTTGCAAAGAGGCTTGAGAAGGTGTCAGGAAAATTTGACTGCAGAAACAGCAAGTAGAAGGGTAGATGGGAGACACAACATGAGTGGAGTAGGAACTGTATGCATGTACATGACAGCTTACTGGAAACTAAAGAGGAGTTGTAAGCTGGGTCCTTTGGCATTTAATCAGAGGGACCCAGCTCAGCAGAGACAAGGTCAAGAACATGTCATGGACTTATTGTAAGGAAATTCTCTGAAGGGTAGAAGTTGGGCTCAGTTGTTCTGTTGGTAGCTAGCATAATTACTCTTGTAAGTACACTGTCAGTCTATTCTGCCTCCCTATAGGATTTTAGGTAAAAAGTGGTAGACGGTAGAGCTTGACTTCCAGGAGCTTGAACAGGGTTTTTAGAGAACCTGGTGCCCAGTGATCTGAAACCAATATTTGTTTCAAGAAGTAAATGTTGTAAATTTAAATTAATGCATAAATGTATATAAAAGAGATGTAGATGGGAAAATACATCTAAAAATTTAACTTGCCATATCTGATCAAGTCTGGAGAATGATGCCATTACAATATTTTTTTAAATGTAATCACTAATGTGCTCCAGTGGTGAATTTTTGAGCTCAGCTAGTGACTATACAGCAAGATACAAATGAAGATGAATAAACATGCTTGAAAAATTAGCATGGCTAAAATGGCGTTGCCTGAAAGTAAATTTTAATCAGCCAGCCTGACAGCTTCTTTGGGAGTGGGGGGAGGAAAATGTAATACTGAAAAGTATGGTTTTCATAAAATAGCCAGGTTTCACCACTGTGCTATATGTGCAGCTATTAATATCTGATCTACATTTATTGTGATATGGTTTTTTTGGTTTTGGTACTTTTTTTATAAAGGTTTGAATTAATGCACAACTTCAGTTATATTACGTTTTTTACATATTTCTCCTGTCTCAGGAAACCCCTTAATTCCACAGCAAAGGCTCTAGCAATTTATCTTCCATGGTTGTAGAAACTAGTTCTGTATTTTATTTTCATTTCTCCTATTGCTCATGAGTTAATCCACTTCTGCAATCATCATCTATTTATCTTAGATTTCTACCCCGTCTTTTCTCCAGGAATTCAAAGCCTACCCTGTTTCCTTCCAATGTCCAAAAAGATCAAGGTCGGAAAAGTGTTGAGGTAATTCCCCGTTAGGAGAATGAGCGCATACAGGGAGACGTATTTTGAGAGAAGTGTTTGAATAATACACCCACAGTACACAGATACACTGTACAGTAAATGTAGGGTTTTAGTTCCAGAAAGTTTAAGCAAAGTCCAATCACAAGTCGAAAGTCATTCACAAATTTCAGTCAGTTTGCAATCCAGGGATAATCCAAATATCAAATTCCAGTGTCAAAAATAGTTCAGACTTACATTAAATCCAGTAATATCAGTCAATTAGGAAAAATGGAGCAACAGCAATACTTTCCAACAGAAGGAAACAAGAGATACACTCTCTTCTGAGACTCAGACTAAGACTAAACAATCCAGGTTTCTGGCTCCATCTTACGGTCGTTTGAGAAACCATCGTTTGAGAAACCACACCCAATTTCATGCTCTTCCATTCCCTTAAAGAAACAGTATTAAAATGTCATTCCTGGTTTATATATTTCTAACCCAAATGCCTGTTAGGTGACTTATATTCCTAACAAAAAGTACCCATCCAAAGTTAACCAGTGATTTTTTGTGACTTAGGGCTGGGCCTTCAACCCGATTCTAATCCTGAACCTTAAACTCTGTACTACATTGACTCTCAATCCCCAGAAGTGGAGTTCAGTCATTTTCTTGTTTTACAGTTAACAGGACCTGGCAAAATCCATACAAGGTCCCCAAGTAGCTAATTGAGGTCTCAATAAAACCTAATTTTTATTTCATTTTGTTTATATATTCATCAAACTAAACTTAAATACATTTGATATGATTATTCTTTAGTTTTATATATATGTTCCCCTGCTGTCATTTAGAAATAACAATTTGATAGCAACTTTTAGAAATCTCTAAAGGTCACTCCCAAGACTTTTAGGGGCTGAATATCACTGTGGCTTCAAACCTGTTTAACCTATTTTGATTAAGTTGGACATTTGTAACCTCTTAATTTGGAGTCAGTTTATCCACAGTATTATTTTTATTGGCTGTATGCTTACACTTGGGAAAAGAAAGTTGCAGATAAACTTTGCTCATATACTACTAAGTTAATTTCAGAAGTGAGGGCTGGGTGTCATTGTAATTGTATGTGTATCTGTGGAAAAGTGTGTTAAATAATTAAAAGTAGCAATATTAATCATACTTTCACATACTCCCATAAAGTCTTAAGACTATGTGATCTTTCATTACAGCCTCCAAGCTACTGTTGAAAAACAGGTACAATCCTTGGCCTAATTGTGCCCTTGTTACAGAACTAATTTAAAGATTTGAACTGTTCTTTGGGAAAATGCATGATATGAAATGATATTTTGATAATTCTGTTTTATGAATGGAAATCAATTGGATAACACATGTTCTAATGCTGAGCAGAGATATTGTCCCACCGAGGATTCCATGTAGTTTGTCTGATTCCTCAGTCAAGCCACATTGCTATTCTTAAAATTGCCTGAATCACATTATTTCTTTCACATAAGTAGCACACATTTTCAGCACTGATATAGTTAAGCCCAGTAGTAGCCCAATTGTCAGGATAATACCATAATCTTGAACTTTTTGCCTAGTGAGCAATGCATTTATGTTCTGATATTTATGCAAGTTGCTTATGCTCATATGGCCTTTCTAAAATTATTTGTGTTTTTAAAGATTGAAATGTTCAGGAATTGAGCTGGACAGCACAAGCTCATCCTGAAGTGAGTAATCAAAAGTCCAAGCCCAAATAGTAGTAGTATTCTTAGTAGTAGTAATTCTTATGTATTATGTACTTACTTCTAAGTGAAGAACATACAAAGGAATAAAATACAATACAATTGATTGCACCAACAATAAAACAGCATACTTTACAGGTAGTCCTCGACTTATGACTTGAAATTCTATTGGTAAGCAAGACAGTTGTTAAGTGATGCAGTTGTAAAATGTGGTGTCTCATGACTGTCCTGTTTAGCAACAGCACTTCCAGTTGCTGTTATTAAGCGAATCGCATGCCATCATTATGCATGACATCACTTGGTTGCCATTTGGGATCTTGTACCAGCTTCCCCATTGTCAAAAGCCAGAAGCAAATGTTGCAAATGATGATCACATGGCCATAGAAACATTGCGATGGCCCACCTTTGAGGACCGATCCTACAGTAAGTTTCACTGATGTACCAAAGTGTAATCAATAAGGAAAAATGTTAACAACTGAACTGAAACCCAACCACCAAACCCAACTGAAACCCAACCCAATTGTTAGGGAATATTTTGGAGTTGACATTGCTGTGAATCTGCATAAACAAATAAAGGTGCTGTGAGCAAAACAGAATTTTGTAAATCCAGCTGCTTATTTGTAAAATGATGTTTTTCCCCCCTCCAAGGGAGAAACTGTAGCAGATATTTCTGAACTCTTCACTTGCTGCAAAGGGAATTATGAAACAATACTTAGACTTGCACTTTTGGTTTAGTTTATCAGTGTGGCACAGCCCGTCGACTTCTATGGCCTCTGAGTCAGCACAAATTAAAGGTCTGCTATTGTCCCCTGCTACGGTTGTTCTGAAGTAAATTGCTATTTCGTAGTTCTAATTTTATGCAGCGATTTGCTAATTATTACTGTCAGTATTTTCTGCCCAGGAGGTGCTGTTTGGTTTGAAGGAATTGTAACCAGAGCAACCTCACGTGCTCTCTTGCCATAATATGATTTGGAGTTAAGTGACAAAAGACAGGTCATCCACTGAAACCTGCTTTTTATTATATTGTTTAATTATACCTTTATTGTGAGTAAGAGGAGGAGAGAGCTCATTGCCATGTTTGACCTACCCAGATGCCAACTGATTTAAAATTCTTCTAAAGCTGTGAAAAGGAAAGTTTTCTCCAAGGAAAGTCTGCCTTTGCTCTTGTTTCTAGGCTCTTGTTAAATTGTCCAGAGACAATCAAAAGATATTTGCTGTTCAAGCTAATAGCACCTCTGAGTCCTTCTGAAACATTTTTTTGTAAAGCACAGCAGACCCAGAGTAAAGCAGAGGCCATTCCAGGACCTTACTTCATTTAAGCTGCTTTAGTTGGCATGGCAACTGGTTGAGACATTTGGGAGTTATCTTGTTTGGGACTGAAGCTGGGGAGGATTTAGGTGGGAGAGCCAAACAAGTAAGTTTCACGTGCCACAGTGAAGTACAGGCTACTGTACTGCAATCCCTGTTCCAGAAGTAAATGTGGGAGATATAGAAACTTTCGTTCTTTCTATGCAAGTTATAACCTTATAACCTTGTTATAAACCTTATATAACTTCTAACAAGGAGAGAAGCAACCTAAAACTAAGAGTGAGAGCAAACAACCAATGGAATAGCTTGCCTTCAGAAGTTGTGGGTGTTCCATCACTGGAGGATTTCAAAAATACTGGACTGCCATCTGTCAGAAATGGTATCGGGTCTTCTGCTTGGGCAGGTGGGGGGTTGGACTAGAAGATCTCCAAGATCCCTTCCAACTCTGTTATTCTAAGTGAAATGGAATAAAGAGGCTTGGGACTCTGCTAGGCAGGCAGCAGTATAACTCTATGAAAAAAGAATATGATGGGGCCAAAATTGGCATTGGGGAAAAATTGACAAAAGAAAGATCAAGCTTTTTTTTAAAAAAAAGTTGGATCTAGCTGGGGGCTATAAAGAAAAAAATACCCCAAAAAATTCTTCAAAGCTTCCCTCTGGGAGGAGCATTTGGTCAAAGACTTGAGATGTTACTGACTCAGCCATTCTAGGTCACATTCCCTCCTCATCTCGTGATACAAAGCATACGCAAACACACAGATGTAACACAAGAGGAAAGTAATAACAGAATTGGAAGGGACCTTTGAGGTCTTCTAGTCCAACCCTTGCTGAAGCAGGAGACCCTATACCATTTCAGATAGGTGGTTGTCTGGTCTTTTCTTAAAAGCCTCTAGGGATGAAGCCCCTAAAACTTCTGAAGGCCAGCTGTCCCACTGATTAATTGCCCTCACTGTCAGAAAATTTCTCCTTAGTTCTGGTTGCTTTCCTCCTTGATTAGTTTTCATCCATTGCTTTTTCTTCTGCCTTCAGGTACTTTGGAGAATAAGTTGACACCCCTCTTCTTTGTGATAGCCCCTCAAATATTGGAACACTGCTCTCTTATCACCCCAGTCCTTTTTTGGGGGTAGACATACCCAATTTCCTGCAACCATTCTTCATATGTTTTAGCCTCCAACCCCCTATTCATCTATGCTTCTTTCTTTCTGCACTCTTTCCAGACTCTCAACATCTTTTTATGATACAGTGACCAAAACTGAATGTAGTATTCAAAGCATGATCTTACTAAGGCTTTATAAAGCAGTACTATTACCTCACATGATCTTGATTCTATCGCTCTGTTAATGCAGTCTAGGATTGCTTTGGCTTCTTCAGCTGCTGCCTCACACTGCTGGTTCATGTTTACGTGATTGTCTATTAAGACTCCTGAGATCCCTCTCACACTTACTGTTATTGGGCCAAATTTCACCTAATCTATACCTATGCAATTAATTTTTCTTGCCTAACTGTAAAACCTTACTTTTCTCTCCATTAAATTTCATTTTATTAGATAGGGTCCAGTGTTCGAGTCAAGATCCATCTGGATCTTGAGCCTATCTTCTGGACTGTTGACACACACAATATATATTAATATTAATATAAACAGACATTAATTTCACTAATACCTGTCTAATGGCCATTAGTAAAGGGATTGAAAATAATTTCAGACACTATTCTCTGCATGCTTTCCTCACCTTGTTTATGCTGGATGAAAAATCTGTAATGACTGCAGTAGAGGTAATTGAGGTTTTTTTTGCACAATTTTAAAATTTTTATTTCCAAAGTTAAAATACAAAATACAGAAAAAAGAAGAAACATACCAGCAACCATCAAACATGAATAGTACAAATAAAAAACAGACAATTAGGAGAAGCTAGAATCCTTGTTCCAAGAAACCGTAGTGAGGATCATAAGACAAAAACTAGGAAAGACTGAAGAACCTTACAAAAAGAGATATGATGGTTAAACACTTCAAGTATCTGAAAAAATATTAGAAAAGTAAGAACCTATTCTCTAGTGTTGTAAAATATGGGTCACAAGAAGGCAGGTTTCAGTTTGAGTTGTTAGGAAAAGTTTGCTAATAGGTGAGAAAAGTTCACCGGTGGAAGCAATTAGCAAGAAAGTAACAAATTTTTTATCACTGAAAACTGAGATTAGACAACCATTTTGGGGACTGGTTGATTTGGATTCCTGCACTAAATGGGGAATTGAACCATGGGCCTGAATTGCTGCTTTAAGTTGTGATTCTAAATGTGAAATCTGGTTATGCTTTAAAAATAAACTTTCTACGAATGCATGAATTTTCTCTCTATCAATAGCTTTGTCAAAACACTGGAGAAAATGAAGAGATCTTACAAAAACATATGAAGGTCTCTATTAACCTCAAAAGGACATGGAATGAATAGCTGTCCTCCATTCTTGTTTCCAACAACATCATTAAGACTGTCTTTGGAGATTTTCAGTCATCCAGGTCATGGTTGTCCCAAAGGTGCTTTTTCAAGAGGCAACTTTCTGGTTTTTTTGTTTAAAAAAGAGACATTTTGTTTCACACCCAAGAAGCTTCTTTGGCTTCTTCAGAGCTGAAGAAGCTTCTTGGATGAGAAGCAAAATGTCTTCAAAGAGTTGCCTCTTGAGCAACTCAAGAGTTTTACCTGTAATCCTGGGGGTGAACATAGATGAGCCTCAGTGGCACAATGGTTAGAGTACATTACTGCAGGCTACTGCAGTGGACTGCTGGCTGCCTGCAGTTCAAATCCCACCAGGCTGAAGTTGACTCAGCCTTCCATCTTTCTGAAGTCAGTAAAATGAGGATCCTGATTGTTGAGGGCAGTAGGCTGACTCTGTAGACCGCTTGGAAAGGGCTGTAAAGCACTGTAAAGTGGTATATAAGTCTAAGTGCTATTGCTTGCTATCACAACTTGGTCCTCACTATTAGTAGGCCATTTCTAGCTTTGTATAATTATCAAGTGCAGCTCTTTGGACCATAATGAGAAAAATCCACAAATAACAATGCCTCAGTGTTTTCCATCCAGTTGAATATAGAAAGAGGATAAAATACTGCTCCAGGGTGGGTGGGGAGGAATGAAAAAGTAACCTAAGTTGTAGTTTGAAATGGAAAATGTATCTATTTATAGATAGTCCTCGACTTAACCATGAATGAAACCTGTTTTGCCACCTGTGTGCCATTTGTGTCAAAGCTGTGGACCCATTAGGCTCATATGTGTGCATACTTCTGAAGCCACAATGAAGGATTGATGTGGAAGACAGCATGTTACTCCTTCTGCCTTAAATCTCAGTTGTGATTGTTGTTTTTCTCTGTTATTTCTAGAACAAATAAAATTAAAACACTGGAATATACTTGTCAGTTTACCCCTCACTGTAAATATATCTTTACAAGCCACCTACAAAGAGATTTGAGAAGCAGAAAGGAATAAATAAAATATAGAGACAGTATAACAAATTGTTAGCTGCCCAGCGTCACAGTTGTGAGGTGAGCAGCTGGCTATATAAGTAGATTTAAAGGGGGGGAAAGACAGTAACAGCATTTAAAACTCACACACAAAAATTCTTGTGTTGACTGGGTGAAACAGTTATTACAGGGCAAGACTTTTTCAACGAAGTACATCAACTGAGCTAACTTAAAGGATGCCAGGACCTGTTACTTCTAAAAAGGAAGGAAGGGAAGGAAGCAAGCAAGCAAACTTTCTGATACTCACTGTCCACTTCCCACAAGAAAATTCAATGGGGAAGCCAACAAGAAGTCAGAAGTCATTCCCACTCCCACTGATTTCTATTTGCCCACCTGTGGTCATTCTGTTTATTTAGGTAAGGAAATAGCTTTGAAATCATGACCCAACAGGTCACAGGTTGCATGTGTGTGTGCGAAAGAATTTATTGTTCCAATGCATATTTCTGTTTCCTAAATAAAATCAATTTTGCTGTATGCTATATATTTTAAAAAGGCAAAATTGCAATTCCTAAAAGATGGCCAAAAAAGCATTTTGTAGCCTCTCCTCCCCTGAATTCTATTCCAGAGCTAATATTATAAAGATGCTGTCATCATCTGTGCCATCTTTGTATGTCAAGTCCCATCCCTGATCCAACTCCATTTATGCTGTGCTTACAACTCTTAATTCTGTATTTTTTTTTTCTTGAAGCTTAAAATTATTTTCTTCACTACTGCTTGTTCCTAAAATATTCTAGTGCTAAAAGCACAGCTTGATACTTGAAAATCAAGATACACTGGTTTTGCTTCAGGCTCTGTGTCCTTCCAGACTGTTGTCAACAACCAAGATCAAACATCAGATATCTTGCTTGGCAATTGCCTTGATGCAGGAGGTGGAGCCCAGTTCAACATCTTGATCTCTCATTCAGTTATATTGAAATATTTTATTGGAGACAGTAGAAAATTGTGTAATCATCTAAGCAGGTACAACTCAAGTGAGCAGATAGGAGAGATTGCTCTTTCCCAAGGTGCCTCCTTAACTTGCATTTTTGTCTTAATGTTGCATGCGAGAAGTTCCCTGGTATGATTTTGATTTCTATGATTTTGATTTCCTGTCAGTCCAGGTCTATCACTGGCACTTTTTGTCTTGTTTCTCATGTAAAATTACCAACCTGAAAAAAATGAGTGATGTGTAACTGAAAAGAAAGAGATTTACTGCTTCAAGCACAAAGATTTTTAATGGTCCTCTAATTTAAAAAATGGCTTAGAGGTAAACAGCAGGGCCTTATGATTAAAATAATTCTTAGCAACCATCCAAATCATTCTTGATTCTGTAACATACAAATAGCTATGGATTTAAGGATATGAGAAAGAGCTGTCGTTGTGAAGTCTCTTGCATCTTGCAGGAACTGAAATTATCTGATCCACTTTCTGTCTTATATTTTCCTTAATGAATACTATTAAAGATATGTTGTTACAGAACTGATGCAGAGTGATCTTCATAAGATTATCGTCTCTCCTCAGCCACTCAGCTCAGATCACGTCAAAGTTTTTCTTTACCAGATTTTAAGAGGTAAATTTACTTTAGATTTTTAATGTGGAACAGATATATTGGAACCACAATGCAATATGTAAAATGTATTTCTCCACTGCTGTCCATATAATATAAACCAGTGGTTGCCAATTGGTGGGCCGGGGACCACTGGTGGGCCGTGAGAATATTTTGGTGGTCTGCAGAGAAATGTCCCCCCCAAAGCAATCCAGGCTGCATGGGAACACAAGGCTACACTGCCCACATGGCCCGCCCACCCACTGGCCCCCACCCTTCGGCCGAGTGCAAACCTTACCTTGAGTAGAGCCATGCGAGCTGGAACTGAAAGGTAAGACCAACGGTGGGGGAGGGAAATTGCTGAAATTGGTGGGAAAGTCGGTTCCATATTCTAGAGCTGCAGTAGTCACAAGACTGGCCCTTTGGTCATCCCAGAGTAGCTGTTCCTCCACCCAGGTGCATCAGCCTGCCATGGACTAGAGAAGCTGCTCCGGGATGACCAAAGGGCCACTCCTGTGACTACTGCAGCTCTGGAATATGGGACTGACTTTCCCACTAATGTCAGCAAGCCACGGTCAGTCAAAATTCATATTAGTGATCCGTGGGATTTAAAATTATGAGTTTGGTGGAGGTCCAAAAGGTTGGCGACCCCTGAAACAAGCATTCTACTAGAAGCCAATTTGTGGGACTTCTGATAAAATAGGGATGGTGGTGGCATGGTTATAGGAGAATCATGTGGTCTTTAAGCAAATGCAACTTCCCCATTGACTTTGCTTGTCAGAAGTCAACTGGAAAGGTTGGAAATGGGGATCACATGATCCCAGGATGCTGCAGCCATTGTAAATACGTGCCAGTTGCTAATGTGATTTTGATCACATGAGGGAGGAGATGCTGTAGAAGTCCTAAGTGCTAGAACCAGTTGTGAGTCATTTTTTTCAATGCCATTGTAACTTTGAACAGTCGCTAAAGGAATGATTGTAAGTCGACAACTATCTGCATTGAAACAGCAGGAAGAGGAGAGCCATATAAATTCAAATAAGTAAAGGTTTCCCTGCAAGTAGGCACTTTTTAAAAAACATTTACAACTGCAAAGTAATTTGTGGTTTAGTCATACTGTATTGCTTTTTTAACGTTAATGCAGTCCGTATGAATTCAGTTGAAAAAATGAACAGAATAATAAGAGTCGGAAGAGACCCTGGAGGTCTTCTAGTCCAACCCTGCTGAAGCAGGAGACCCCACACCATTTCAGACAAGTGACTGTCTAGTCATTTTTAAAAGCCTCCAGTAATGGAGGACCCACTACTTCTGAAGGCAAGCCATTCCATTGGTTTATTATTCTCACTGTCAGGAAATTTCTCCTTAGTTCTAGGTTGCTTCTCTCCTTGATTAGCAATAATATATATGCTTCTTTAGTCTGGAAATGTTTTATAATCCATTTTTTTTAAAAAAGTTGAACTTGAACCTCCCTTCTTAATCTTAGCATATTCACTATATTTCTTGGATAGTGTGATGTGATGCAGTGGCTAAAGTATTGGACTATGGTTAAGTCCACCTTCACCTCGTGAAGTTCATTAAGTGACCTATAACTATGACTCTTCCAACTGTTGTTTGTGTGGATTCCATTTACCAAGTTTTTACAATGGAGCTTATCAGCAGATAAAGCAAAAAAGATTATTTTTTCTTTGTTCATTGGTCAGCTTGTTGCAAAGCCTGATGCTGATTTGGCTGAGTGGGAGGGACTGGCCAAAGGTCACCCTTGCTGGCTTTCATGCCTAAAGAAGGAATGAAACCTTAGTCTCCCCTCTCCTACCACAATATCTTTGCTTGGTGTTTCTCAATCATGGCAATTTTAAGACATGTGGACTTCTATTTCCAGAATTCCCAAGCCAGCATGGTGTTTGGAGAATTCTGGGAATTGAAGTCTACATGTCTTGATGTTGCCAAGATTGAGAAATAAAGCCTTAACTGCTAAATAATGTTGGTTGCTTTCTGGGTCTCATTGATCATGTGCCATCAAGTCATTGTTGACTCTTTGGAACCCCAGAGATAACATTTCTCCAGGACCCTTCTGAGGGTATAAAAAACAATATTTTGACTTCCAATTTGTCAGTTTTTGCAGGCACTGACTTGATGCCACAGCTTGTTTTGATTTTGAACTTTTGTTCTGCTTTGCTTTTTTCTAGGCCTGAAATACTTACATTCAGCTGGTATTTTGCATCGAGACATTAAACCAGGGAACCTTCTTGTGAACAGCAACTGTGTTCTTAAGGTATTTTTGTAATGCCTGTATAAAATAGATTGCCTTTCTGAGTCTATGCTGAAAATCATTTGGGTGAAGACTTGCTTTTGCAAGCTGTATAACCCGGATATATTTAGTGCAAAAACTGTGTACTTTGCATTTCTCTGAAATAGTCATAAATATTTTTGTATAATTTTATTATTTTTAACAAAGATTAAAAACATATACTAACTAATATAGAGTGAGGAAAAAAAGAAATCCAAGGGAAAGCTAGATGGAAAAGAAGTAAAAGAAAAATAGAACAGAAAGAAAAAAAGATACCAGCAAGTAGCTTCTGATCTTCTCAACAGTTATATATATAATTATAAATTGACCTCTTATTCTATGGTTGTAACCTAGCTTTCTTCTTTCTATAATCTGTTCTAGTCATAAAAAGCATAAATCATGAGCCAATCATAAATATTAATGAGTTTGTACTGGTGAAGAGCTGTCCCTATTTTAAAAGTAGGATTTCATTGAATGCATTATTGGATTGCAACACTGAGAAGTGTTAACTACTCACTTGCCATATTTCTCAGTTGTGATTGTCTTCCGTTGGCATAAATAATTTCACTTGTGCTAAGTAGTAGCAGAGGGAGAATTATATTTCTCCTCATCTCCTCCCCATAATAAATTTAAACATACTGTGCTTAAATGCCATAGATGTTCCCTCGTAAATAAATACCCTCCGCCTGAAGGCAATGACCTTTCTTTTCTGTTAACTGAACAGCTTAGAATTGTGTTGGCAGAGTTTGGTCTCTTTGCTACTCTAGGAAAAAAATGAGTGCTTACTCCAGCTTAAAGCATGATACGATTATTTTAATCTCTTCATATTCTTCTGAGAACATTGACTATACAATAGTTTGCTGCTACATGTG
Organism: Laticauda colubrina; assembly: GCA_015471245.1. Taxonomy (NCBI): domain Eukaryota; kingdom Metazoa; phylum Chordata; class Lepidosauria; order Squamata; family Elapidae; genus Laticauda; species Laticauda colubrina. Next base: position 23,696,643 of record BLBF01000036.1, on the reverse strand, counting down.
GCTAAGGACTTACTGTTAAAAACAGCAAACTGGATTGGACTTTAGGAGCACTTATGATTGAATCTCATTAGATAGAAAATAAATCTGCATCTTAAAAACAATGAGAGCTAGATTAGAATTCATTTTCATGGTGCAGAGAACTAATTTTCTCTCTGGAGAGATTTACAGCTCTTTTGTATATAGGAATATAATCTCATCTAATCTCCACCTGCTCTTCTAAATAGGTACAGCCCAAATACAGGTAGACTTTATCTGCTTGCAGAATAAAGGAAAGGAAAGCCTTGAAAGATCAGCACTGAGAAAATCCTAGGTAGAGTATTGCCTGGTGTTAACTCACCTTCCTGCCATCCATCCTAAACATAGCCATGTACAGAAAGTGGTGGGGAGATCAAGTGAATAGCATACTTGCTTTCTAGTGTGCATTGACATTCATAGATGATCTGGACTTGTGTGTGAGTGTGCCTTCCACTACATTGTTTTTATTCCCATAATGGTGAGAGGATTATAGTTATAGTTGCTACAAGCTACATGAATCATCTATATTTTCACTTGCCTGGTTCTCATCCGTGTCCAAGCCCTGCTTCTTACAGGCTATTATTAAGATGAAGAATCAGTTTGGTGTAGTGGTTAAAGCATCAGGCTACAAACTGGGAGACTGGGAATTCGAGTTACAAAGCAAACTGGGTGACCTTGGGCTGCTCTCTCTCAGCCCCAGGAAGCCAGACAGTGGAAAACCACTTCTAAAATCTCACCAAGAAAATTGCAGGGATTTCTTCAGGTTGCTTCCAGTGTCAGGGTCAACACTGATTTGAAGGTACTATAAAAAGAGAGAGAAAAATGACTAGGATATATATCAGAATTCTTCTCCCTACCCTCACTGTTTATAACATTATCAAATCTTTACTTTTTCAGATCTGTGATTTTGGCCTAGCCAGGGTGGAAGAATTAGATGAATCTCGTCATATGACTCAGGAAGTTGTTACTCAGTATTATCGGGCTCCGGAAATCCTGATGGGAAGCCGTCACTACAGCCATGCTATTGACATCTGGTCCATAGGCTGTATATTTGCCGAACTGCTGGGGCGAAGAATATTGTTTCAAGCTCAAAGCCCCATTCAGCAGGTATAAAGGTGCTTTGCTTTTAATGCAATAGATCTGGCCATCTACTCCCTCCTAAAGGGTTGGATTGCAACTGCCAACATGCCCAGTCATCATTCAGCATATGGGGGGGGGGGGGGGGGGCACTAGAATAAGAAAAAGTACTTCCATATTTTGTGATTTTAAGGGTGGCTGCTTGCTGTTTGATGTGTGTGTGTGCACATGAGCACACATAATCTTTACTTTTTATACTAAGAAATTGTGGTTAACCATGAGAGACCCGATGATTTAAATAAGTTTGTTTAATTACTATTTTAGCCATATGACCATGAGATGTTTCCCTTACTTTTTTTCTGTTAAATTTTCTGGGGGACCGCACTTTTTGTCCAGGAATAATATAGTTGCATTTGCTTATCTGATTAATTCCAGTGCAACCCTGTGAGGTAGATTGTCATTGTTCTGGGGAGACAGATGGGGAATGAAGGTTGAGTTAAAAGCCTACTCAAGACCGCTCATCTCATCCAGGAATTGTGAGGACAAATGTGGGTGGTTTATCTTTAGCATGTTGAAAATGATTCTTACAAATTTGGATTAGCTAAAAAAGTGAGATGCTATTCTGAAATCTTTCGCAAAATATTTAAGTTGGGTAGATAAATACAAAGTTGCAAAGCTTTAGTTGCTTGCTATTCTTTACATTTGCTTTTTTCACCCACAGTAATTCATTTATTATTACTGATTAAACAAATTTAAATAGCTGCTCAACTCAGATAGGTGACAGACCTACAGTAAACAGTGATCTCTACATTGAGGGTGAAGTTGCAAACCATTTTACATTGTAACAAAATAAATTGTAATATTGTCTAATTGAGAATGAGACTTTTTGTTTAGGTTTTTGTCTTGTTGTATTAAGAGTGGAAAACTGTTATAGCTGGGCATGGATGTAAAGGTTTTGTGACTATGTGTTACTTGATTAAGTTGCTGAAAAAGTCTTCCTCAGCATAACCCTTTTCATATTTGTCAGATTCTCCAACTATTTTGTCTGGGGATTCTGACAATCAGATAGCAGCACACCAGGGCTCTGTATAAATAGGTTTCAGTTACAGTATTTGATGTTTGTGTTTTGAGGAAGCTTCCTAGGTTTAGTTGCATGTTTCTTGACTATTTCTCATTGTCGTTCTCCTTAACATGTGTGTAGTTTCATAGTCGATGTTTCATCTTTAGCCCGCAAAAAAGCCCTTTGTGAGGCAGATGGTTTCTGTTTTATGTATCAAAAACTGAGGCCAAGAGATTTTGTAAAGCTATCCCAATTAACAACAAATAGCCACTGAATCAAAGCTCAGTGCCTGGCTACTGATCTTTTGTCTCCAGTTTTCTGTTATATTTTGATAGGAATGGTAGGTCCGCGTAAACTTTATTTATCCTAATGATCTTAAATTTATCTTTGTATGTTCCACTTGGCCTCGTCACATTAAATCTCTTGGAAATACAATTCATTGAAAGGACCAGGGATTTGAATGTACAATTGTCAGGATTCTCCAGGTTTTTAGAATAAGTAAACAAGGTTGCCTGCCAATTAAGTATGGGTAGTCCTCGACTTACAACAGTTCATTTAGTGACCATTCAAAGTAACAAAGGCACTGAAAAATGTGATTTAGGACCATTTTTCACACAACCATTGCAGCATTCCCATGGTCACATGCTCAAAATTCAGACGCTTGGCAACTGACTCATATTTATGACGTTTGCAGCATCCGGGGCTCATGTGATCACGTTTTGCAACCTTCTGACAAGCACAGTCAATGGGGAAGCCAGACTCACTTAACAACTATATTACTAACTTATCAACTGCAGTAATTCACTCAACAATTGTGGCAAAGAAGGTTATAAAATGGGGTAAAACTTGCTTAACTAGTGTCTCACTTAACAGAATGTTTGGGCTCAATTGAGGACTGCCTTCAGAGGCTGAAATCCTGTCTTCTAAGCAAGAGAATATACAAATAGTCCTCACTTAGTGACCATTTGAAGTTACAACAAACCCCAAAAGGTTACTTATGACCTGGATTTGAAATCCAGACGTCCACCCTCACCCCATCTCATTTGGGGCATTTGGTAATTAGCCTACATTTACAGCCATTGGTAGCATCCCAGGGTCACATGATTGTGATTGATGATGTTTTTTTTCTGGAAACCAGTGTTTACCTTTGTATTTTGTCAAAAACAATGATAGGTTCACTTCAAGACTGCAGCATTCATTTAATGGCAGCATTCACTTAACGATTACCACAAAATAATGTCATAAAATCCGATCAGTCACATAATGACCTGCTTAATGACTTTTGACCATCATTTGCGACCAGTTATACTTGTAAGTCAAGGACCACCTGTATTACTCTATGCTAATGCCAAACTACAGAGTTTTCTCAGTAGACACATTTGTATGCCTTTATTTATTTATTGTTTATATAGGGTTTATATAGCTGCCCACTTGGGAAGCAATTTTAAGCGACTAACAGAAGGTTGAAAACAAAAAAGGTAAATAGAAATTCATAAAAACACATCCCACACCAGAGATAGCACACTTGTAAATGTTGATGTGGTTTCCTGACTCAGAGCCTGGGGAGAAATGGATTTTCGATGTCCTTTTGAGAAGATGTTGTTGCGTGAGGCAGTCACAGTGACACCGAAGACAAATCTAGGCATGCCAATCGTGGTTTTGCTGGATAGGTAGTGATGGACCTACAAATATTTTGGGCCTCAGTCATGAAGAGATTTGAAGGTGACCCTTAGCACCTAAAATTGCCCTTGGAGTCAGTTGGTCACTAGGGCATCAGGGCAGAGCAGTGTATGTTAGTCTTGCTGCTGCATTCTGCACTAGCTACAGGTTCCAAATTGTCTTAAGTATGAAGTTTGTTGTGATCTTTAAAAAGTAAAATTATTTGTTTCTCTACTGGTTTTACTATAATCCTTGTGGTTTCATTGCATTTGTTGTTTCTGTATAAAGAGATTGTATTACTTAAGTTAGAAGTTATAACAGGTAGTCTTACAACTATTTGTTTAGTGACTGTTTGAAGTTAAAACAGCACTGAAAAAAGTGACTGTTTTTCATATTTATGACTATTGCCGCATCCCCCTGGTTACAGGATCAAAATTTGGATGCTTGGCAACCAGCTCATATTTATGACGGTTTGCAGTATCCCAGGTGTCATGTGATCATCTGTTGAGACTTTCTGACAAGCAAGGTCAGTGGTGAAGCCAGAATCATTTAACAACCGCAGTGGTTCACTTAACAACTGTGATGAGAAAGAGTGTAAAATGGGGCAAAACTTATAACAACTGTCTTGCTTAGCAACAGAAATTTTGGTTTCAATTGTGGTCGTAAGTCGAGAACTACCTATATATAAAAGCTACACACGCATGCACACACAATACGTACACTTGCCCAGTTTCAAAGAAAGCTAAACGTAATGAGAAAACAGGTAGGGTAGTCATACTTTTGTATTGGCAGAGGTTATATCTCAGTATAAAATAAAATTGGAACGCTGGTTTATTTTTCCCATTTCTACAGTTGGATTTGATCACAGATCTTTTGGGGACACCGTCACTGGAAGCAATGAGGACAGCTTGTGAAGGCGCCAAGGCTCACATACTCAGGGGTCCTCATAAACAGGTAGAGTGATGATTTTCTAATTTGGAGAATTTGGTAATGCCCACGCCTTTTAGTTACGTGATGACAACTTTTAATTTTCAGTCTAAGAGCAATACCAGATTGGGATTTATACTGAGACAATCACAAAGCAATTTATCTCAGCTATGCAGAATACTCAATATGTCATGCTCTCTGTTTTTTGTGGAAGTTAAATTTTTGATGCAGAGAGTAGGTATGGCTGTTTGGCCTGAGGAGAGTGAAGCTGCTGTATGTAATACTACAAAGCCAAGCTAAGGAAAAGAGATCTTATGCATTCTTTGTCATTAAGTACAGCCTATGAACCAATTACATTGAGGCTAAATTAGACTTAAATAACCCATGGAAGGCTGCTAGCAGAGACCTAATTTTAGCCATAACATCAATTTCTTTTACCATCTCTGTTTTGGGTATTTCAGCCAAAAATATGAAATAAAATATAATGGCTGGAGATAATAAAGTATCTGTATAATATCTATTTTAGCATGCTGCCCATTTTGTTTGGGCATAATATCTATTTTAGATATTATGTATAATATCTAAATATATGCATATTATCTATTTTATAGATAATAAATATAAAATAGATATCTATCTATTTTATAGATAATATAAATCTATTGATAGATTTATATTATAATACCTATCTTAATATTTAATATTTAATATTAATTAATATAATATATGTATAATATCTATTTTAGCATGTTGCCCATTTTGTTTGAGTAACCATTCTTCTGATGGAACTTCTCAACAGGAAGTTCCAATGTATAATAATTGAAAATATTTAAAGTGCAAAAATATTCATTATATAAGCATCATTTTACAATTTGATGAAAACTGTATATATACCAAACTTTTAAAAACTTAAGGAATCGAGTGGGGTTTTTGTTTTGTTTTGTTTTGTTTTGTTTTGTTTTGTTTTGTTTTGTT
>BLBF01000036.1:23670586-23690920 GCA_015471245.1 Laticauda colubrina | reverse complement strand
TTTTGTTTTGTTTTGTTTTGTTTTGTTTTGTTTTGTTTTGTTTTGTTTTGTTTTGTTTTGTTTTGTTTGGAAGAGGCTATGAAGTCCTGCTGCAGCTTGAATTTTATTTAGAACTGTATGCATGCAGCAGAGCCACAGATAATAGAGATATGGAATTATACTCAAGGTTTCCTCAGTTACTGTTAACAGAATGGAGTACTTTGTATATGAAATGCAGTGGAGGAGCAAGAAATGAGATGGAAAGAAAGTCTTTTTTTCCCCAAAAAAAATTCCATGGTATTTCAGAGTTGTTCTATGGTCTTGTTATAATCACCTGGTCAGCTGGTCAGATTTGCAATTCCTGGAAACATAGCCTTAAATCAGCTCATGGATTTTCCAATTTAAAAAGTACTACTAATAAAGATTTACTGTATTCTTAGTCACAATCAACAGTCTTGGCCTAACATAACTTCATATGACATAGAACTGGTATAGAACAACTGTAGTATTTGAAAACTGATGGGATCCTACTATCATCCTTCCAGAATATTCATTCTCACTAAGAAATTAGCCATGGTGTCCTTATTTATATGGAAAGCATTCTATTAAGCCTTTTATAAATTTTTGCTCTGTTCTGTAATGCTAACTAGCATCTAACCTTTTCTGTTAATATTGTTATACAAATAGATAAGACAAAAGCTTGATTGCTTAGTTTTATTTCAAACTGAATATGTGTTGGTTCTTGGTTAGGTATAAGATATTCCTCCTACATATCAATAACAATCATCTGCCAATAATAGGAGAAAAATTATGATTACATAATGTATGTAATCATTTCTTTCTTGCTTCTAATAGTTTTTCCCAATTCATGCACCTGTTAAATCTATAATACTTTTCTTTTTAGAATTGCATAGGAAAGCAGAGTTTTTTAGAACAGGAATCGCCAACCTTTTGGACCTCAGGGACCACCAAACTCATAATTTTAAATCCTGCATACCAGAGACCCTGGGAAATGCCAAAAAAAGTCTGCAGGAAAATTCCCCAACCTGTTTTCCTACTGTTTGATCATTTTTTATTTGGGATCGCAGGATACTGTTTCCATCTCTGTTCTTGGGGAGGGGGGAGAGAGAGAAAAAAAAAAGAGAGAGAAAAAGACTGAGAGACTTTTGGCTTCATGCAAGGAAAGCAGCAGAAGCAGCAGAAGTCTTTCTTTCTCTCCCCCCAACTCTGCCAGAAATGAGTCTTTGTGAGACTTGTCACACTGGCGTAGCCTCTTGGAGCAGGATGACTCATTTCTGACAGAGTTGGGGGGAGAGGAAGAAAGACTTTTGCTGCTTTTCTTGTGTGTAGTCAAAAGCAGAAGAAGAAAGAAGCAGCCCGGGGCCAGGCCAGGTGAGTGGGGCAACTTCCCCTCCTCTACCCTTCCCCCCCCCCACTTCCTCATGTTGTTCAGTGCAAACAACGCAAGCCTTGTGTTCCCACCGGCCATGTGGGTGGCGCAGCCTTTTGTTCCCGCGCAGCCTGGATTAATTGCTAGGGGGGATGTTTTGGGGGAGAGACATTTCTCTGCAGACCACCAAAATTTTCTTGTGGACCACCAGTGGTCCCTGGCCCACTGATTGGCAAGCACTGTTTTAGAAGCATCACACTAAGAAAATAATAGGGTAAGAAGTGATAGAGAAACTCAGTATATTTTAATATGTTTTCTTTTTTTTCTAACCAAAAAAACCAACAACAAGATACCTTTTACATTTGCATAAAGAGGTTAGATCTATTTTTAGTTATGAACATTCCTTTTGAATTTTAGAGGTCATTTTTTTCTCTCTTCATTCTAATGTAAAGTTCATTAGGCCCTTTAAGGCCTTAATCTCTCTCCCTTTGCACTTACTTAGGAGCAACTAAGTCAGTGAGTGTCATAGGGTCAAACAGCTAGAAGAGGAGAGAGGGCCCCTCTCCATCCACTATCTTCATCTCGGGTTTATGTTAGGAATTCTAGGAATTTGTTTTTAATTTTTTATTTATGAAATTTATTTGCTGACCATTTTGTGGTTCAGATGACTGATTGGCTTACATCAAGATAAAAAAACATATGACAGTTATAAATATAAAATGAAATAAAATTACAAAAAATGGAACAATTAAGTTTTATTTTTAATCTGCTCCTCTGGAAGAGCTTGCTGGGCTTAACTTAAGCTGTTTTGCTGGAAGAGCTTGCTAGACTAACTTGTCCTCTTCATTCATTTCCAAAACAGTTTTTAAAAAATCATTAAAAAAACATGAACAGAATGTATTCCATAATTTTATCCATGATTCAGAAAGGATGCATTTGGGCATCTCAATTATACCTATGACACGCAGTGCTTTTTCTCTTTCTTTTCGCAGCCATCCCTTCCTGTCCTGTATACATTATCCAGCCAAGCTACACATGAAGCCGTTCATCTCCTTTGTAGGATGTTGGTCTTCGATCCAGTAAGATGATGCTTTGTGTTATATACTTAAAATAGAAAAGGGGGTGGTGGTGGTGATAAATATAGCAAAATATATATATCATGGTCCATAAAGTATGCAGAAAAAGACTTGAGAAACACATGGCAAAGAACAGGAAAAAATATCCAAAGATGTATCAGAGGAAGATAGAAAACAGAAAAATAGTAGAATGATTTAATGAATTCTTGGTTCTGTCCTCAATGCTAAGGGTATAGGACAAATACTAGTGGAGTCTTTGATGCTAAGCTTTTCCATGTCATTCTTGTAGCTTGTCATTTTTAAATCCACATTGAAATCAATTTCAGTATTATATTGGCTCTTTTCTATAACATTGTTTACACATCATCTATGATGACAGTCATTCTTAAAGTCAATTCTGAGTCCATTGTTCATAAATATCCTTCAAAATGTCCAGTATTGCTCCATTCTATGTTCTCATTAAGTATTCTTCTGCTTTAATTGTGACCTTTCATTTCGTCTAGTTCACTCTAGTGTCCAACTTTCAAAGTCCTATCTTATCATTATTTTTCTTAAGGAATCCAAACAGCAATTTCTCATGGGAAAGATTCTTATAACTATATAGTAATTATAATTCTTATAATTAATTTCAGAGTCTTATTTCAAACCCTTAGGCCATTTTTAACTTTCCAAAATCAAAACTATAAACAGCCTTTTGCTGTCTATTCCAAAAAGTTAAAAAAATTATGAGTTGTTGAACTTGTATTTGAAACTTTCCTGAAGAAGAAGACTCACCCGGTGAATGAGATAAAAGCATGACATTCTGAAGATTTTTAGTATTTGAAAAGCAGTTTAAAAAGAAGCAGTTCCAAAACTGATTAAGAAATGAGGCTTGGTCAAGCTTTGTATCCATATAGACTACTTTACAAATGGGGGCTTAGATGGAATCTCTTGACTCCAGTTGCAATCATAAGCTGACTGGAAAAAAAAATTTTGGTTTCTGCAGCCTACTTAGAAAGAGCGGCTATCCAGAGTACATGTGGGCAAACTCATAATCTCTCTTTTCCCTGGAAAGATTTTGCCAGCCACAATCCATCCGACCATCAATCTCTGCCATAAATATCGTCCTCACTCCTTCAGGGAATCTAGCTCATCCTGTCTTCGCTAGAAGTCTCCCTGAAACAGTATTTAAGATCTAGTTCTACTGAATGAAAATTAGGTAAAATTACAATTGTATACTAGCATAGACATTAGAAGATAATAGATAGGTCCAGATTTTTACCTGTGGGACAAGTAAGTGGTTATAGGTAAGAATAGTTGAGTTCATAATACTTTGTCTCCTATTATTTTGGCAATAAAAGAGTCTACAGTAAAGAAAGGAAATCCTCTTTTTGTGTGTGTCATACATGAAATATTAAATTTAATAGCACAAGAAATATTTTAATTGATTCAGTTCTTCTACATTATTGGAGTTTGGACTTATTGTATTTGCAATTTCCTCTCACAATCTTGTTCATGAGCTCCCAAATTTTATCTGCACTTCTCCAGTGAATGCATTTTTTAAGATATTCACAAAGATTGAGCATATCTGCCTCTTTTTAAGACAGACGGTCCATGTTTTCAACCAGCTGGCCTCAAAGGGGAAGGATTCTGTTTTCTGAAGACGTTTGATGTGTCCATCTCATTAATCCCATGTCACTTTGACAGGGTAGCAGTGTTGTCATATTTGTTCACCTGTGTGGCCACTTGCCAAGTTACAGCAAATTCACTTTCCCTCCTGTTATTCTTGCGGGCATGCCTTCCTTATTGGTGTTGAAACCTTTGCACTGGACTTCTCTTTTTCTCCTTCACTGAAGCTTTCTCCAGCATGCTGTCCTTCAGATGTCTTGGACTTCTGCTCTGAACAGCCATGCTGAAAAATATCATTATATTAGCAAACTTCCCTCGTGAGAGAAATCCTTTTGCTTTTGCCATATTCATGGTGAAGCAGTTCACAGAAGAGGAATTGTTCTTCTCTGAAAACTCTGTTTCATCTGCAGACCTAGAAAAGAAAAATGTAATGTCTGATAGCCCTGGAAGGAAGAGATGGGGTGAACTCTTTAAAGAGTTTGGGAATCTTCTTTGTCTCTCCTGCTTCTCTTCTCAGTCAGTTTATTTTCCAGAATAAAGGCTGTTTTAAAGCTGTGAAGAACTGAACTGTATCTTTGGGGTAGAAAGGGCCTATTATAAAGCCAAATTCTACTTTCTTATCTATTTTCTCAGTATTCAGCATAATTAATAATTCCATGCCTTTATTTGTACAGCACACTATACTACATTTCTACATTCACATCAGCCTTAGCTTTGCACAAAGTGTTACATGTTGATAGCAATCTTCACAAACATCCCTTTTCAGAGATTTAGTCTTTTGCCAGTAGCATTATTTGGAGACCGCAAAGACCAGATCCTACAACTTGATCTTTCCATGAGTCTCTTAAGCTGTGGCTGCTTACAGTTCAGCAACTTATCATGTCCCTGATGGCAGATGATTTGCCAGGCGATTATAATGTTCTCTTACAGCCAGTCCTCACTGCATTCCACATGGTGTCCCAAGTGATAGAATTTCTCAAAGACAGTGTGATTGAAGCCAAATGTGGTGCAAGAATGAGCAGGAAGTATATTTTGTATGCAGAAGGCAGCAAAATTAATTCTTGTTATGTCAATTCTCACCCTCTTTTTAAAAGAGAATGGCATACCAATATACAAGTAGTCCTCAACTCTGCTGACCAGAGCCTGGGCCTGAATATAGAGAGACAGAATATGACACTGGTACCAGACACCTTGGTATCTTCCCCCAAAAGGCCCACCCTCTACCTCCCATCAAAACATCCCATCTGTCACCACCTGAATGTACTGACATGCCCTAAGCCACATGCCCTAAGCCCTCCAGTGCATTCCTTTCCTCCCACCATCTACAGCCTCCTAACTCCCTGAGCTAGGGACCCCTTCATCCACTCATCCACCCTGCTACCAGCCCAGGGGATAGATGAGCCCCTGCTTTGCTTTATTTAGCTCTCACTCTTAGCACCATCAAGAACCCTAGGCCACTGACCCCACTTCCATCCAACCATTACTAAGTTAAAGGTAAAGGTTCCCCCTGTCAAGTTGTGACTGACTTTAGAAGGTGGTGCTCATCTCTGTTTCTTAGCCAAGGCAGCCGGTGTTGTCCGAAGACTTTTTTGTGGTCATGTGGCCAGCATGACTATATGCTGAGGCACATGGAACACTGTTATCTTCCCACCAAAGTTGTACCTATTTATCTACTTGTATTTGGATGCTTTTCAACTGCTAGGCTGGCAAGAGCTGGGGCAAGTAACAGGAGCTCACCCCATTGCACAGCATTCAGGTCTTGAACCCCAAGACTGTCAGCTTTCCAATTGATAAGTTCAGCCTCTTTAAACACTGATCCATCACAACCTCTAAGTTAGCAGTATTTAAATATAAAAAGATTTTCTAGGTAATGATAGGGCTATGTATGCCTCAAAAATAATTTCAGTAGAGCACTTTGGCCTTCCCATGAGCACAGCAGTTTTTTGCTAATCATTAATGTCAATTCCTGCAGTTATTCTTGAAACAGATCCAATATTTTTTCAAGTTTGCATGGAGACCTGTGAAAAGGGAGGCTGCTTTAATGACTAGCTGGGGAGTGCTGTAGCTTTGCTGGTGATTTGTGCTGCAGGGGCCAAAGGAATACTGTTTTTCGACTTCCATTTCTGAAATGGCAAAGTATTGGCTCTTTAATAGTTGGTTCTATCTAAAACAGGGATAGCTTCTTTTTGTCCAGGGCAAAATATTAAATTTTGTTCTGCTCTGAAATACAGCTGCTATTCTTTGATGGGTTTATCAGATTTAAATTGTGGGAGAGGGGGAGGAACTAGGACTGAGAAACCCAGTTCACACACTTCCTAAAATGTATGTCTTATTTTGAAGCTCTCTCCCCCTCTCTTAGAAAATCACTATAAAAATCCTAGCAGCCTAGCCAAATCACATTTCCATATCAATTGCCCAGCACCTGCAGGTAGAAAAAGAGTCTGCTTTCTTTCTTCTCTCACTGTTCAGTCCTCTTTTGGTATGGCAATAGGAAAATCCATTTCTATAACACCTAGTTTTCCCTCTGTTTCTGCCAGGTACCTCAGCTGATTTGGGTCTGCCTGAACAGTAGCAGTTGACCACAACTGGCAGCAAGGGGCAGTTTGGGGTGAAGCAGGCAAGAAGGACGGTAGCTTGGGCAGCGAAGCAGAGCCAGTTTTGACAGATAGCTGAACCCGACTGTCTTTCTCCAGCCTTGTTAAGGAAAGAGATTGGTGGATGTCTTCCCAGCTCTCTCATTAACTTTGGTGGAAGGAAGGAAGGGAAGCAATGCCCAGAGTCATGTACCGGTGAGAGAGGCAGCAGATAAAGCATATCAGTGCCTACTAAACATGCCATGTATCCTGTAAATAGGGTTAATGCTGTTTGCTGGTATGTGAATAAATACACTCTTGCCATGTAAAAAATCCATGGCAAGTTACAGCAACATTGATTTTTTCAAGTGAACACTGCCTCCTAATGGTTTCACTTGTCAAATGTGAAAATTAAAAAAGCTTACCACAGAGTTTGTTATCTCTTTACATGCATATATGTATAAGATAAACTAAAATCTATATGCAAAAATATTTTGTATTTTTCTGAATTCAGTCCAAAAGAATATCCGCTAAGGATGCCTTAGCTCATCCATATCTTGACGAAGGGCGATTACGATATCACACCTGTATGTGCAAATGTTGTTTTTCCACTTCTACTGGAAGAGTTTACACCAGTGATTTTGAACCCATCACAAATCCTAAATTTGATGATACTTTTGAAAAGAACCTCAGTTCTGTCCGGCAGGTTAAAGGTCAGTATTTTAAACATCCTTTACATTATTTAGCAACAATGTACACTCAGGATAAATATGCATTTCTATCATTCTATATATTTATAAATATATAAATATTGCTTAATATCTTGTATCTCATTAAGCCAGGGAAAGGGCAGTATATCAATTCTTCAGTCTTTGCATAGAAAGAATATGTTAGATGGGAAATTTGAAATACTTATGAAATGAAAAGAAATGTCATAATTCTACAACCATAGAAGGTTGCTGAAAGTTTATATTTTAGATTTTAAATTAGTCCCTTTCTCTCAGCCCAACCAGCCATACCAGGTTGTTACTGTGGAGAAAATAGGACACAGCATTACATATGTCACCATGAATTATGCAAACTAAAGCAGGTTATAAAACAAATAGATGTGCAAAATAAAACTTTTATTTTTCCTTAAGCATAGAGCTATTATCATTTGTGGTACGAGGGGGAAAGAAAGTCAGTTTATGCAATCCCTGTGGAAAATTGAATCTGAATTAGACTTTTTGCATTTTTATTACAATAAACTGATCCAGTAAAGGAATTAGTATTGTTACAATGTGAACAAATGTATTGCAAATTTATGGCAGGTGTATTTCCTAAATGTACAATATATATGTTGATATTAATTTACTTACAGCATTTTCTATATTGCACTCCATAAGGAATCCCCAGGGATTTATAAACAGCTAAATATAAAATCTATAAAAATGTGTCTTCACCACAAATCCAAGGTCTACTAGTGAACAATATCCTGTTTTGTCCAATTTGCATTGGAAAGCATGAATTTGGATTTCATTTTTTTTTCTCCTACTTTTTTTTAGAAATAATCCATCAATTCATTTTGGAACAGCAGAAAGGAAATAGAGTACCTTTGTGCATCAATCCACAATCTGCTGCTTTTAAGAGCTTTATTAGGTAACTGTATGTAATCACTTCTGATATTCATTTATTTCCTTAATGGTGAAATTTTTTTTAAAAAAATCCTCTTTGAATTAAGGAGCCTTCCAGTAATATTACCTGCATGCCTGATTTGTTAAGAATGCTTTAACAATTTGATTGATAGATTTTTGTGGGATCCTTGGTGCTCTCTGAGTTTGATTGTTTTCTCACAGACATTTCACTACCAAATTAGATAGCATCATCAATGTAAGACCACAAGTTCTAACGATGTTACCAAGTTTGCTTTCTTGAAGACATTTCATTACCTATCAAGCACAGAGTGCATCAAGGACCCACAGTTCAACCCTGAGTTGCAAATGTTCTTCTGTCACTAGTTTTTATGTTAACCAAAAGCAGCCAAAATGCAGCACATTTTGTGCATATTGAAGATATTTATTGAAGAATTTATTGAAGAATATTTATTGAAGAATAAAACAGTAGGTTGCTGCCTTGGAATTTTTCCCCTGTCTATAACCTCCTTTGGATGAATAGAGAAGTAAAAATTTTCCATTGCGACTATTTCATCCTATGGAACCAGCGATCCCTTAGCTTAGCGGATCACAGCCTGGTATTCAAGTCGTGATTGTCCTGTTTAGTTGTAGAAGGAAGAGCATTCAAGCTTCTGCATCATTGGTAGTGAATGGTGCAATATATATGGTAATTTGATGTAAGCAAAGGAAAAACACTCATTCCCTTAAAGCTTTAGAGTCTAAATTTAACCTTAGGCAAAAATAAACATAGGAAAGTGAGGTAACAATGCAGTTTAATTTAGATGGGGGGAGCAATCTACATTTCATGGAAATTTCATGCAACCTTCAGCCTCATTCCACAATCCTTGTGCAAGAGACAAAGAGGAAAGAGGGAGCTCCAATTATTTCAGTCCTACCCAGCAACGCTCAGGAATATGATCTTTGACTTGTCTATCTCTGTTTAAATAGTTACATCTCACTTTTAATTGGATAAACCTCAAGCCAACGGAAGTGTACGCCAAAATACTCTATTTCATCAGCAGTTGATCCTTTCACAATAGCTGAAGACATTAGGTGTAATCCTAATGATAAAATTTGATATTAATTGTTGTTGAAGTCTAAGTGCAAAGCTTCACAAAACAAGTGGGAGGAGAACCAAATTGGTTCCATTTAGAATCTTTAGAGTTTTCTCCTAATGGGGAAGCAAAAAGAATATAGGCAGAGACATGAGGGAGTTTTCCTAAGATAGAATATATGGAAAGAATGAAGCTACCAAAGGGAAGAACATAAAATGGATGTCACATGCCCTAAACAGCAAAATATTAAGGGACAAACTGAGTTTTGATCAGAGACAAGAGGACTGAACTGTGATAAAAAGGCCCAGGAGAAGCTAGTCATGACCTTGGCAGGAGGTGGCAAGTTTAGTCATTTTTTATTTATTTATTTACTATTTATTATTCAATTTCTATAGTTACCCATCTCAACTAAGTGACTCTTTAGAATTGTAAGGCAACTTACAATTCTAAAAGTATAAAACCATTAAAGCAATAAAAAAAACCAATAAAAGAATAAAACATCAAACAAAATAAATGTGTACAGCAGGCAGGATAGTTAATCAGCTAACAAACAGAGGGCTTAACACATTCCAAACCCCAGGCTCAGGTACATAGCCAAGTTTTTAAAGCTTTACAAAAAAGCTAACAGGGTTGGGGCCGTTCTAATCTCAGAGGGGAGAGTATTCCACGGCAGAAGCAGGGGCTACAGCAAAGAAGGCTTGTCTTGCAGTTTTTGCCAATCAGCCCTCTTTGCCTAACAGGTTTAGCAGCATGCCCAGTCTGTTGGATCCAGTTGGACAGGTAGAGGCACTTGGAAAAAGATAGTCCGTCAGATTACCTGGTTCCAAGCCAGTTAGGGCTTTAAAGGAGAAAACCAAGTTTTTGAATTTCACCCAGAAGCATACTAGCAGTAAGTGCAGCTCACATAGTAGTGGTGTTACTTGTGCCATGTATCCAGCATCATTTACTGCCCACACAGCTACGTTCTTCACCAATTGAAGCTTCCAAATGCTCTTCAAGGGCAGCCCTGTGTAGAGAACATTGCAGTAATCTAAAACATTGCTGCACGTTGCAGTAATCTTAGGAAGAAAAGAGGGAGGAGCCTTACTTTGCCCCAGGATATCTTATTCTCCCTAAGCTTCTGCTTTCACTCCCCTATGGTAAAAACAGAAAATTATCTTTCTTTCTCAAGCTTCAGTTTCCAATCCTCCTGGGTTGAAAGGGCTTCTGGTTTTACAGTGACTTTTTAAATTGGTTTTATGATTAAATTTGTGTGCTCTTAGCATTCTCTGTGCCCCGCCAACCTCTTGAGAGGGAAAATTGATCTTCTCTATTTATTGCTTTCCAGTTCCACTGTTGCTCAGCCATCTGAGATGCCACCATCTCCACTGGTCTGGGAATGAAAGTGGAAGATACAGTATACTACTGAAGACATAATGTAGCTTTCCACTGGATTCTGGGATTTGCAATTCTGGAGATTTAAATCATGCTTGTACTGTAATTTTACTAATGAAGTTTTAAATTAACAACCACTATCCTTGTATGTTATACAAATAAGAGTTAGAAAAATGTTAACTAGGCTTTTAAATCCTGTCAAAGGTGGGGTTGTGCTTTTAGAAAAAATATATATATTTTATCCAGGGTTGCACTTTTTAAAAAAATTTATGAATTGTAGTGCAGCTGTGGAATCTTGCTTGGCTCGGAACAAAAAAAATTGAACCAATTTTTTTCTTCAGTTTTAAAAGTGAAATTGTATAAAAGGACAAGCTATTTTGATATTGAGCCATTCCTGAAGAATTGGGACTTTTGCTTGAAAAACAAAACAGGGAATACAAAACTTAATCATGACCAATCATAAGCCTCATCAGAGGGCAGTGCCCAAGTGTGAGTGGGCAACATCACCTGGTGGTCACATCTATCTCCATAGCTTCTCAGTAGCGAAGTGGTGATGCCTGTGTGCTGTTTTCCAGTCTGATTTTGTGAGTAGAGAGAATGAGTTTGACTAGGAGAGAAAAGTGTCTTTTCCTTTGAACCCTTCCCAAGTTATAAATAAATATATATAAATATATATATTTAATCTATTTTTATTAGAAGCTTTTTCTGCTCTTTTTCTTACATGAACCATCCCTTTCCCTTCCCTTTCCTCTGCCCCAGCACGCATTCCATTTGGGGGCTAATATTTCAAAAAAATCTTGATATCCATTGCCATGGAGAGAGTGAAAGAGAGAGAGAGAGAGAGAGAGAGAGAGAGTGCGCATGAGAAAGTAGTTTACACATTTTAGATCTGTGAAACTTTGTGATTTCTTTTTTTTTTTTAAATCCTGCACTGGACAGTTGGATGAAAAAAAATGAAAAAAATAGTGGGGGAAAGCACATAGGGAATTATGTTAATTGTATTTGTGTCATTAGGCAAAGCTGTGGAAGTCTTGAAATGTCACAGTAGTAAATAACTTTTATTACTTTTTGGCTAATTCCTTTTTGTGTGTGTTCTGTTTAAACACTGAATTATTCTGTGCATATGTACATATATATATGAACACAAATTGAAGGCCTCTACCTCCTGGAAGTATACAACATGGCTTGTTTACCTCCACCTGATTTTTTTTTTTTTTTTGTCCAGTGTGGAGACTTGAAACTTGAACGTCCCTTCCAACTTTTATATTTAAAAAAGGCAAGAAAAATTGAAGACTGTTTTTCAGCTGTACAAAGAAATAACAAATGGATGGTCTCAAATTTTTGAATGTTGGTCTGGGATATTAAAAAAAATAAGAGAAACCTTGGTGTTTGTCATGGACAATTAACTGTTAAAGTTATTGTAAGTTATCTGTATTTAGCAGAGTATTTTCAGGAAGGGTGATCTGAGTTGGAACTGGATTCTATTAATTTACGTTTTTGGAAGTTTTAACTTCAATGAAGTAGTCATTTTGCTGGGGGGGGGGGACAAATTTTGAATTTCTCAAACAAAGATGCTGAAATATCTTTGTTTTTTTGTGTGGCTCCTGAGAATTTAAAGCAAACAAAACCAACTGCGACATTTCAATTAACTTGAATGAGAATCATCTTTTTAACTTAAAAAGAGCCCATGAAGACACTGGTATGAAAGGTAAAATCTCAGAGGTTGGTCTGTTAAATGTGGCACACTTGCGGGTCACTTTGTACAATGTAGATTTTGAAGTACAGTGGTTGAAAACATTAAATGTGACATTTGAAACAAACAAGCAAACAAACTTCTGTGACTATGTTGTTGTTGTTTTATCTTTCTACTGATTTGGGGTATGCAGCTCATTAATAATGGATGTGGACTCTTCCAAAGATTTGTTATATGAAGTTGCATTTAAAGAAGGCCGTTGAGGCGTCACAGAGAGCTGGTTGAAAAACTGGAACCTCTGACTACTTAGATTATGACTGACCCTCCAGTGTTGGCAACTAAATGTAGCTGCAGGACTGAGTCTAAGGTTGCATTTTCCATATTAAGGAGGTAGGAGGTGAGAATTCTAGAGCTTTCTTCATTCATGGGCAGTAGGTTTTCAACTCAAGGGCTAGACGTCACACTTTTGAGAAGGATTCAAAGTAGAAGACATTTATAGAAATTAGCATGGACAATTGAGGGAACAAGAACAAGAGAAAATAAAGGATTTGGGGTGTTTAGCCCTGAATAAAGATGACTGTCCTCTTCAGAGACCTCTCATTTGTAAAGATAAATATACTTATTTTAACTGAGAGAGGAAGTGCTAAATTCTTGCCACTGTACCCAACTGGTTTCAGCTGGTTTCTGAATTTAGCAATGCTTTTTCCAAGCAATTTTTATTAAAATACATAAGCTCCATCTAATTTTGGCTACTATAGACTAACAGTTTACATCTTCCTTTATTTAGCAAACTAACATTTTACCCTCTTCAAACGTTTTTGTGCAATAATCATACAAAACAATAGTAGTTCCCTAAACCTGCATATTTTATAACAGTCCTGTAAAATTAATGGCTCAGAGTATTTTTCCTATAAAGATCTTGAGTCCTAAAATGAAGAGAAAGGAAGATTATGTTGGCTTATATCTTATTTTTTTCATTGCAGCAGCTCGTTGCTGCACTGTTGAGTTTTTGGCTGAACCACAAGAATGGGTGATATTCACACATTTTCAGCTGTATGTGATATTGCTTTGCTAACAGATTGTCAACTCTGTTTGGGAGAATAACTCCAGAGATATATTTGTACCATATTAGAGGTAATAATGCAGTGGTACATTGGAGGCAAGTGGCATGTTAAGCAACGAGGACAAGTATGAAATGTAGAGCCAATAATCCGTCATCAATTGGTAAACTAATGTAGCAACATGGAGAATAGTAATAGCAGTAACACTTAGACTTACATACCACGTTGTAGTGTTTTACAGCACTCTAAGCAGTTTACAGAGTCTGCAGGTTGCCCCAAACAATCTGGGTCCTCATTTTACCAACCTCAGAGGGATGGAAGGCTGGGTCAACCTGAATTAGGATCGAACTGGCTGTGGGCAGAGTTAGCCTGCAATACTGCACTCTAATCACTGTGCCACCATGTTATAAGCCAATATTAGAATGCTAATATTGGCTTATAACACTAATAACAGCAAATGAGAATCATGAATTATTATGACATGATTGTCATCTCGGACAAAACATCCAAATGAACACCATTAGATGGCAACACTAGCAGTTTCTCCTAGTTTTTACTGCCATGTAGCAGTAATCGAAATTTTTGCAGGTTGGATAGACTAGCCCTATAATAATACGTATTTTAAATAATTGAAAGCAGTACAGTGTTCAAGTCTCTCCACGTTTGAAAACCAATTCCTTTCAGTAAAATGGCATTGCTGACCTTTTGGTAAAATGTTACTTGTTTAACAAAATTACTTCAGCTAAAAGGAGCATCTCTTACGTGTTTCTCCTTCCTTCTTAAGACATCCAAGAGACCTCTTCTGTTGAGGTATGTGCAAAAGCCTTTTAAACCAAAAAAAGAGGTTTGATTATGGGTGTGTTTTAGATGTGCAGATGGAATGAGTTAATTTAAACAGGTACAATATTCTGAAATAATGCAGCCTCAAAGTTTAATAGAAATACAGAACTCTTTCCATAAACTTCCTTATGTGGCTGCTTAATTGTTGACAGTGCATTTAAAAAAGTGGATCAGAATCAATTTTTCTGAATATGCTTCCATATAGGCTGAATCTTGCCATGTTGATACTTCTCCAGCATCATGGCCACAGCTCATTCCACTAACTATGCCATGTGATTTGGACACCAGAATCCATCATGTTCATCTAGCCCAGGGGTAGCCAAACTTTTCATACCTACTGCCCACTTTTGTATCTCTAATTTTCTAACTGCCCACCGGTTCCACAGTAATGGTGATTTATAAAGTAGGGGACAAAATCCCTACTACCCACCATGAAAGCTGGAACGCCCACTAGTGGATTGTAGGGACCAGGTTGACTACCACTGATCTAGCCTTTTCCAAAGTATCCTCTAGAAAACAGCAACAAAATAACAGTGTATTGAGATCCAGTTAAGTCTCTTCCACCAGGAAGATCCACCATATTGTTGGCTATAGTTGATCTCCACCATCTAAGTACAATGTTTCTCAACACTGGCAAGTTTAAGAGATGTGGACTTAAACTCCCAGAATTCTACCAGCTGCCCAACTTTTCAGAATCCACTAAAAATGTTGAAGAGCAAGTCAACTTCAGACTTCTCAAACTTGTCAACCACACTTTTACCCAACACAGGGGAGGGGGTGTCACAACTTTGGCAACATTTTAGACTGTCCTTTAGGGAGAGAAGGATCTCTAAACAAGATTGGCTAGGTCTGCTTGCCCAAAATTGAACCATGCCTTGCTTAATGAAAAATACCCTGAATAACCCGCACAAGTTGCGTTCATACAATTATGTAAATCGGGTTGCCCAATCTTGACAACTTTTTTAAAGATTTGTGGACTTCAGCTTCCTG
Organism: Laticauda colubrina; assembly: GCA_015471245.1. NCBI lineage: Eukaryota > Metazoa > Chordata > Lepidosauria > Squamata > Elapidae > Laticauda > Laticauda colubrina. The sequence goes on along the minus strand of BLBF01000036.1, from coordinate 23,675,629 downwards.
AAGCCATAGCATAAGCTGGCTGGAGAAGTCTGGGAATTGAAGTCCACGCGTTCTTAAAAGTTGCCAAGATTGGACACCCTGATCCACACATTTGTATGGATGCAACTCGTGCAAGTTATTCAGGGTATTTTTCATTTAAGCAAGGCATGGTTCAATTTCGGGCAAGCATGCCCGCAGGCCCAGCCAATCCCTGGAGGCTCTGCTATTTTCCTGGCTGCTTCTTGGCAACTGCGGTTGATTTAAGAGAGACTGCGAGGCTTCTCCCCCATCCCGGCAGCCGCCCCATCTAATCTTGGCTGACCCCCGAAAGCAAAAATCGGCGGAACGTGGGGAAAATGTCCAGAGGGGTCCACGAAGTGCCCGAGCGGCGAAATTAGGGCGCGAAGAGATTCCCGACTTTCCCAAAGGACAACCTGGAAAAGCGGGCGTGGCCCTCTGGGCAGGAGGCCACGCCCCCTCCAGGGAGAGCCAATGGTTGCCGAGCGAAGCGGTGGTTCGTTTCCCGGCGCTTGCCCCCTCGACGGACACCGAAGAGGCGATGGCTGCGTCGCGCGTCCTCGAGTGGATCTTCGCGCTCTATTTCCTCACTCATATCCCGATCACTTTATTCCTCGATTTGCAGCCATTGCTGCCTGGAGTTTACCCTTCCGCCGTAAGTAAAGAGGAACCGCCGCGCTCTTGTGGCTGGTCCAATCGGAAGCGCCGGGGATCCGCTTCGCTTAAGAATCTGGGATCGGATTTACTTGGCTCGTGCGGAAAACCTGCCCCGCGTTCCTGCCTGAAGAGGGATTCCCTGGGGAATGGGGGAAACTGCTTGGACCCACGAGCTGTGGATGAGGCTGAGTGGGGATGGGAGGATCCGGCGCGTCTCCGATCTGGGATATAGCCATGTGGCTTGACTGGGGTCCAAGGGTCTTTTGGAAAGATGGGGGCTATTCTGAGACAGCGCTTTCAACACTCTGGGATTAGGAAACTAATTGTTCTACGTACCAAAGGTCCGAATCTGCAAGTAAGCCTGATAGGCAGAAGCTGGGCTTCATTCCAGCAATTTTACAACAGTTTGTGTGTATCTGACCTAAAAAAAAAAAAAAACAGGATCAAAATGTAAGCCTCTTCCCTGTGTTTTATCTGTTTGTTGTTTGAAGAGGTTTGCAAAATGTTTAAATTCTTGGTTTAATGCATACCACCCAGAGTAACTTTAATGGGTGGGGGGGGGCATATACATTTGACCCATAAATAAGTCATAAGAACATAAATTCTGGTATGAACAAAGATCAAATCTACATTTCACCGATTCCTGGAATTTTATATGCTAATCCCTGGACTCTGCTTTTAGAAAGGAACTTTGCACCTTCTTGAATCAAAGTTAAACGAAGCTGGATTGGATCCTTACATTACCGAGCAATAGAGGATGGATGGATGGATGGAAAAAAGATAGAGAGATAGAAGATTAAAAAATCAGTAGACCCCCAGGTCTATCGTTTACCTCATCCCTTGCAGTTTCTGAAAAAATGAAGATAGAGGCTCTGACTACAGTTTAATTCTTCAAGTGGATTCACAGTCTTAAAAGATTGTGGATCCACTTGAAGCATTAAAATATACAGTAGTCACAGCCTCTATTTTCATTTTGAAGAGTTAAAGGAAAGAGGCAAAAAAGAGAGATGTGGGCCATGAAGGGGACTGTGCAACAGGAAGAAATTACAGATAACAGATAATCAGAGCTGGAAGGGACCTTGTAGGTCATCTAGTCCAACCCCGCCCAAGCAGGAGACCCTACACAATTTCTGATAAATGACAGTCCAATCTCTCCTTAAAAGTCTCAACTGATGACGCTCCCACAACTTCCCAGGGCAAGCTGTTCCATTGGTTGATTGCTCTCCCTGTGAGTGAGTGTCTTTGTTTTCCCAACATATGAACTTTGCTACTGAATCAACACAGTTTCAAGCGTCACATAATTCACTCAATATGGGTTAGGTTCAGGCAACCACTAAAGCCATCAGCAGGCTAGAAAGTGGAATTTAGTATTTAGTTAGTATTTAGTTTATTGTCTTTGCACCTCGTACAATGAAATTAAATGCCATATTCAGTGTATATTATAACTATAAAAATAAAACACAAACACGCATCCTTCACAGTCTGTACAATTGAATTGAAAACCTGATATTGCATTAATATTGCACTATACAGTAGAATATTGAATTAATCGTGTATTCTGTGAATTCTGCTCTTAATGCAAGGTCTGCATTAAGGTTGCTTTCCCAACACAGCTAGGGAAAGAGTAGGAGAGAGAGACCAGGAGAGCCATAAATGGAAGGGAAGGGAGAGGGAGTCTGAAGAGGGCTTGGAGCCTCTCAAGTTATCTTGACTAAGCCCTTTAGTGTGAGAGCCCCTGCTTGTCCCTCAACACAATTACTTGATACCTTAATCAACTACCAAAGAAAAAAGCCAATATTACACAAGCCACTTTATATAGACAGGGAGCAAATTCCACACTCACTCGCACTGATGCTATTACCTCATTTGCAAGCAAGCACTGAAGCTCAGAGGTGCAGTTCAACCTGAGAGATAGATAGTCTCTTCTATTGTTCTATAAAGTTGTAATCAGAACCTATCACATAGTTTGAGAAAGAAAGAAAAATCTTCCCTGGCCAAACTGAGTGGTGCCAAGTTCTACCTACATGCTTTGCGTCAGTAACCCACCCAAGCATTAAAATGGAGCAAGGTTTCTATTACACAGTTGCAGATGCCAATTTAATTTTGTTGTCCCACCCCACCACTGATAGAAGATTAAAAGGAAGGTTTTAGGTGCCCTCCTCTTCCTTACCCTCTTCTCTATTCCTAAAGCTGTCCGATGCAATGACATGGTACACAGCTACATTCAAGGATCCATTGATGGCAAGCCCAGAACCCTGGTTCCTGTCTCTCCTTTACTTCGAAGCTTTTCTACAATTGTTTTTCTTTCCTGTTGCTGCCTACGCCTTCTGGAAAGGTAAGCATGCCAGTTTGCGTGAACCAGGGGAGCATGACATTGGGTGGGCACAGAATCATGATAAATTGTCCTTGGAGAGAAGAATGCAAATATTTCCTAATAGAGTTTGAAGGTCAAGAGGCATTCATGACAGCCATTGGACTCATGATGGACTGGGCAATCTGTTGGAAGCCTGGACAGGCTTATCTATCTATTCTGAAATAGTGAAAGAAGCCCTTTTTGTGGCACAATTTGTAATAGTTCTTGACTTAGAACCATTTGTTTAGTGACTGTTCGAGGTAACAATGGCAATGCAAAATGTAACTTAACGATTCGTCTTTACGCTTATGACCAAAGCAGCATCCCCATTGTCACATGATCGAAATACAGGTGACTGCTTGTCAACTGGCATGTAGTTACAACTGTTACAGCATTCTGGAGTCATGTGATTACCATTTTCACCTTCCCATTTGTCCAACAACAAAGTCTACTTACATGCTTTGTTAACAACAATGTAATTTTCTTAACTGCGGTAATTTGCTTAACAGCAGCAAACAAAGTCATAAAATTGACCTGACTCGGTTACCTTGTTAGCAAGGGAAATTCTTGTCCCAGTTGTGGTTGTAAGTTGAGGACTACCAATATTTACATACGTATGCAAATTAGAATATGAATACTAGAGTTTTGTCCTAAGGCTGCAGTTATTAAAAATCTGTTTTTTCAGGGAACTGCAAGTGGATTCGGATTCCTGTGATTATCTACACAACGCACGTAATTACAGTAGTGGTTGCTTGCCTAGCCCACATCCTGTTTGCTGATTTCTCCAATGCTAAAGTCCCGGTTCCACAGACTCTACAGGAACGCTTGACCGTGTCTGCTTTCTACGCTCCTTTCTTAGCAATTTCCCTTGCAATGTTGCTTTTTGTACTGTTCAGCTCTGCTTATAAGCCAGTTGAAAAAAAGAAGAAGAAATAAAACCTTTGGCCTTTCTCCTTTGGGAAGGAAGATGTGCCAATTGGATCAAGGACCATGTGTCTGTGTTCCTAGGGGAGCAAAGCATAGGTAGTCCTCGACTTACGATCAAAATGGAGCCCAGAATGTATGTTGCTAAGTAAGGATGTTAAGTGAGTTTTACCCCCATCTTACAACTTTTCTTGCCAGTTGTGAATCTCTGCAGTTGTTAAATTAGCAACATGGTTGTTAAGCGAATCTGGCTCCCCCATTGACTTTCCTTGTCAGAAGGTCACAAAAGATGATCACATGACTTCTGAGGCACTGTAACCATCATGAATACAAATCAGTTGTCAAGCATCCGAATGTAAATCACGTGACCATGGGGATGCTGTTACAGTCATAAGTGTGAAAAATGTTCATAAGTCACTTTTTCAGTGCCGTTATAACTTTGAATAGTCACTAAATGAACTGTTGTAAGTCGAGGATTATCTGCAGGGACCAGGCCTCAGTATACCCGTCAGATGGAGAATATTCTCTGGAGGGATCTTAGAAAACCATCTGAAACAGTGTTATGCCATAGAGCAACCTGCTTTTCTTGTAAAAGGGGTTGTTTCACAAATCTGAGGTGAAGAGAGCACCAGACAGTGTGGGAATACTTGAAACCACTTGGGTTACCTCAACATTGTAAAAAGCTTTTCTTAAACCACAGGGGGAAAAAACTCAGATGAAAAATTGCTGACTTAAGTAGCTGGAGTCTGGGTTCTCCTGGCCCTCTTGGTATGGCTACAGGCCCACAATGGTCCCTCGCTCAAGCACCTCTACTTGCCTCGGTCACACGGTGGGGTGATGGTCAGTTTTTTCCCAGCAGGCAGGTCAAAGGATGAGGTGATCAGGCGGACAGGTGGCTAGTCGGCCCTTCTTGATCTCTGTCTCTCCTCTCTCTCTCTTGAACTGCTTGCTGGGGCCCCCTTCCACAGCCTCTGCTCCTTCGTTGATTCCTATGTTTGCCTGCCATTCACTCAAATGCTTCTCTCCCTCAGGCTTGTCCCACAAAAGCCTCTCCTCTTCTTTCCTCTTCTCTCCCTCAGGTTTGTCCCTCAGAAGCCTCTCCTCTTCTTTCC
>BLBF01000036.1:23654724-23670576 GCA_015471245.1 Laticauda colubrina | reverse complement strand
CTTCTCTCTCTCAGTTTTGCCCCTCAGAAGCCTCTCCTCTTCTTTCCACTTCTCTTCCTCAGGTTTGCCCCCCAGAAGCCTTTCCTCTCCTCTCCACTTCTCTTCCTCAGGTTTTCCCCTCAAAAGCCTCTTCTCTCCTACCCTATTCTTTCCCTCAGGCTTGCCCCACAGAAACTCAGACTTTGACTAACTTTATTGTCACTTTGAATGTACACTAATTGGCATACATTAAAATGAACTTTCACTGCATACAGCTCTCAAAGGGTCACCATCTCCAATATACACTACATGATTAAATAAATAAATAAATAAATAGAAAATTATGCATATGCACATATCTATTGTATGATACAGAGAAACCACAGTGTCTATTTTGGATGTATACATGTAAATGGCAAGAAAAAAGAGTCTTGCGAGTTTACCAGATGGATTGCACAGGGGACAAAATTGTTACAGAATCTGGTAGTCCTATTAGAAATACTTCAAAATCTCCTCCCAGAGGGGAGCAGCAGGAACAAACCATAAAGTGGGTGTGTGGCAGGGGTGCAATACGACAGGGTTAACTACCAGTTCAAGATTTAAGAGCTTTCCTGCAGGCTGCGAGCCGCACACCTGTAAATCGTCATCAGCATGCTGTGTGCAGAGATGCAGCCTTTGAAACAGCCCTCTTTTCCTGCTTTTCTAACTGCAGCTGTGCCTCGTTCGGCAGCTGAAGTTGAAAAATCAGGAAATAAAGATCAGGTAAGAGCCCAGGAGGCTGGGTGGGCAAAAACATAGCAGACATAGAACCGATTCTATGTCTGCTGCTCTTCAGAGCTACCGATTCTTCAGAGGTGGACAGAACTGGTAGAAACCGACCCCTGGTATGTGGGGGTCTCTAACAATGCTTCAAGCTCTAAGCAGACAGCACTTATAAATGATATCCTGAATGACAGAAAGCCTTTCCTATCCCTTTTTCTCCCTCAAGTTTGCCCCACAGAAGCCTCTCCTATTACCTTCACTGCCTCTCCCTTTCCCCTCAGGCCTCTTTTCCTATCTTCTGGCTTTCTGTCTCCCTTTCTTGCCAAAACCTTTTAAAACCTTCTCTCCCCCTTGCCCCCTCACTTGAAAAGAGATCATGGGGAAGTTTAATAGCCATTTCTATGTTAGGGAATACTTCTACTCTACACTACAGGTTTGGTTTTGTAGTAAGTCTGGCCAACACCCCGGGAAGGAGAGGTTAAAGATGGTGGATGCAGGCTTGATTGGATAGTTGCAACTGTCATCTTGACTCTTTTGATCTCCACTTTGGACTCTTTCTAAAAGATGAAGTTCTATATCAGTGTTTCTCCGTACTGACAATTTTAAGATGTGTGGACTTCAGCTACCAGAATTCCCCAGCCAGCGTTGCAAGGGAGATTAGACTGGAACTCTTTATCTGAGTGGACATTACCACAATAGATTTTCATTGGTTTCTGGAAGTAGTCAGTATGCAGTCAATCACCAGTTTGGACACCACCATCAAAGGCACCAAGGATACTACCTAGTTGGGTCATGAAATGTCTGCAAACAATCAAGCTCAGAAAGCACCAAGAACTCCACCAGTCAGCTCTGAACTACATATATTCTCTTATACTGAGACTAGAGATAATCATGATAATTATTCAACAAGGGAGATCTTCACAGGCAGGAACACCTTCTCCCTCCAGTAGTCATCATTCGTTATTTTGAGGAACCGTTCTCCATTTTGGATTTATTTTCTGAAGATGTAAGATGTTTTTGTAAGCTTTGGGGTTCCCCTGAAGGCTTCAACAACCCCTCTTCTTCATGATGCAGTTTCAGCTTTGCAAGAATGAGAAATATTGGAAGGACAGGGAATTATTTTTAACCTTCATTTCAAGGCTGTGGATTTTGTTTGGACTGGAGATTGGCAAGTAAAGTGAGCATTCACACACATGTTTTTCCTTCTTAACAATAATAACAAAAAAGGCTATCCAATGGAGTGGTGGGCTCTTTTGCACTGTTGATGGTTAAACCGCTAGATGGCCATTTGCTAGGGATGCTGTCCTAGTGAATTCCTACCTGAATTGGGGGCTGGATTAGACGCTCTCTAAGACCCCTTCATTTTAGAGTCATGACTTTTGGAAAAATAAATGGCTATTTTACCTGTATCCTTTTTTTCTACTTGCGCTGTTTGAAGACATGAAAATACACAATTTCATTTTTAAGTACAAGTAGTCCTCGACTTACAACACTTCATTTAGTGACCATTCAAAGTTACAACAGCACTGAAAAAGTAACATGACCATCTTTCACACAATCATTTTAGCATCCCCATGGTCCTGTGACCCAAATTCGGAAACCAGCAAAAAGTGTCAAAAGTAAAATTTGCATAATTGCAGAATGCTGCAATGGGCTGTAAAAGTGAGTGGTTGCCAAGCACCAAAAATGCAGTCATGCTACTAAAGGGTGGGTGCCACTATTGGAACCTTGGAACTAGGACATGAATACCTTTTGGGGGTCCATTGCAAACTTTTAACAGTTGCCTAGTGACTGATCATTAAGTGAGGACTACCTGTATGGCAACTGAACATCAAACAGACCTGGAATGCAATTGCTTGAGGAACATTCATATCAAACTAGTTTAGGAGACTTTAGGGTCTCTCCAAGGTGCCAGAGAAGCTGAGGTTGCAGCTGAACCTGGTTAAGACACCAGGACATGTAAACAGCTACAAAATTAGGGTCTGTTTTGGGATCCAATTCAGTTTAAACGGGACATGAGACTTTCTGGGACTTTCCAAACTGAGGCTCAGTTTCCATGGAGAAGTAGAGCCTCACTAGCCAGATGCAGGGCTCTAGGCACAAAAACTAGAAATTCAATAAATCTGCCACTCTTTTAAGGCACCTTTCCTGCAATAGACTTAAATCTTTGAATCAGGGAGGCAATGAAAGAAATATACCTATTCAAACCATCATAACACCTGTAAAGGCAGGTAGGGTGTGGCTAATTATCCTTCTTTTCCTATAGCTTATAATCAAACAATTGTTCAGCCAACTTTCACTGCAGCTGCATGAGTCAACCATGACTAGAAGTCTAATTGCAGTTGCTTGTGGAAAAAGAAGGGGCTGCATAGAAATCCCATGTAATATATGCTAGACTAGAGGGATATTAACACTATGGAGTCCCATCTGTACCAGCAGACATGATGGGCTAAAGAAGTTAAGAATCCTCCTTGCTTTAGCATGCTCCTGACCCTCTTGCGCTCCACAGGCATTTTGGCCTTGGACTACTGCCCACTGCCTGAGACAGTTTTCACCCAAGTGATGTGATCAACGTTTTCCATTACTCCTCTCTTGGACTTTTGGGAAGGGTTCTCCCCCCACACACACACCTGGAAGGAAGCTGAATGAAAACCAGACGTGTTCCAGAAAACACAAATTTTCTGGAACACATCTAACCAGTTCGTAGAACTCAACAAAAAATTATGTACTGATTCTACCAAACCGGTACAAATCGGCTGAATCCCACCACTGCATCTCCTGCTCCCCAGTTGTTCCCCAGTGCCTGGAGTTCCAACTCTTGGAGGCTGTTTTAGGCCAGGAGACCTGTTCCAGGCTGTTCTGTGAAATCCCACTTGAGAGTCCACAGAGTTTCTCATGTCACCCAGGTCATGGTTTTGTCCCAAAGGTACTTTTTCAAAAGGCAACTGGACTTCCTTTGTTTGTTTCTTAAAGATGTTTTACTCTCTCATTCAAGAGTGAACTGAGAACTGAAGAAGCTTCTTGAACGAGTATCAAAATTGCCTTCAAGGAAAAAACAAAGGAAGTCCAGTTGCCTTTTGAAAAAACACTCCTGAGAACATTTCCCACTTCACAAGGACATCAAGGCCTCGACCATGCTCTGCTCCCCCAGGAACTCAAGCACACTTGACCCAGTTTGCACATTGCCTTCCTGCAGGAGAAGAGCCAATGCCTTTCTTTCTTTTTCTCTTTTTCCACTTGGTTGTAAGCAGGGCTGAAGAGCACCAGAAGCAGCATCAGGAGGGGAACCAATAAGAAAGGAGCAAAAGCAGTGGAGAGAGGCAGGTGTTCCTCCAGGGTTCCTGGGCTGGGGACTTGGGCATGGGGACTTTTGAGAAATCAGCAAACAGGATCTGGGCCAGGCAAGCAACTGCCACCGTAATTATGTGTGTTGCATAGATCACCACAGGAATTCGGATCCGCTTGCAATTCCCTGCATTTAAAAGAAAAAAAATTCCAGTGTTGCAGTCCCAGGTCAAAACTCTATGGATGACTTCTTGTGCATCGAGATATAAATACTGCAGATTGTGCCATCTTTTATCATTTGAGGAAGATAAGCCCACCTAGGCTACCACTAAGCCCACCTAGGCTACCATCAGTTTGCCCAGTCTGGCATATGCACCTCTGAGCCCGATGGTTTTCATGAACACTTTCCAATCTTCAACTCTGTGAGGGAATCCTTGCCTTCTTCTCTCTAAGAATTCTGTCTCCAGCCCACCCCATTCCCAACCTCCAGCCATTCCCCAAAAAAGTAACCCCAATTCTTCTAAACTGGCATCTTTCCAGAAAGCATAGGTGGCAACGGGGAAGAAAAATAGTTCTAGAATGGTTTCCATGTAAAGAAGGGAGCAAAATAAGGGCTCAGGATTCCCCATTAGTGGATACTTGAAGGTAGTTGTATACCAAGTGAAAAACTGGGACAGCTTAGGGACATAAAAAACAGGTGGTCATTGAAAGAGGAGTGGGAGAACAGGAGGGGGAGGAGAAAGAGGAAGGCACGCAAGTCCTTCTTTACTCTTCTATCAATGGTGGGAGGTGAAGATCTGGCCCACTTTATTTTTTAAAAGTTATATATATATATATATATATATATATACATATACATATACATATATATATGTGTGTGTGTGTGTTTTTAGGTTTTCGTGGGTACTTACATGAATGCAGTTCAGCTTCCTTCAGGTATTATCCCATGTCATTGTAGTGCTTTTAAAGTTGTAGCAACGTTTCAGCAGAATCTCATCTGCCATCATCAGGCTTCTGCATGGAGTTTGTACGTGGGTCAGGGTCTCACAGCGGCCGGTTTTAAATTTGAGGCTAGCATATTGTTGTGCCAGGATGTTTCTTTCTACATCCTGATTGGTTGGGAGTCTTGGTCTGTGTTTATTGGACTTGGAGTTTGTTTGATTGGTGTTTCTGGTTTCTTCTGTCTGTTTTGTGGCTTTGATTGGCTGGCAACACTCTGCTCTTGCACTGGAGGCTTTCAGTGCAGCTTGGCTTCGTGTGAAAGGACGGCTATTATCTATTAGGAAGCCAGGTTTCATCTGGGTGCCTGGTGGGGGGGTGTTTGAGCTGGAGGTATCAGAGGGAATCTGTTTGTGCCCAGGTGTTTGCCTGGCTTGTGGCATGGAGATCTTTCTGTTTGAGAGTGCAGGCTTCCAAATGATTGACAGTCTGGTGGAATCATCTCTTCTATTCATGCTTTCAGGTTTTTTTTCAATCTCTATGGCTTCTCTGATGATTCTGTGGCTGGGGTTTTCTATAGTGGCTAGGGTTTTAGTGCCATTGAAGCTGATGTTGTGACCTGTGGTTTTAATGTGTTGGACTAGTGAGGAGGTGTGTTCCAGCTTTTTTACTGCATTTTTGTGTTCATCCAGGCGGGTACTTATTCTTCTATTGGTCTGTCCAATGTATGTGGCCGGGCATGATACACAGGGAACTTTGTATATGCCTTGGTTTTCCAGGTCAATTTTGTCTTTGGGGTTTTTAAAGACGGCTGCTATTTTTTTGTCTGTTTTGAAGGCAGTCTTGATGTGATGCTTGTGTAGTATCTTACTGATTTTGTCTGTAGTACCTCTTATGTAGGGAAGGACAGCTGTTCCATAGGTCTGTTGATCTTCTAGGTCTCTGTTATGTCTTGGTGTGTTTTTGTGGATCAAGCTGGTGATTTTGTTTTTGTGGAAGCCGTTGGCTGTCAATACTTTAGTCAGGGTGCATAGTTCAGTCTTTATATGTGTCTTGTCTGCCAGGCGTTTGGTTCTGGCAATTAGTGTTTTGGCCACGGAATTTATCTGTGCTGGGTGGTGGTGGGATTGGGTGTTGAGGTAGCGGTTGGTGTGTGTTTTCTTCTGGTATATGGTGTGTCCTAGTGTGCCATCTATTCTTTTGTAGATTAGTACATCTAGGAATGGTAGTTGTTTGTTTATTTCCGTTTCCATGGTGAACTTGATTTTGGGGTGTGTGCTGTTTAGGTGTGTTAGGAAATTGTTTAGGTTTTCTTTTCCATGGGGCCCAATCACAAATGTGTCATCGATGTATCTTCGCCATAGTTTGGGTTTGTGGATGGCATTAGCCAGGGCTCTGGATTCGAATTCTTCCATGAACAGGTTTGCAATGACGGGTGACAGTGGTGATCCCATAGGGGCTTCTTCAATTTGCTTGTATCTTTGTCCTTTGTATATGAAATATGTGTTGGTTAAGCAGTGTTCTGTTAGTTCCATGAGGTGTTTAGCTGGTTGGTATTTACTTTTGATGATTTCAAGAGTTTCTTTTTTCGGGACTTGAGTGAATAGTGAAACCACGTTGAAACTTACAAGCAGATCTTCTTGTTCCACGTGTAGATCTTTGATCATTTCTAAGAAGTGGTATGAGTTTTGTACATATGAAGCTGCGGTTTCAGCATGGGGCTGTAGTTGTTTTGCTAAGTATTTAGCTAGGTTTTGTAATGGTGCTCCTATGGCGCTGACTATGGGTCTGAGAGATATGCCTTCTTTGTGTATTTTTGGGAGGCCGTATAATTTGGGGCATCTAGAAGATTTTTCTCTTGGGATGATTGTCTGTTGGATTTCTTTGCTTATGTGGCTGGTTATAATTTTCTTTTTGGTTAATATTTCCAGATATGTGGTTGGGTCTGTGTTTATAGGTTTGTATGTGGAGTCTTGGAGTAGGTCTGTCAATTTTTTTCCGTAGTCTTTTCTCTCCATTACTACTGTGGCATTCCCTTTGTCTGCTGGGAGTATTATTATGCTGTCATCATTTTTCAGGGTTTGTAGTGCTCTGAATTCATCTTTTTTTAAGTTGTTTTTTGGTGGTTTGTTTGTGCATAAGATGTTTGTAACCTGGTGTCTTATTCTGTCAGCTTCATCTGTATTTAATTTGGTTAGGCTGGATTCTACTGCACATATGATGGATTCTGTGGGAATTTTTTTGGGTGCTATGGCATAATTGAATCCTTTGGATAGGACATCTGTTTCTTTTTCGGTGAGTTCTCTGTTGGAAACGTTATATACTAATTGTTTCAGGTGTTGTTGTGAGTTGTTGGGGGTTTTCTTGTCATGTTCTAATTTCTTTAGTTTCTTTAAGAGTTTTTCATTTTTGTAAGTGGTTTCAGTTTCAGCTCTCCAAGTTGTAAGTTGTTTTATCTTATCCCAAAGTAGAGGGTGGATTTTGCTGCTCAATTCTAGGTGTAGTGCTTGCAAATCTTTGTTTAACTGATCCAATTGGAATCTCTTACTGTGAACATCGTTCCTGAGTAAATCCATTTCTGTTCTTTTCAGGATACGTTTAGTAGCTGCTGATGAAATATTAATTTGAAGCAGGCTGGTGTTGCATTGTTGTCTCTGCAGCTGTGTAGGAATTTCAGGTCACATAATATTCCTGCTCTTTTAACTTCCAGCTTCTCATAGCTTTTGATCTGGCTATTTATTTCCTCCCCGTAGAGGTCAGATATTTGTTTTTTTAAGTTTTCGCGGGTATTTACATGTGTGCTGTTCAGCTTCCTTCGGGTATTATCCCACGTCATTGTAGTGCTTTTAAAGTTGTAGCAACATTTCAGCAGAATCTCATCTGCCATCATCAGGCTTCTGTATTGAGTTCGTATGTGGTTCAGGGTCTCACAGCGGTTGGTTTTAAATTTGAGGCTAGCCTATTGTTGTGCCAGGATGTTTCTTTCTACATCCTGATTTAAATAGAAAGATCTCTCAAATAGAAAGATCTCCACACCACAAGCCAGGCAAACACCTGGGCACAAACAGACTCCCTCTGATGCCTCCAGCTCAAACACCCCCCCCACCAGGCACCCAGATGAAACCTGGCTTCCTAATAGAAAATAGCCATCCTTTCACATGAAGCCAAGCTGCACTGAAAGCCTCCAGTGCAGGAGCAGAGTGTTGCCAGCCAATCAAAGCCACAAAACAGACAGAAGAAACCAGAAACACCAATCAAACAAACTCCAAGTCCAATAAACACAGACCAAGACTCCCAACCAATCAGGATGTAGAAAGAAACATCCTGGCACAACAATATGCTAGCCTCAAATTTAAAACCAACGGCTGTGAGACCCTGACCCACATACAAACTCAATACAGAAGCCTGATGATGGCAGATGAGATTCTGCTGAAACGTTGCTACAACTTTAAAAGCACTACAATGACGTGGGATAATACCTGAAGGAAGCTGAAAAGCACACATGTAAGTACCCGCGAAAATTTAAAAAAACAAATATATATATATATGTTTTTTAAAGTTTTTGTGGGTACTTACATGAATGCAGTTCAGCTTCCTTCGTGTATTATCCCACGTCATTGTAGTGCTTTTAAAGTTGTAGCAACATTTATCTTGGGTCACATAGAGTTATTGATCAGTCAGATTTATGTGGCCTACCATCTCATATGCAGAGACTCTGGGTGGCCTACAATAAAACGAAGGATTAAAACATTTTGCAAAGCCCTCAAAGCGATAAACAAAGATCAAACACAAGGAATGTGTTTATGTAATAGTTTGATCCAGAAAGTTAATTCCAAGAAACCCAACTTGCTGCAAGATTGCTGAAATCTAGCCAAATAGGCTTATTTGCAAAAACCTCTAATGTAGTCCAATTTGTTTACTAATCCCAGAGTGTGGGAAAGCGCATTCTTAAAAGTAGTAGCCCCCATCTTCCTAAAAGACCCCTGGTAATCCAGACAAGCTGTGTAGGAGACTCATCCGGAGATAGATGATGCGACGCAGCTTCTTCCTATTCCTCAATGAAACCCGGTTTGTCAACCTCCAAACAGCCGGGCAGGACCTCAACTCGCTCCAGATACGGAAACCCGGTCGCAAATTCCTTCGCGAGGCGGAGCTATGCCGCCTTAGGTTGGAACAGCTAGTATAAGATCTTGGCAGTTCCTCTCTATGGCAGGGGGGCAAACTACAGGCAACAACGAAGGCATACCGATTGAATAACATCCACGGGATGTGAGCGAGGAAGTAGAAGATAAAGGTCCACTCACAGACGTGACCTGTGATCATCGTCTCTTGCGTGTCTGTCGGACTGGTGGGGGCTGGGAAGAAGCAAGGTCCTTCGTGCCAAGCAAGTACATACGGCCCTCAACTTACGACTGTTCATTTAGCAACTGTTCAAAGTTACGACGGCACTGGAAAAAAGGGACTCGGGGCCATTTTTCACACTTATGACTGTTCCAGCATCCCCACGGTCACATGATCAAAAGTTGTATGCAACTGGCTCCTATTTATAGCAGTTGCAGTGTCCTGAGATCCTGTGATCCCTTCCTGTTTTTCCTTCCCTCATTACCTTTCAACTCTCCTGCAGAGGGTGTGTCGTGTTCTCCCAGTTCTTCAAGCAGACCTCTTGGGCGTGGGAAGGGTTTTTGCTAAAGTCCCAAAGGTGCTTTTTTTTCCAACAGGCAACTGGATTTTCTTGTTTTTTCTTTAAAGACGTTTCACTTCTCATTCAAGAAGCTTCTTCAGCTCTGACTCCACCATTCAATCAGAACTGAAGAAACTTCTTGGATGAGAAGCAAAAGGTCTTCAAAGAAAAAGGAGAAAGTCCAGTTGCCTCTTGAAAAAGCACCTTTGGGACAATTATGATCTGGATGACCGAGAATCTCCATAGATATCCTCATTAAAGGTCTCACCAGACGCCCTTATATTACACACATACCTAACCAAGCGCATCTGGACGTTTCTTGGGCCATGTGGACTCTAAATCTGAAAATTGCCCGTTTAAAGAAATAGGAATAGAAAAAAATTCCCATGAGTTTAATCCACTTGGAGTGGGTGGGGGGGGTGTCCCCATGAATACCTCCTGTAGTTTGTTTGTTTGTTTGTTTGTTTTTACTTGTCAAATGTATATGGCTGCCTATCTGGCTCCAAGTGACTCTGGATGCTGTACAATAAAACCAAGAATTAAAACATGTTACAAATCCATTAAAATAAGCACAGATAAAACAAGACAATGTTGGAATGCTTTTATTAGATAACACTGCTATTCACCTGAATCCCTGCACCCGAGGACAAAGCAAGAAGTAAGGGCTGATAACATATCTAAGAGGTGGTATTCAGTGGGTTCTGACCAGTTCTAGAGAACCGTTAGCAGAAATTTTGAGTAGTTCGGAGAACCGGCAAATGCCACCTCTGACTGACCCCGCCTCTATCTATTCTCTGCCTCCTATTGAGTCCCAGCTGATCAGCTGAGTCTTCTTTCGTTGTCCTGCACAGGAGAACAGAGCTGGAAAGGAGGTTAGTGGGGTGGGGAGGGAATGGGGATTTTGCCAGTAACCTTCCCCCAGGAATGGGGAGGGAACGGAGTTTACAGTATCCTTCCCCTGCCACACCCACCAAGCCACGCCCACAGAAACATAGTTAAAAAAAAATTGAATCTCACCACTGGATCCAACCTAGAACTAGGGAGGATAGCAAGTGTCAGTGAGAAAAATTATCAGTAGAATATGTTACCTCTAAATCAGGGGTTTCCAACCATGGCAACTTTAAGGCTGGCGGACTTCAACTGGATCACTGGAAGAGTTTAAAAAATTGGACTGTTATTTGTCTCTAGAATGGCAGAGTATTCTGCCTGATCAAGGAGTTGGACTAGAAGACCGCCAAGGTTCCTCCCAATTCTGTTATTCTATTACTGTTACTAAAATGTTTCTCCTACACTACTCTAATGCTCAGAGGTCTCCTGGTGGTTTCCCATCCAATTGCCAATCAAAATCTACAAAGCGTTACTTTTGAATTAGTGCAGTTCGGCTAGGGCAAGGGTCTTCAAACTTGCCAAGTTTAAGACTTGTGGACTTCAACTCCCAGAATTCTTGAGCTAACATGACTTGAATTCTGGGAGTTGAAGTCCACAAGTCTTAAAACTTGTCAAGTTTGAAGACCCTTGGCCTATGAGTTGATGAGAGTTCTCCAAACTTGGCAACTTTTAAGACTTGTGGATTTCAACTCTCAGAATTCCTGAGCTAACATGACTGGAGGATGAATTCTGGGAGTTGGAAGTCCACAAGTCTTAAAGCTGTCAAGTTTGGGGACCTCTGCTCTAAGTGAATTTGCTAATATAAACAGAGAAAGAAAGGACCTAAAATCCCTTCAATGTAATATTTGAGTCAACCTGATACAGTGATTAAAGAAATTCTCCAGGAGCAGGGAGGCAGAGTTAGTCCTGCCTTTAGGCATGAAACCAGCTGAGTCTTCTGGGTCAGTCCCTCCCTCTCAACTCCATGAAAAAAGGAAAGGACAATCATTTCTGAAAAATGGGTCCAAGCAGCACCAGAAGGGAGGATTGATTTGAAGGGTATGTAATCCTGTCCTGGCCTCTGAGATGTGACCAGGTCTCCTGATTCTGAACCAGCCTTCTACCCAGATGTGTATGCAGAAAAAGCAGAGCTTTGATTACATCCCTGTAAACTCATAAAGCATTCCTATGCCTGTTTTAGTAGTTATCATAAAAAAGGGGGGAGGGAAGAAGGAAATCTGGAAGAGCAGTTTGAAATTGAAAGTACATTCCAACACTTAACTTTAAGAGATTATAACTAAGCTACCAGAGCTTTTGCCCGTGAATATATTTAATTGGAGAACGTGAAAGATGACACCTAACCCATGATCATGCTTAATTGGAGAATCCTATTTATGAGACACCCAGGGGGGAAGGAGGAAGCAGGGTCATAGATGACTGAAATTACATATGCCAGAGTTGGCTTCATACAGGGCAATGCCAGTATGCCATTTCTAATAAATCCTTTGATGTTTTTTGAACTTTGGCTCAAGAATCATGATTTAATTAGGGCGATTGCTGGAATCCTGACAATGCCATTTTGACTTTTTTTATTTCACCTTATGGAGTGGGATTAAAATTGAATTCAGGTGCCTTCCTCTTTCTCCTCCCTCTCCTGTTCCTCCTCTTTTTCACTGGCCATATGTCATCTTTTCTGGCATGCTACCTTCTCTCTACCGAACATCACCATGATATAAGTGCAGTGGTAAATGCAGCATTTCAAAAAACAGTTAATTGTTATTGTTTTATTTTCCTAAAAAGTGGGGAAGATGAACAAACTCAGTGAGAAATACAATTTAGTGATCAAAACTCTGATTATAAACAGCTGCTTTAAAAAAAGAGAGACTTAAATAAAGAGTTGCTTCTTCCTTTTCATCCTTTGGAAGCACATCCAATCGCAAATATCTTCCCAGGGAACCTGCCAACCATGGGTTTCATTAGCCCCCAACCACAGGGCATGTTGCTTGGGGACAATGAAAATCCTCCAGATTGAACAGGAGATCTTGCAAGGTGAGTCCTCAGTTGATGCTTTCACAGCCTGTCCAAACTGCCTGTTCTGGAACAACAGGAATGGGTCACGTTCTCTTGGTCTGTTGGTTGTCATCAATTCTTGGTCTACTTCTGGAAGATAAACTGGTCAATGAATTCATTCTGGTCCGCTTCTATTTTGCATAGTGTTTGATACTCAACTCGGTACCTGAGGAACAAAGAAAGCAAAAAAAAAATAAAAATGAGCTGGCTGGGCTGAAGACAGCTTGAAGGATGAACAATTGGGGGAGATTTTTCAGCTGGGAAAAAGAAACAACAGAAACAAGAGCTGATGCCTTCCATGTGTTTACATTCTTGAGTTATTCAAGAAGCACCAGAATATTTTACCGAGTAAAAAAGAAAACCCTTCCAGCATTCTTTTGAATTCTTTTGGCAGATGTTTTATGACAACCGACTCCAAGAACATGGAGAAAACCCTTCCCTGATGGATGCTGGGGATGGCCAATCAGGCTGGCTCTGGGCAGATGAGGGAGGGAGGGAAGAAAGTGTTCTGGGAGTGTTTGGAAGGTCATGAAATTAATTGGCCCTTTGGAAAAAGGAGGCAGTGGCATTTGGTGTAAATTTATGTTTAAGTGCTTTAAAAAACCTCCAAAGATAACTGTGACACCAATAGAAAAGAATATATGTGGCTCAGGGTTAAACTATGGGATTATTGATGCGCTCTGTTTATATATAGTAGCTTTTCTTGCCAAGAAAGGTGGGGGTGTGATTTTCTCCTTGTCACTTTTGGGATTACGGTATTGTTTTCTGCTTATTTGTCTGGTGTTAATCCCTACTTATCTGGATGTTGGCTGCTGGAGCGGATGTGGTCTGGTCTTTTCATTTCCTTCTTAGTTTGTTTCTTTTGACTGGTGCGTAAATGTGGTTTATCTCCATATGTTTATTGATGGCCGAACAGGTAGCAAACCCCACACTCATTCACACTGATGATGTTGGGTCATGAAATGTCTGCAAGCAAACAACCAAGTTCAGAGAGCACCAGGGGAGCATAATAGTTAGTCTTGGAGGGGGTGGTGTTTTCCTCCTCAAATGCTAAATAATCTGCTTCTTCCAAAATGCACGCGCCCCTGGCTTTGTGCTACCTAACAAGCAAAATGTGCACAGGGAGAGCATCAAAAGAGTCAAGGCAGCAAGGAACCCATAGAAACAAACCCTTTCCCCTGTTTACAAAATGCATGTGAAAGAGGGGAACCGATGCTATCACAATAATGTAATTAAGTAAGCCACTTTCTTTAATGTGGGGCCCGAACAGGTTGGGACAACATCAGGCAAAATTCCCAATGCTGTGGTTGAATTGGAGAAAGTCAGCCTGAGGGAAGGTTTTAAAATGTAGCCTCATGCTTTTTTTAATTAATCTTTCCTATCAAAGCTAATTACAGTTCAAATTTCCTCAGGCTCAAGGTTGACTCAGCCTTCCATTTTTTCGAAATGGGTAAAATGAGGACCCAGATAGTTGGGGGCAATAGACTGATTCTGTAAACTGCTTAGAGAGGGCTGTAAAGCACTGTGAAGCGGTATATAAGGGCTGTTGCTAGTGCTATCCTCCTTGGGATTACTCAGAAGCAAACTCCACTCAGCAGAGGTGGAAACCTCACATCCATCCTTTGAGAAATATCTTCTGTGACTTGCTCCATCCCCATAAAACACCACCACCCCCCAGTATTTTTTTAAGTAGAGAAGAATCTAGGACAGGGCTTCTCAACCTCAGCGACTTTAAGAAGAGTGGGCTTCAAGTCCCAGAATTCCTCAGACAAGGTTGAGAAACATTTATATAGGATAACAAATCTCATGAGAAAAGCACCAAATGGAGGGAGCAAGACTGCCAAAATCTTGCATGATTTCACATCACAAAGTATGTGTGTGGGTCTGGGGATGGAAAGAAAATATCTCTCCCTGATTTAAAGATCAGATGCTTTAAGGACAGGAGACCTACTGGGGCTCTAGTCCTTGTGACCAGGAAACCTAGGATATGCTTAGGACCTATTTGGGAATTCCTTTGTCCATTACCTTTCCAACTGCGTCTTCTTCTCAGCGATTAATGCCTGGAGTTGTTGCTGTTGGGCCTCTCTTTGCTTTGCTATGGACTTCAGTAAGTTACGGGCCCCGATTGCCTACAAAGGAGAAGTCTTTATTTATTTTTAAAGTATTTTTGTTTTCTTGCCAGCCTTCTAAATGAAGCTAAAATGGTTAGGGTTGTTCCATCTCTAAATAAACCTGTTGATCCTCCATTGCTAAGCATCTAGGTATAGTATAGAGCAGGGGTCTCCAACCTTGGCAACTTTACAACTTGTGGACTTTAACTCCCATAATTCCTCTGCCAGCATGTGCTCAGAAAGACTATTGTTCAATGTCATTCGATTGTAAGTTGAGTGCTTTTGTGAAAGCTACTTTTTGTTCTCAGCGCCCTTTCCAGTATGCTTACCATGTTATGACTTCCCCTGCTTTAAAAGGTGGTGGTTTGTTTATGGATTGCTTATTGTGTCTGACAGGGATGACGGGTGGTGTGTACACACTTCATTGTGTTAATTTTGGTTAAGCTAAATCCGCCTTCAGTTTCTAGTTTCATAGTCTGTTCATTTTTTTCTGGGCTAGAAAATGTAGCCCATCTTAATCCTTTTCATTAATTATACCTTGACTGTCAGAGTGTTTGCAGCATGACTGCTGTTATGAGATAACCCAGGAGCAATACATAGCAAACAGAGACACAGACATTAACAGTGATTTATATACAACAATTATATACAGACAATACACATGGTAGGCAAAATATCTTTACAGGCAAGCTTTCTGGCCAATAAAGAATTCTATTCTATTCTATTCTATTCTATTCTATTCTATTCTATTCTATTCTATTCTATTCTATTCTATTCTAAATACACGGAGAACTTCTACACTGAATACTGGTCACAAGGAAAGAGAACCACACCCTCTAATGGCTGCCTTTTATACACATACCTCTTAAGGGAATCTTTACTCTCCAGTCTTAAAGGGAAATACTCTTAGTATGCTTAATCACATCAGCCTACATCTGGCAGCTATTCACTGCTGGTCAGTTCTTAAAGCATAATACCTTAATACCTGTCGTATTAGTGTAGTACTGTTGGGCTCACTTTGTTTCATAAGGTAAACTGGCGATGGCAGCATATAGACTCTAGGGTTATATAGACATGTGGCATGCAAAGCCATTTTTGCAGACCTGTGAGCCCCAGGCAAACTTACCTTGCTGCGCATGCACGTGCCTCCCAGCTGAT
>BLBF01000036.1:23634060-23654324 GCA_015471245.1 Laticauda colubrina | reverse complement strand
GTATTCCCCATTATGTACTTGCTTACTCTTTTTAATCCCCTTCTCCCTAATCTCACTACTCTACAAGATAGTGGGGGAAAGGAAAAACAATAGGTTAGGTACAGGACAGTGGATTAATTGTAAGGGTGATTTTGTGACTAAGAGATGCTACTTGTAAAATGCAAGTGATAGTTGTATCTTTTTAGCACCATTGTAACTAAACAAGGCAACCAGTAAGAGAAGACAATCTGTACACAATGGTAAAGGACACAGAATACTTCTTGCCCTCCTTAAATTTTATAATGGATTACATTAAAAAGAAAGTGAAAACCTTTTTAAAAATGGACACTTTGTTGATCAATTAATCTCCCAGAGCTATTTTTGAGAAGTAATCCTATTTAATTCAGGGGAGTGGCTTCTTGATAAATGCTGTAATTTAAAAACATAAATGTAATTTGGAATGTATCTTTTTTAATATGGGCTATTCTTATAAAAAAAAACAACCATATAATTCAGCTGTAAAAATTCCAGCCCTTAATCATAATTACTATTTTTTTTAAAGAAAACAACTGGGACCTTTAAAAAAAAAGTACCTGTTTTTATTTTTAGAATGTTGCTTTTCTAAAGGAGGGTTACACAAACAGAAACAGATCAAACATTTTTAAAAAAAAAAATCTGATACAGGAGTTTAAAAGCATAGAATTCATTAAAGGAGTGTTAATATAATTATTTAAAATATATTTGTGTTTCCTGTTTCTATCCAGGCAGGACATCAAGGCAGCTTATAAGACAAAAGCGTAAATAAAAAACCTAAAATACCTATTTTAAATTCTAGTTCTAAATCTGAAGCAGAAAGGCTATACCTGGATTATCCAGCCTCGGGAACTTTAAGACATGTGGACCTCAACTCCTAAGAATTCTGCATGCTGTTGTCTGGGGAATTCTGGGAACTGAAGTCCACACATCTTAAAAGTTTGAAACACGATTGGGAAACACTGATTTAAAGGCAAATTAGCTGCAACACAGCACAAGCCATCCTGAGAGAAAATGAAGTTAGGCGATCGCCATTGTAACATCCCCATACCATCTGTCATACCTTCCCTACTTACTGTCACAGTTGTTAAACATATCACTGCAGTTAAGTAAATCATTCTGTTAAGCAAATTGCGAACCCCACAGTTATTAAGCAAATCCAGCTTACCACATTGACACTGCTTGTCAGAAGCTAGCTGGGAAGTTGTGAATGGCAATTACATGAACCCAGCATGCTGTGGCATAAAATTAATTACAATTTACTGAACAATCACCTTGCAACCATTGTAAATACATGTGCCTAAATTTTGATTCTATGAGCATGGGGATGCTGTGGATAGTTGCAAGTGTGAAGACTGGTTGGAAGTTACTTTTTTCAGTGCTATTATAAATGTGAACAATCCCTAAATTACAAATAGTTGTAAATCAAGGACTACCTGCATCCGCTTTTTTTTCTCCAAGCACACTCTCCTTCAATTTTCTCTCTCACACTAGCACCCTGTGAGGTAGCCTGGCCAAAGAGAGAGTCAATGACTCAAAGGGAGCTTTTGGAGCTGGAGGGAGGGACCGAAATCAGGGCCTTCTCAACCTACCGTAGGTCAAACTACAACTCTTATACCACATGTGGAAGCAGCTATCTTGCCATCAGTGCTTATATTAAAAAGAAAAGTAATGGTTCAGTCCTCAAAAACTATGGTACATGCCTAGAGGTTTCAAAGCAGGCTCATGTCTTCTCCAGCCTGGCTAGTAGTACCTCCTCCCATAAAATCCTGCCGCCACCACCGCCTACCATTATTCTACAAGCATCAAAGAGACAGGCTCTAAGCTGGTCCCTTGATTTACAATTTGGCAGGTTCTCATTTCTTATTGTTTTCCTCCATAGTATTTTTAAAAGTTAGCCAAGGTTGAGTGCTGAGATGTTGAAAGAGAATGACTACTCATAGATCAGAAATGCTTTGACCCAAAACATTAATATCTTTCTACTCAAAAGTGGAAATACTTTTGCAGGGGGCGGGGAGAATGAAGGAGTTTGACCTTCAAACTAGAGGTGGGAAATATTCCTTTATTATGCTTCTTTACCTTAATCTTCTCATTTTCTGTGGCTTTTGCTAGCTGATCTACAAGTTCAATGAGGTTACCCACTATTTTTTTAAATTCAGCAATTTCTGTAAAAAGGAAGAAAGCAGTAAAAAAAAAGGTCAACATCCAACATTACCAGTCAAAGGAACATAGAGTTAATATGGCAATTTCTATTATAGTTTTTTAAAGTGCTAAGTCATAGTCACTGATTTGGAACTATTGGAGAAAAGCGCCTCTGAAAATTTGCTCATCCAATCAAGCAAGAACTTTTAGAAACATGTAAATCTTTACCAATGCCCGCAGACATAAATATATTCTCCAGCATACAGGCCTACATATCCAAGCACAGACAGATGTCACAAGCAGCTGTTTTCCCAAAAAGAGGAAACCTTTTAACTTGCTTTTGGAGATCAAGATTAAGATAACTCTCCCTTTGCAAGGCCCGCCAGCCACAACCACTTGAACCCCTATCCCTGCCTGTAGAAAAAAACCCCATCTATTTCCCGCATAGGGAGAGAGAGATCTCTAATGGGCAGGTTGCTAGGATCTGCAGAAGTGAGAGCTGAAAGACAGAAAGGGCCTGGTAGAAGTTGATGGGACCATATTTGGCCACAGTTCCAAATCCAGCTGGCCACGATAATCTCAGGTTCCAGAGGTCTTCGTCTTTGTCCTGGTCTAAATGAGTTATTTAGCTGGATCAGCCAGAAAGAAAGCTAAACATGTAGCCAGTTATGGCATCTTCCAGATGGGCTAAGCTACAAGTCATTCTGCAACCATCCCTTGCTAACAACATCAGTGTGAATAAACCCGGCTTCCAACATTATCCTGACTCTGCTATGGAGGGGAAGCTCTTTCTGCAATCAGCCAAGACGACTTACTGTCTACAAACAGTCTGCATTCCTCTTTCAGCTCTGTGGTTTGTTGGGCCACCTCTGGATCCAAAACCCTCAGTTTGTTAAGCTCGTCAAAGTGGAGGCCTGCCTCTCCTAGGATGTCTTTTGCCATTATAAGCTCTTTTCAAGGAGCTGGAGAAAAGAATCAGGTTGGAGAAACATCAAGAGAGGAGGAAAGAACAGGCCTCTGAAAATTAAGACATGAAATTATTTTAGGACAGGGTTCCCCAAACTTAGCAACTTTAAGACTTGTGGACTTCAACTCCCAGAATTCTGGACTTGAAGTCCACAAGTCTTAAATTTGCCAAGTTTGGAGACCTCTGGTTTAGGAGTTTTTTCCATATCTTGTAAAGCTAAATAAAAAACTTTCCTGGGAATAAAGAAACAAGCAATACCTCCAATTCCCTTTTAATCCTATTTTTAAAATGAGTGTTTATTTACCAACGTAGATGATTATGCAATTTTGCAAATGCAATTTTTCTGGGTTTCCTCATTATGTCTGGCCACAAAGCTTATTCCAGAAAACCACAGGCTGGACCAGTAAGGAATATATTGAAAAAATAAAATAAAAATAAAAATAAAAATAAATAGATAGATAGATAGATAGATAGATAGATAGATAGATAGATAGATAGATAGATAAATAAATAAATATATACACATACATACATACATACATACATACATACATATATGAAACAGGTTTATATATATATATATATGAAACAGGTTTTTTTTTTCCCTGGGCTTCAATCCCCTTTTGTTGGGAGTACTGGGGCAAAGGGATACCCCAAACTGGTAAGTTTTAAAACCTTTAATTATCGTGATGAAGGGGGATTGCTATTCCCTTGGGAGGGGGGTCCACAGTGTTTCACCATTCATACCCACAATTTTTCAGAAACGGGAGGAGACAATATAGAGAACTCTTAAAAATGGGGCTCCCTTCATCCCAACATAGAGATGGGGGGCAAATGGGGCTCTTATTCAGGAAACACCAGTGCTTACAGCCCTCCCCCCAAAAACCTGGTGTCCTCCAGATGTGGGAGCCTTTGACTCCCAGAATTCCTAGCCAATGACACCCTGCCCAATGCTGTTGCAATACAATTCTTTGTTTCGAGGAGCCACCCGCCGTCATTCTCAACCATCGCTCCCTTGCAGCTGACCTTAAATGGCTGCTCCTGAACCTGGAGGCTCCATCGATTCTAGGACATACAAGCAAGCAGTCTCCTCCTCCTCCTCCTCTTCTTCTTCTTTCCCACCCTGCCTCCCCTTGAACCCCTCCCTACTTACCTACAGGGTTCCTAAAAGCTTCCCCGATGCCCAAAGCTCGACGCTGCCACGGCGACAGAAGCAACAACAGCCGCCGCCGCCGCCGCCGCCGCCTGTGCCCCGCCCACACGGCTTATCCCATGCGCTGGCAGGGGGAAAGGAGAGCGCCGGCTTCGCTTGGCATTCTGGGAACGGTAGTTCGGTGGGAAGAATCCGAAGCAGCGAGGGGAGGGAGTCGCAAGGAAGCGGGGCAGGCACGAGATAGATGATCCTGGAGAAGGGCTTCCGATCTATGACCGCAAAGACCCCACGCAGAACTCGTTTGTTTGTTCATTTATTCAATTTCTACAGCCTCCCATCTCAGCATCTCTGGATGGCTAGCAATTATAGCAACAGTAACGGAGTTGGAAGGGACCTTGGAGGTCATCTAGTCAAGCAGGCAACCCTATACCATTTCAGACAAAGGATTGTCCAATCTCTTCTTTAAAACTTGCAGTGTTGGAGCATTCACAACTTCTGGCAGCAAGTCGTTCCGCTGATTACTTGTTCTGTTAGAAATGTCCTCCTTAGTTCCAGGTTGCTTGCTTGCCCGGTAGTTTCTATCCGTTGTTTCTTGTCCTGCCCTCTGGTGCCTTGGTAAATAAATTGCCCCCCTCTTCCTTGTAAGCAGCCGGGAGTTGTAGTTCTGAGACTAGAAAACAGTTAAAACAATGTAAAACAGGAGAAACCTAGAAAAAATAAAAACACACAGCAGCCAAAATAGTGACCCAACTAATGTACGGGGGCTCTCCGTTTACAGGTGCCCCTGTAAGCATGGATGTCAGTCCCACCGCTGGAGCCCTTTTCTCAAGTCTCATCACAGTAACATGCATATTACAGCTGAACTCATACGACATAAATAACCCGGTCAATTGAAAACCCAGCAGTTGTAATTGCACAACATAATAAATCTGATTTGTTGATTTTGTAGCTTTAGCATGTTGTGCAAACCCAGTTTTGTTTCCTAGACCGCGTTGTGTTTATCCAAAAAAGGGTTTAATCCAATCAGTCGTTTAAACCTGCCAAGTAGAGTTCTGGACAACAAGTCAAGAATATAAGTCTGGGGAGCCCTAAGAGATATTTTCTTAAACCAGGAATAAGCCACAATCAATCCAAGGTAACTTAATTTTGAGTAGATAAACCGGGTCACGCGTATGTCAAAAAGTTTTTTTTTTTCCAGATTAGAAAAAGTTGAAATCTTACACATTACTATCTCGATCAGCTTAAAAAAAGTATTGCCATATATTCTCCAGATGTGCTGATTGGTAATGACAGGAGTCGAAATTCAACCGATACGGATTTTACCAATTTCTTTTACTGAGTAAAACGCCCTCTCCGTGACTTCCTGCCAGAAAGCGCTCGATAGCTCCGGCTTCGGCACGCGTGCCTGCCTGGATTGGCGAAAGACACAGCCGTGGCTTGTCGGGAGATGTAGTCCCGATGGCCTTCGCTTGCGTATATCGGGAATGGGCGCTGGCGCGCGGGGCCTGTCGGGAGTTGTAGGCTGAGTTCTCGCGATGAGGAAACCTGTTGCTGCAGCCCCAACTTGGAGCTTCTGTCTTCGGCCGGGACTGAGAAGCTGAAGGCGCGGCGAGTCGCTCGGAGCTGGTTGAGCTCAGTTCCGCTCCTTTGCCTGGCTGGCCGTCGCTCGGGGGTCCCGTGGAGCCATTGGTGGCCTAGTGTGGGAGGAGCGCTGAGCGGCTCGGAAGCAGGTAAAGAAAAGAACCAGCGGTTGGCAGGGCGAATCAGGGGTGGGAGGGCCCGCGTTTGGGGCAGAGACAAGGGGAAGTGAAGTTGATTCTGTATTTTGGGGACGAGAGGTTTGAGATAAAGCGAGGTAGGCGGGAGTAAAGTAAAGGCAGGCTGGGTGAAAGAGTTTCCTTTCCTTTTTATTTACAATATTTGTATAATTTATAGTCCCTTCCCAACCTCTTTTAGCGGCGGAGATAGGGAGTCCGTCGTTTGAAACAGGCTGGAGGTGGGGAAACGCAACACCTGTTGAAAGGTAGCCCAGAATTCAAACCCAGGAGAAGATCATGATAAGGGCTACTTGGTCATTTTGAATAAGGTTGAAGAGGGAAGTTTCTGAATACCTGTTACATTGGATGCCTTAAGTCTTAAAATGAGATTAAATTAAATACAGGGATTCTCCCCCACTCCTGGTCATAACTATGCTACCTTTGGTACACAGCACCCAACATGCATTCAGAAGCAAGTATGCTCCTTTGCTTGAAAAGTTTAAGTTGGGTACCCTGCTAGGACAGCAATAGCACTTAGACTTATATACTGCTTTAACAGTGCTTTACAGCCCTCCCTAAACGGTTTACAGAATCAGCAAATTGCCCCCAACAATCTGGATCCTCATTTTACCCACCTCAGGAAGGATGAAAATCTGAGTCCACCTTGAGCCTGGTGGGATTTGAACTGCCAAATTGCAGTCAGCCGGCAGTCAGCAGAAGTAGCCTCCAGGACTGCACTCTAACCACTGCACCACTGTGGCTCATGCATGGTGTGGTGGTTAAAGCATTGGATTGACTTAGGTTGAAGTCCAAATGCAACCATGGAAGCGAAGGGTTAATTCAGCCAGATGTATCTGGTGGGGTTGAGGGAACTCTTTGGAGATTACAGAAAGGGAGCCAAGTGGACAGAAAGTGAGATAGCAATGTAAAATACAGATAGTCCTCAAATTATGACTGTAATGGAAACGGCCCATTACGGTTGTAAGTTGAGTCACCCACACAACTGACCTGATTTTATGACCTTTTTCTTCAGTGGTTGTCACATGACTTCAGGGGAGGGGATGACTGTCTGAATTTTGAATCCAGGTTGTCGTATCTGTCAGAGCAACTGGCCAAGGATTACGTGGAGTCCAAACCCTAAAAGAAAAAGTGTGAACAGCAAATCAGATCTAAGTAGAAAGAACAAAATGAGCCTTCAGCAGGAGCTGTACAAAAATAAGTAGCCATTTGGATCCCACCCTTGAACTGAGTCCCTGCATGTACTATATATTTTTATACAGGGAGTCCTCAACTCACAGCAGTTTATTTAATGACCAAAGTTACAACAGCACTGAAAAAAGTGACCATTTTTCACACTGTTGGAAGAAATATCCAGGCACTGGAAATAAAATGGAGGCTGATGGAAAGAAAGGTTCTCTTTATTGATAAAGCAGAACCATCAACCACGTGTGATTCTGGGACAGCTGATAAAATTGAGTGGATGGATTTTTATACCTTCTGGGTTCCTATGGGGTCATGTAGGGGTCATGGCTGGCTCTATTGGCAAAAGGGGAAATGCAAATTCTAGGTGTTTGAGCTAATTTTGTCAACCTTTGGCTTGATTGTGTTGCTTATCTGGAGTCTCTGACCCAGTCTTTCTGAATGACTGACCAAATCTGCATTTCTATAAGCTGGCCTCCTCAATTTCTACTAGAGCAGGGAAACTCTGCTGGTTTCTGTATCCCTTAAGGGTTTTTTTTTTTTTTTTCATTTCTCCTTTAGGGAAAATATTCTATCCTGCCTTTTTGATATTCCCCCCAAATATTTTATTATTCGGGGAGGGGAGCAGTGGTGGTATTC
This sequence comes from Laticauda colubrina, assembly GCA_015471245.1. NCBI lineage: Eukaryota > Metazoa > Chordata > Lepidosauria > Squamata > Elapidae > Laticauda > Laticauda colubrina. The sequence goes on along the minus strand of BLBF01000036.1, from coordinate 23,646,454 downwards.
TACTGGTTCTGCCAAGCCAGGAGCAGCGATGAGCAGCAGAAAACGAACCGGTTCTCTCTGCTACTCTGCTATTGGGCCCACCTGCCCACCTGGGCTCCTATCCTCACCTTTATCCTCTGCTTTTGAAGCACAGCTGCTTTGTGTAGCACAGCAGAGTCTGTGCAGCAGCTGCTGAAGCGACCGGGAGAATGCAGGCTTGCAGGACGTGAGTTGGAACGCCTCTGCGCCTGTGCAAAGTGAATATTTGGCCTGTGCATGCACGCAAAGTATGTCTGCACACAAAGCCTGCCTACTAAGCCATGCCCACCGAACCGATGGTAAACATTTTTGAATCCCACCACTGGAGGGGAGCTTCCCACAACACTTACGACTTTTGTAGCAGCCCCACAATCATGTGATCAAAATTCAGATGTTTGACGATTCATACTTCCAACCCATTCCTGTGTCTCAAGGTCATGTGATTACTTTTTGGAACCTTTTGACAAGCAAAATCAATGGGGAAGCTCGATTCAGGTAGCAACCGTGTTTCTAACTTATCAACTGCAATGATTCACTTAACTATGACAAGAAAAGTCATAAAATGGGACAAAATTCATTTAACAAATGTCTTAGCTTTAACAACAGACATTTTGGGTTCAATTGTCGTAAGTTGAGGACTACCTGTAGTTTTCAGTAGTTATTGGTGTCACCAGGACAAATTACCTTGATGCTGAACAACTAATTGGAAATATTTGGACAGCAAAGTGAATGGTAAAACTAAAATTGCTGTACTCATTTAAGAACTTGAATTGAGTTGATCAACTTGATCATTGAGTGAAGCAGTTGCTAAGTGAAAACATGATTTGATGGCCTCACTTCTGCTTTCTTTGGCTTTACAGACTTGTGAAGGTTGTAAACACGAGGATCGATTACAAAGTTAGTTTTTCATTAATGTTGTGACTACGGTTGCTAAATGAGGCAGTTGCTAAATGAAGACTGCCTGTAAAAACTGCCAGTTTAAAACAGGATTGGAAAAGTTAAGCTTCTTAGAATATCCCATGAATCTGAAGACAAATTCATGAGATATTTTGGTGTGTGTTTGTATACACAGAATCAAAATGTCACTAAGAAAAGGGTTGACTTGATGTCTTCCAGGTGTGTCTGGATTACATGGCCCATCATGCTGAGCCATTGCTGGTGATAGGAATTACCATACAAATATATCAGAAGGGCAGCTTGCTAAGGTGCATATTGGTAGCTTTTTTTGCAGAAATGGAGAACCAAGTTGTCATGCTCCTGGCGGAGACTGACTCTGAGGGAGAGGAGAAACAGTCAACAGGGAGTGGAAGTGTGGCTCCGAGGTTGTGGAGGAGGCTGGGGAAGGGAAGAGGCCGGCTGGGCAGTCAGAGGAAGAACCAGGGCCATCCCTCACCATCCTAGGGCACAAGAGGAGAGGATAAAGGAGAGACGTGGTCTATGGGAGAGGAGAAGGTCTTGATCCTCTTCATGGGCTGCAGCTGTGACAACTGGATAAGAGGATGGACATGCGTATGTGCGAATGATGGAAACAAAGCTTGGAAATATCTCTAGTTTATTGTTCCTCTCTGAGTTTGCCGTCCTTCCCAGAGTGTGTTCTGATACCTGTGGATGTCTTCAAGCCCTTATCTTGCCTGGTTTGTGTTGTTTTTTACTCTTTATAATTTAAATGGCATTTCCTCCTCCTTGTAACTGCTTGTGTGGGAGTTTTTTGTCTCCAGTCAAGGATATTTGGGACTTGGAAGCAAAGTGAAGGAATAAAAGGAGCTTCACCCAGTTTTTGTGACTGTGTTTATTTTGTATCCCACCCTGGGTCATCACCCAAGTGTATTAGTTTCAGAATGGACAATAGGAATAGAATAAAATAACAGAGTTGGAAGGGACCTTGGAGGTCTTCTAGTCCAACCTCCCAGTGGTGGGCTGCTACTGATTCTAGCAAACTGGTAGTTCCGACAATCAACTAGCCCTGCCCACCTGCCCTGTCCTATATTTCTGTCTTTTTCAGATCAGCTGATTAATGCTGGACAGTGGATTACCGTGCCTCAGCTGTTATGCTTACCGGGGAAGGCTAGAATGTAAGATGTATAGGTTCAAATTTGAGTCTTTTGAATGCTGCTTGTGCTTACAGAACCGGTTGTTAAACTGGTTGCAGCCCACCACTGCAACCTCCTGCTTAGGCAGGGAACCCTATACCATTTCAGACAGATGGTTATCTGAAATAGGTAGGATTCAGAGGTGGTATTCAGCAGGTTCTGACCAGTTCTGGAGAACTGGTAGCAGAAATCTTGAGTAGTTTGGAGAACCGGCAAATCCCACCTCTGACTGGCCCCACCCCCATCTCTTCTCTGCCTCCCGAATCCCAGCTGATCGTCTGGCTCTTCTTTTTTTGCCATGCATAGGAGAACGGAGCTGGAAAGCAGGTTAGTGGGGTGGGGAGAGAATGGGGATTTTGCAGTCACCTATTGTGGTTCGCTGGCAGCCTGTGCAGACAGCAGCAGAATAGGACAGTGGGGAAGAATGGGACCAGTCTGGGAGTCTAGAGAGGACTCGGATGAGGATCCTGCATCCGATGCAGAAATGGGGCCAGGACTATCTGGGAGTGGGGTGCTGACTCTGGAGCCTCCAGAGTCTGGCAGCAGCGAGGCAGAGGAACAAGGGGAGCCTCTTCCCAGTGCACATGTGCATAGAGCTGCTAAAAGCCAGGAGCAGCTGAGACAAAAGGGGCAACTTGGGAGTAAGGCTTGGAGGTGATTGCCCCTCCCATGAGGTATAAAGGACAGGCAAAGGTGATGAAACCTTTGCAGGAAGCAAAGTCGTTTGTTCTGTTTGGATTAAAACTCTGTGGACTCTGTACTTCGGTTGTACCCTTGAAACTCTGTGGACTTTGTACTTTGGTTGTTTTTTTTACAACTCATTTGGCACTCCAGTTGTTGACAGCAATTCAAAGGAAAGAAAAGTGAGTGCTTATCTCGAAGGGACTGTTTGGGGCTCATTACAGGCTGGGAATGAACATAATTCTCAGCTTGGTAATAAAACAAGAGTTGTAACTAAGTGTGTGCTTAATGATGGTCTTGGGAAGCCTTGGTCAGAACATAATCTTTCCCCAGGAGTGGGGAGGGAATGGGGATTTTACAGTATCCTTCCCCTGCCATGCCCACCAAGCCATGCCCACAGAACCGGCAGTAAAAAATTAAATCCCACCACTAGTGGGATTGGTAAGTGAATTTTGAAAAATGTGACCAAATTTTAGCAATGCGATCTGCAAGAGCAGCAGAGGTAGCGACCTAGGACATAAACTGCAGTATAGTTCCCATCAGTGCTATGTGGGCCACAAGACAGCTACATCTGTGGCGTATCTGGATGGGCGACCTAGAACTGTCCAGAATGCTTAGCCATGACATTTCTTAAGGGATGGAATATTGGATTTAGATGGAGGAGAGCCAGATTCAAGTCTACCCAAAAGTACTCGGCCAAAGATATTATGTGAATGTCCTTGACTCTGCTTCTCTCGCTCAGCTATCCTGCAGCAAAGCAACAGGACTTCATCTGTTGCCAGATAAAAATGGAATAAAACATTAATTCTCTTCCTGGCTGCTCTTCCTGCCCTTTTGAAGCCAAGCTTGGAGTTGCAAAATTGTTAAACTAGACTTTTTTTTTTTTTCACTAGAGGCTTTTGAAGCAGGATTTTCCAGGAAAGGGAGGGAAAGGGTTCCACTGGATAAATATGATTCATTTGACTCTGAAAATGGCCATGAGAAAGACTGAATTTGTAATCTCTGGTGAAGAGGTGGCTCTTTTGTGCGCTGAGCAATAGAAGAAAGAAAAATTCCTTTGCTACCTTTTTAGAATTTTTTAAAATTTTGTCTTACAAGATAGTCCTCATTTAGTGACTGCCTTGCACAGTGGCCACTTGTAATTAGGATGAGGTTGGAAAAAGTAACTTTGGGGCTAATCCTTGCATTGACAGTCTTTGCAAAAAAAAAAAAAAAAAGCCAAGGAAAGCTGGAAGTAAAATCACGATATTTCATTTAGCAACTGCTTCACTTAATAATGAAGTTGTCAGTCTCATTTGTCACAAAAGGAAGACTACTTGCATTTATCAACTTTAGCAAAGTAGCTGCGGGACAGTCATTGGACTCTAGCATCCTCAGTGTATCAAAACAGGATACAAAAGTGGGATAAAGTCATAAAGTCACTTTTTATGGTATCATTGTAACTTCGAATGGACGCTAAATGAGTTGTAAGCCGAGGATTACCTGTGAATCCAGGGGACTCCAGTTGTGGATGAAACCTCCAACACCCTCAGGTCAGCGTGATCAGCCGTGACAAATGCAACACTCACATCTCTTTCTCTTTGCAACTCAAACTGGGTCATTTTCATGGCTGTTTTTTTCAGTTTTGGTGATGTGCCATGATCTTTCCTGAATGCCATCCAGTTGGCTCTTGAGACAAGCTCAGGCTGGCCCTGTTGGAAACAGAAACTTGTGACGCTAGGTTATTTCCAGTTTATTACTTTTTATAAAAGGCAGTTTAAAAGTTTTTTTAAAAAAACCAAAGTCCAACTGAGAGGAAGGAAAGGAAATATTCCTATTGTTTGAGGGAGGCTGAGTCAGACACATTGCGTCATCCTTCAGGGCTGGAAACTCCCCCCACCCACCCACCCCCAATCTTCCTGCTTGCCCCACTGAAATGCAGTGATCCAAGTCTAGACTTTGGTCTCTTATCCAGAAGATAGTTTAAGGCTTGCCTTGGTTGTGGATACAGCTTTAAACAACAGGTATCTCTTTTTTCCCCCTTCATTTCTCAATATCATTTTTATATCCTAGGTACTCTTGTAGTTGGATTGGTTAGATCAGAACATTAAATTTAAGTAAAGTTTAATTGCCTTTACAAGGATGGGGGGGAAAGCCCCTTTGTCTTCAATTGGAATGAGTACCGCTGTTCAACGTTTCCTGAAAACAAGAGGGGTGTTTTATTTTTTCAGAGCTTCGTAGCTTTTGTAATTTGTTTTAACAACTGACTGACATGGGGGATCTTATGTGTGATTGTATATATGTCTGTTCTTCATTTAAATCCATTGTTTCTATGTTCTTCCAATTGAAAAAAAATATACATTGGGTGGGGAATGACGTCCCCTTTACAATCTGTGGACTTTAATTCCCAGAATTCCAGAGCCAGCCATGCGCACAATTAGCGAACTGGTTGTTACCGCGGGAGAATCCCACCCCCGCATGAGAGGCTGTGTGTGTGGTTATCAGAACTCTAGTACCAAATTGTAAGTTACTGGGGTGGCCCGTTGAAACTTTGAGGGATCACCAAGCAACAGGTCATTCAGCGAGGACTGCCAGTATAAGCTGCTTAAAAATCCTAAAAACTAATTTCTTGGAAACACAGCTTGACCTGCTTTAAAGGGAACTGGACCTTGCTCCTAGTTGTTTTCCTGATCCCCTGTGACCTGTGATCATAGGTCAGTGTGAACCACCAGATCTCAGTCACAGAGAAGGCTCAGGTTTCAATAATTAGAATCCTGGCGCTATTTTTGTAGCAATGCTCTTGATCTCTTCTTACCACATGCTAAACTATAGCACAGTTTCATAGTTTTTGGTGAAGTGTGTTGCCAGATCCAGATGTCAACTCATAAAATATTTCTATGGTCTTTTTAGAATTGCCAACAGAAAGAGAAGGGCAGTGCGGCAGCTTGCAAATTGAAAGTGCATTCCATAAATGTTTTCAAAGATAGTAACTAGGTGACCAAAGTTTCTGCCAAGCAAAATTCTAACTGGAGAGCATGATTGATGACCATTGGCTATGGATGTGTCCCATTGGAGAATATGAATTATCATACACATAGGGGGTTGGGGGAAATGAACGATGTGTCTCAGAGTTGGCTACACCCAGGCAGTGCCCACATGTTAACTCTCAATAAATCCTTTTGAAGGTTTGGAAGTTTGGCTCGAGACTCATGATTTCAATGGGATTAAGTGCCGGAATTCTGACACCAGACAAGATGGCTGATAAAAATGGGCTTTGCCTCTTGACTGTGTTGTGTGAACCCCTCCCAACACAATCATTTCAACCAGCAACAGTGAAACACGTCTCTCTCTCTGTTTTTGCTCTGCTTTCAGAGTCCCTTGGTTCTGGGGCCTGCAACTTCCAAGGAGTTCTTGAATTCAGTTGGAGACCTCCACGGTTTTCCCCTCCAATCACGGCGGAGTCGGTCAAGCCCACCCACTGCCGTGTTGTCATCTATTTGCAGAAGGAGATGTCCGGTGACACCTGCTTAACCAGCCTCTGCCCAGCTTCGGGAGCAAAGCCGAAAAGATGCAGCGCCAAAATCGGCAACCTTGGCAATAAGTACGTGCGGCTCAATATTGGGGGCTCCTTGTATTACACCACCGTGCAGGTGCTGACACGCCACGACACCATGCTGAAAGCCATGTTCAGTGGAAGGATGGAGGTGCTCTCCGACAAGGAAGGTGGGTGCTGATGAAAAGCAGCAAAGCCAATGTTCTGACCCAGCTCCCCAAACACGACAACCCCTCTGTTGTTGAAGCAATGATTCCTTTATTAGGAGTGCCAGCAGCCCTGGCAGAAAGTTTCTCTTACAGCAGGCTAACAAGTCTGACCGGCAGGGAGATGAATAGTTGTCTGTCACAACTATTTATCTCCACCCCCTGCCTTTTATCCCTAGAACTAGGGTGGGGCTTCGCTAGCAGTGGTGGCTCTTTTGTCCCAGGGACCGGCCCATAGATTTCCACTGCTCTCCTCTCCTCTGCCTTCTGTGCATTTGCTTTTCAGGCACTGGACCCAGTTGTTCCTCCTTTTCCTCATCAGCCACCTCTAGACCTGTACTGGTTCCAAAAGTTGGGAATAGGAGATAGTTTTGTATTAGTTCTCCTCTTTCTTTGAATTCTATGGTAGTTGGCATTGATACAGGTAGTCCTCCACTTACAACCACAACCGAGTCAAAATGTATGTTGCTAAGTGAGATATGAAGTGAGTTTTGTCCCATTTGATGACTTTTCTTGCCACAGTCAAGGACTACCTATAAATCTAAATAATCAACATTTTAACTGGCGTCCTCTGAGATCTGTTTGCAGCCTGTTCAGAATTACCAACCAAGATTAGGCAAGTTTTCATACAGCTGCGAGTCTTCTTGGTAGACATCAAAGCTCTGTGGGATAATTTTTTTATATATTTTCCCACCTGCTTTGCTTGAAACCCAAGGCCTGTTGTTTCTTTCCCAGGTTGGATCCTGATCGACCGCTGTGGGAAGCATTTTGGAACCATCTTAAATTACCTTCGGGACAACACAGTCATTCTACCCAAGAACCGGCAGGAAATCAAGGAGCTGATGGCCGAAGCCAAATATTACCTCATTCAGGGCTTGGTGGACCTCTGTCAAGCTGCCTTGCAGGTAAGAGAGCTGTATATGCTGAAGGGTAAAAGCTTAAAGAGAAATAAGGGACCCTGGTGGTCATCCAGCTCAACCCTTCCACTGGAGGCAAGAATCCTACTCGTGAAAAGCCCTTGATGGGAACAACCAGTGTATATTTAAAGTCTGCATTCTCCTGTGTAGATTATTATTCTAGACATGGGGGCCTTTGTGCCACCACCACCCCAGTCCTGACTTTGTGGGCTTCAAACACCCCCTCCCCAATGGATTACGACAAATCTTTCAAGTACTCTTGTTTTTCAAAAGAAAATTGTGTCTTCAGCCTTTAAAGCCCTCACTCTCTTAAAACTCTGAAGAGGTTCCACACATATCTGTTCCTGCCATTTTCATTTTCACGCCTTTTAAAAGTGTGATGCGGGAGGGAGGGAAGAAATTCACCATCAAAATTCTCTGCAAGAGGTTTAAGGCATAAATTATGTCGCGCAAGAGTACCCTCCCAACATCCTGGCAAAAAGTAAAAATTGTTCTGACGTAGGCTTCCCAAAAGCATGAAGCCAACTCCTCGTCCTGATAAAACCCCTTTTATTTAGTTTAAAGTGAATTCCTATCCAGCAGAGTCCCAGCCAACAGTCTTTAAAATGATATCATAATTACAGATCTTTATCAGGCTTGGAAAGCTGCCAATCCAATATCTTACAAACGTCACTCTGTAGTAGACAATACTTGGCAAGAAGTCAGGAACAGATCTTCACCCTAAAGAATTGAACTAATTGTCTCCTGAAAACACCTCTCCCCTTTTGCTACTCTTTACTTCCTATGGGAGGGGTCATTCACCATCCACCTATGGCTTTATTCCCGAGTCGACCCTTGTTCTTTATCTGTTCCCTTCTCCTGGCAGCTCTGTGCATGTGCACACTGGAAACAGGCTCCAGCTGTTCTTCTGCCCCACTGATTTCTGACTCCGAAGGCAGCTGATAACTGTCAGACAGCCCTGGCCCCATCTTTGCCTCCAACACAGAGCATTCGTCACAGCCTTCCCCCAGACTCCAGGACTGGCCCTCCCCAACCTCCTCACTGAGTCTGCTGCCAGCTCTGCTGGCCACTAGTGGGCCACAACAAAAGCCAGATGGGATAACTTAAATCTTCCATTTCTGCCATTGAAAACAATGGGATTCCAGAGGTAGTGGCAGTCTACCCTGCTTTAATCTGTCTGGATGTGTGTACAATTCTCTTTGCAGGACAAGAAAGAGACCTACTACCCAATCTGCAATATCCCTGTCATCACGTCTCCGAAAGAGGAAGAGAGGCTCATTGAATCAGCCATGAAGGTACTGAGGGGGGATGAATGAAGAGAGAATGAGCAGGCGAAAAGGGTCAATTCACACATTACGGGTAGTCCTCAGTTTACGACCACAATTGAGCCCAAAATGTATGTTGCTAACTGAGAAACTTGTTACATGAGATTTGCCCCACTTTGTGACTTTTCCTGTTACAGTTGTTAAGTGAACCATTGCAATTGTTGTCTGGTTTCCGCAGTGACCTCATTTATCAGAAAGTTGCAAAAGTTGATCACATAACCCTGGGACACTGCAACCGTCATAAATTTGTGTCAGTTGTCAAGCGTCTGAATTTTGATCATGCAACTATGGAGAGACAACAAGGGTCACAAGAGTGAAACATGGGCATAACTCACTTTTTTCAGGGCCATTGTAACTTTGAACAGTCACCAAGTGGACTGTTGTAAATCAAGGACTTACCTATGCAGTGCCAAAGGTGCTTTTTTTTTCTCAGAGTAGGGGTGGGATTCAAATTTTTTTAACAACCGGTTCTGTAGGTGTGGCTTAGTTGGCCGTGGCTTGGTGGTCATGTGATTGGGTGGACATGGCTTGGTGGTCATGTTGGCTGGGCGTGGCCAACTCACATTGAGGCACGCATCTCCTCACCTGGCCTCTCATGACTGTGGGGATGCTGCAACAGTCGTAAGTGTGAAAAATGGTCACAAGTCACTTTTTTCAGTGCCATTGTAACTTTGAATGGTCGCTCCACACAAGCAAAGTACCAGCAAAGGAGGGGAAAAAAATTCCAGAGTAGTTCCTGAGACAGGAAGTCCAGTCCTGCCAAGACTGTAATACGGGTTAATGGAGAGTTAGTTTCTGTAAGTAACACCAGAATGTTTCCTTCCTGCCTGCCTTACAGGATTAGGCCAGTAATTTCCTCTAACAACCGGTTCTCCGAACTGCTTAGAATGTTAACAACCGGTTCTAGCAAAGAGTTGCAAACTGGTAGAATCCCACTCCTGTCCAAGAGGCAATGGGACTTTCTGGTTTTCCTTTGAAGATGTTTGGCTTCTCATCGGAGAAGCTTCTTCAGCTCTGACTGGATGGTGGGAAATGGACTATAAATATAATATGGAATATAAATCCTTCCCTTCCCATATATATACACAGTATATAATTCTAAGAGCTATTGCTATTGCTATTTTACCCTTTAAAAAACTCCAAAGCCTCAGGTTTAGTGTGATCCTTGAACTAACGGAGGTTAAGCACATCTGGTCCAAGCCAGAGTCATCCCAAGCCTGGACTGGCACCACATGAGAAGCCATCCAAAGTCTCAGCCACTTGTCTTCCTTATCAGTGCCTGGGAATTTGAACTTTGTCCCAGCATCTGAAGAATGAGGAAGAGGAAAAAGGAGGCTCCATTCAGCTTTTAAAATATCAGTATTTTCCATGCTATTGAACACCTAGAGGTGATATGAATACAGATAGCCTTCATCTTATGGGCCACAGTTGAGCCCAAAATTTATGTCCCTAAGTGAGAAACTTGTTAAGTGAATTTTTGTCCCTTTTTTTTTTTACTTTTCTCCCCACATTTTTAAAATGAATCACTGCAGTTCTTAAAATAGCAACACTTGGTCACCAAAGAGGGAAATCACACAGCACTGCAACCATCGTAAATGTGAGTTAAGCATCAGAATGTAACAAGACGTGACCATGGAGATGCTGCAATGGTTGTAAGTTTGAAAAATAGTTATATGTCCCTTTTTTCAGTGCTGTTGTAACTCCGGTCACTGTAAGTTCAGGACTACCTGTATTTGAAAAAAGACTGTTGTGGTTTACCCTTTTCAGCTCATGGCAGATAAAACCACTTTTGTTATTTTTGGAGTCTAATCTTTGGGGGAATACGGGAAATTTGCTGGAGATGGGTAGAGTTAATGATGGGGAGGGGATTGGGTTCCCCATTGTTCCTCTTCCCTTTCTGTTCCAGTTAAGATCCCCCAATTTAGGGAATAAATTGCAAAAGAGTACTTGGAGTAGCCATGCCTATCATTCATTCATTCATGAAAATGTGTATGGCCACCCAATTTATTCTCAGTGATTCTGGGCAAGGATAAAGTATATTGTTCTTTGTGTTGTTTCTTTGGAGCTACTCAAGGAGCATCCAAGTGAAGGGCAAAAAAGTCAAGGTTGTAGCCATGCCTTTGTCATCTCCCTCTGCAGAAGCCGCAGAGCTATTCCACAGGAATTTTTTTGAAAAAAATAATTCCCAGTGAGGAAAGCTGTCCAGACTTTTGAGCCTTATCTATGTCAAACGGCCTCCTAAAGGATTTTATCAAATGGATAAACTTTTTCTGGACTGGTTTGCTTAATGACAGAATGATTCATTTAACAACTGCAGTGATTTGCTTAACCATGGAGAGAGGGTCCCACTGCTTTGCTTAACAACAGAAGTTCTGGTCTCAGTCTAACAGATTAACAGAGTTGGAAGGGGCCTCGTAGGTCATCTAGTCCAACCCACCCCCTTTGCCCAAGCAGGAGACCCTATACATGTGATGGTGAACCTGTGGCACGTGTGCCAGGGATGGCACACATCTCTGTGGGCACATGAGCCATCACCCCAGCTCAGCTCTGCCATGTATGCATGCAGGCCTCCCACCAGCCAGCTAGTCTTTGGGTCTTGTCCACACATGCACTGGGGGAGTGCATGCCCAGGGGATGTACGAAGGGCAGGGCACATGTGCGTGGGATATGTGTGCATTGCTTTTTGGGGATGCGTGCATGCCCACATGCTTTGGGCACTTGATGCTGAAAAGGAAAACCATCACTGCCCTATATCTATACTATACCATTATGATTGTAAATGAAGGATGACCTGTACTGGGAATCTGAAGGCCTGGCAAGATTTCCTCCATGGCTTGTTTTTCTCCTTCTTGCAAACACCTGAGTCAGGAATGGTGATTTCAGGTTCCCATAATGACCTGGGAACATTCAGTACCTCTGTTCCCAGAGCTTTGTGGATCCGGGGCAATGAGTCTCTGCATTCTGTTGGCCTGCATTGACCCCCCCTTTTTTTTCTCCCCCCCCCTTTTTTTTTTTTCAGCCAGTGGTGAAGCTCCTTTATAACCGAAGTAACAACAAATACTCCTACACAAGGTAAACACCTCCCTTCTCTGGGCTAATGCTGAAACTTAAAAGACAAAAGTTTGGAACTCTGGGAAGGTTGGATCCACCCTTCTGTTTCTGCGGTGATCCACCAGTTGAATCTAGGAAGATCCCCCAAGCAGACCTAAAAGCTTTGCAACACTGTACAGGTAGTCCTCGGCTTACAACAGTTCACTTAGCGACTGTTCAAAGTCACAACGGTGATATCAGCGTTCTAAGTAATGCACCCATAGAAAGCAGAACTCTGAGGCAGGCAAATTCCTCAAAGAACAATTTATTGGATGCGGCATATTGGCACAACTGGTGAAAGCTGACTGAAAGTTCCCACGGCTTTCACCTAATGAAAAAGTAAACGTTTTCCCCTTCTCCCAAGTCACTGATTGCACTGTCCAATCAAGGTGTTACCCGGTTGCTTGGTTACTTCATTCCTCCCCTGGCCAGTTAGAGGATACATATACATACATACATACATACATACATACATACATACATACAGGTACATTACATTACATTACATTACATTACATTACATTACATTACATTA
>BLBF01000036.1:23606779-23634050 GCA_015471245.1 Laticauda colubrina | reverse complement strand
TACATTACATTACATTACATTACATTACATTACATTACATTACATTACATTACATTACATTAAAAGTAATCCTCATATATGATCGGTCACTTAGCAATTGTTCAAAGTTACAATGGACCTAAGAAAAGTACTTATGACTTGGTTCTGAAAATCTCCGCATTTCAGGCTCTCGGCAACCCACCCACATTTACTGCCATTTGCAGCGTCCCACGGTCACATGACCATGATCTATGACTTTTTTGCTAGAGTTTGGCATTTACTTCCAGTTTTGAGCAAAATCTACCCATAGTGAACAACGAGTTCGCATAACAACCATGCCGGTGGTTTAACAACTGCCGCAACAAGGCTTGTAAAATTAGGTCTGGTCACATGGTTATAACTAGCATGACTTAACCATAATTACAGGCTTAATTAGTCATAAGTTGAGGGCCAACCTGTTACATGCATTAAATGTAACGTATTGCAGATAGGTATAATTTTCAATAGAAAATGTAACATGTATATTTTAAAAGTAAAAGAAAGTTTGCATTTTGTAGTTATGTATTGAAACAAGGCAAAAGGACATCTTGGAGAGAATAGGAATTGATCAAATTCAAAGCCACCTTAGAATTCAGTCATTAAACTGAAAAATTCTATTACTGTAGCAAAGCAATTGTACACTGAGTCTTCAGTCAGAGCTTGGCAAATTAATCCTAGACACAAACCCTCAAAAAGACACTTTAAGATCTGTTCAAGCTTTCAAAACAGCAGTCAAGATTGTTTTGCTACCGACTTAACATTTAATTGCATTTCTGTGTCTTATCGACCTTTACATGACAATTCTCTGGTCAAAGTACAAGGTAAAAAGATATTAATTATAGTAGCAGCAATAAAAATGAAGTCACTGCTGTTTAAAGTTAACAAGATTGCTGCAGTAGCAATGAAAAATCAGAGCTCAGGATTAACTGGTATTTGGACACAAATCCACCTGTTTTGTAATCCATCTGTGACGGGCCAGGATGTCAAGCTAGTTACCTTGAACAAAAACCAGGTACCATGGGGCTGAATTCCAAAGTAGCCCTCGACCTATGATTTGAGTGTATGTGGATATATGTATGCATGTGCTTGTACATATATTTGAGTATATATATGTGTGTATATGTACATACATTTATTTATTTGATTTGTCAATCAAGATAATAGGTATAAGTATAAACATGAGTAAGATACAGGAAATAAATACGAACAAATGGGGACAATACTACAGGGACGGTAGATACGATGGTGCACTTATGCATGCCCCTTACAGACCTCTTAGGAATGGGGTGAGGTCAATAGTGGTTAGTATGAGGTTAAAGGAGTGGGGGTTAGAGGATACATATACATACATACACACATACGTATATTCATGCATACATAAAATACATTAAAAGTAATCCTCATATATGATCGGTCACTTAGCAACTGTTCAAAGTTACAATGGACCTAAGTAAAGTACTTATGACTTGGTTCTGAACATCTCCGCATTTCGGGCTCTCAACAACCAACCCACATTTACTGCCATTTGCAGCATGACCATGATCTATAACTCTTTCTCACAATACACACTCCCCCAAATCTTTTTTCCCCTCCCCTTTTGGATTAGGAGTACGTTTCGTAATAAAACCCCTGCCATTTTTATTTTCCAGGAAAGAAAATGGAGCCAGAGGCTGGAGTTCTTTTATGCCAACCTCTGAGTAGATCCTTTTAGCTTATCTACAGGTAGTCCTCAACTTATGACTAACAAATAAGTCCTACATTTCCGATGCTAAGCAAGACAGTTAAGTGAGTTTTGGCCCATTTTAGTCTGTCCTTTTCTGCTGAATGCCAGAGCGGTGGCGCCAGTAGAACCAGAGGCCTAGCTCAATCTTGGACCAGGTGAGAGCATCCTGTCCTTTGGAACCCTTAGCATGTGAAAACCTCATTACAGGTAGTCCTTGACTTACAGCCATTCATTTAGTGACCTGTTCAAAGTTCAACAGCACCCAAAAAAAGTAACTTATGGCCATTTTTCATACTTACGGCTTGCCACATCCCCATGGTCACATGATCAACATTCAGATGCTTGACAACTGGTTCCTATTTATGACGGTTGCTGGGTCCTAAAGTCATGTGATCAAAATTCAAGCACTTGGCAATTGGTTCATGGTTATGACCATTGCTATGTCCCAGAACCAAGTGATCCCCTTTTTGCAACCTTCTGACAAGCAAAGTCAGTGGGGAAACCAGATTCGCTTCACAACTGCTTTGCTAACTGTTTCACAACTGCAGGGATTCTCTTAACAACCGTGGAAAGAAAGGTCGTAAAATGGAGGGGTGGGGTCAAACTGTCTCGTTTAGCAACAATAAATTTTGGGCTCCATTCTGGTTGTAAGTCAAGGACTACCTCTATCTCCAGATGCCTCTGTTTGCACATGGGAGCCGTTGGATCTAGGGAGGCTCCACACATCCCTCGACACAATGTTTTTTGGCACTTGAGGAGAGTGGAGATATGGAATTCTTCCAGCCTCCCAATTGCCCAGAATCGCTTTCGATGGCGAGTTGAGCGGTGTACAAATTTAATAAATAAAACCAGTGCTGCTTTTTTTTTTTTTTGCCACCCCCCCTCCAGCAACTCCGACGACAATCTCCTGAAGAACATCGAACTCTTTGACAAACTCTCACTCCGATTCAACAAGAGGGTTCTTTTCATCAAGGACGTCATCGGGGATGAGATCTGCTGCTGGAGTTTCTTTGGCCAGGGGCGGAAGCTGGCCGAAGTCTGTTGCACCTCCATCGTTTACGCCACGGAAAAGAAGCAAACAAAGGTAATTGGCGATTCAGGGCCCTGGAATGGAGATCTGAGCTGAGAGGGTGAAGGGCTCAGGATTAATACCTGGGATGCCTGCTGCTGTGAGGTGGTGTGGTGGCCTAGAAGTAGAGCTCTCTCCTCACAGTCGGGAGGCTGTGAGTTCAATCCTAGGTAGAGGCTGATATTTCTCTCTCTGGGCACAATGAGACTATATGTGTTGAACAAAACTCCGTTTTGGTGAAAGGAAAGGCATTCAGCCAGTAAAAACTCCAACTCTATTCAGTTACCCAGACTCCACCAAGCAAGGGATTAAGGGGTCATTCAAAGAAGATGATACCTGCCATTGTGGGGATGGAGGGGACCTCAATCTCCCAGGTAGACTAGACAGAAAACATGACCAGGTGAGCTAATTTTACATTATTGTAAGGCTGTCTTAACAGAATCTTGCAAGTCTGAAAATACAAACCTCCCACTGTCTTCTTTATAGCCTAAGAAGTTAAAGAGGTTCCTTTCTGAGTTTCTTCTTCTGCCTGTTATGAAGCTGCATGCTCCCTCCATCCTTTATCTGATAGTTTCCTAGGCAGCCTTTCTTCCACACATATCCCAAGGTTGTTCTTACACATCATTAAGGGAAGCATCTTGAGCCACAGTGGCGCAGTGGTTACAGTGCAGTACTGCAGGCTACTTCTGCTGACTTCTGGCTGCCTGCGATTTGGCACTTCGAATCTCACAAGGTTCATGGTTGACTCAGCCTTCTGTCCTTCCAAGGTGGGTAAAATGAGGACCCAGATTGCTGGGGGCAATATGCTAACTCTGTAAACCACTTAGGGCTATGAAGCACTGTAAAGCTATATTTACAGTCTTAAGTGTTACTGCTTACTGTCAAAATGGCTGCTTCCCCTTTGTGAAATGGCTACCATGGAAAGCCGGTTAAAATAGCCATTTTGGAGTGGCGGGGCTGAAAATGAAATCACTGACCCTTAAGTCTTAGGAGAGATTTAAATCTTACCTCAGAGCCTATATTTCAATGGGCTTTTTACTGCTCCAACATCCATGTCAGAGGAGGGGTGCTGAAAGGTATTCTCTGAAATGGAGATGGTGATGGGATGTTTGCCAGCCGGCTAGCCTTTTGCTTGACTCAGTTGGAGGGGAATCCATCAAGAAATTTAACTTTTCTTAGAGTGGAGCAGTGGTGGGATTCAAAATGTTTTACTACCTTGGCTTGGAGGGCATGGCAGGGGAAGGATACTGCAAAATCCCTATTCCCTCCCTACCCCACTAACCTGCTTTCCAGCTCCGTTCTCCTGTGCAGGGCAACCAAAGAAGACCCAGCCGATCAGCTGGGACTCAATGGGAGGCAGAGAGTAGATGGGGGTGGGGCCAGTCAGAGGTGGGATTTGCCAGTTTTCTGAACTACTCAGAATTTCCGATACCGGTTCTCCAGAACTGATCAGAACCTGCTGAATATCATCTCTGGAGTGGACGCTGCAGAGAGCAGATCTTAAATCCAGATACTGGAGACAGTGTCCTGCTTTCCATTTCTGACTCACAAGACAGTTGCTATGATACCTTCTCAGTTTATTCAAGGCCAAAATACAATAGCGTGCAAAGTAAAACAGAGTCTTAGGTGGTTCCCTGAATGGAGTTGCTTTCAAATAGAAGCAAGGAGAATAGTTGGTCCAAAAGTTTGGGTCAGTCCAAGTTGTTGGCCAGTTCAGAGGTTCAAGGTTTCTTATGCCAAGAGGCATGTCACACAAGATGTTGCTTGCAAGAAAGGGAAGAGAGCTGCTTCTTAAATCAGGCTGCAGCCAGCCAGAAATTAGACTCCTTTCCTTGACAGGTAGTAGCCCTAATAGAATGAGGTTACTCTGCTCTTCGCTCTACTTGCTGGGTGCATGTCAGCCCTCCTGGTAAATCAGACAGGAAAATGGGACTAGTCCAGAGGTCTCCAACCTTGGCAACTTTTAAACCAGGCGGACTTCAAAGCTGACTGGAGAATTCTGGGAGTTGAAGTCCGCCTGGCTTAAAGTTACCAAGGTTGGAGACCTCTGGACTAGATCAAACTTGTGGCGTCACACTGCCATCACGTGACTTTTCACGGCGGTTTTCCCATTTGCAGAGCTGGGGTGGGCGTGGCCTAGATTAGGGTCAGTCCTTGATTTACAACAGTTCATTTAGTGACTGTTCAAAGTTACAACAGCACTGGAAAAAAAATTGACTTATGACCGTTTTTCAAAGACACAACTTTTGCAGAATCCCCACAACCATGTGATCAAAATTCACATACCCGACAGCTGGTTCATATTTATGACCGTTGCAGTGTCCCAGGGTCATGTGATCACTTTTTGTGACCTGACAGGAAAGGCAATGGGATAGCCAGATTCACTTAACAAATGAGTTAATAACATCAGCTGCAGTGATTCATACAACAACTGTGGCAAGAAAGGTCGTAAAATGGGACAAAACTCAATAAATACCTCCCTGAGCAATAGAAATTTTGGCCTCAATTGTGGTTGTAAGTCGAGGACTACCTGTACTTTTGAACCCTATCTTGGTGCCTGATTTCTTTTGCCTGGCAAGCAGTCACTGTGGGGGGATCCTGATGGCTTTCAGGCCCTGATTCTTCTAAGATCTCAGGGTTACAGGTGACAGTCTGTGTGAGGGAGACAAGATGGAACCGTTGCTCTGATTTCCAAAGCTTCATCTTCTTCTTCCTCCTCCAGGTCGAGTTCCCTGAGGCCCGCATCTACGAGGAAACACTTAACATCCTGCTATATGAGACTCCCCGGGTGCCTGACAATTCCTTACTGGAGGCCACGAGCCAAAATCGGAGCCAGGCCTCCCGCGGGGAAGATGAGGATGGCAACTACGAGCCGCGTGAGCGAGTCAGGCGCATTCACGTCAAGCGATACAGCACCTACGATGACCGGCAGATAGGCCATTAGGGTCCCAGGGGGGCCACCCAGAGCCCCTCCTTCCACATAGGGTGGGGGAAGGGCACGTGGCTTTGGCACTGGAGTTCCCTCATGGGCCCAAATCTTCCAGGAGGGCAGCTTACATTTCAGCCACACTGCAATATAGTTTGCAAAACGTTACTACCACCACCACCCTGATGCCAAGTTACAACTGGGGGCAAAAGGGCAACCTTGTGGGTTTGAAGCCCATCCCTTGGCTGTTTTGTGTGGAATTTCATGGGCTCCTTTTCTGCCTCAAGACTTCCTGAAGACCTTTGTGTTTTTGAAAACAAAAATCCAGATGCTGAGACCAAAGAATCACATTGAAACACTACATTGTGACTACACTACAGTTGAAACACTACAGTTTTCTAGCCCCTGTTCCGCTTTCCCAAAGAAAACCTGGGTAGCCTTGACTGTTTTTTTCTCCTTTACCATAATGTGATTTAAAAACAATTTTTTGTTTTGCCATAACTTGACAACTTCTGATGCCACCTCGGCTAGAATCCTTGGGGCTCAGTTGTTGCTGGGAATAACTGGAAATCAACTTCATGCTGGAAAAAAACCTTCTGTTCTAGTTCCTGATTCTTACTGATGTGTTTGTGGGGAAATTTGAAGGGAAGGGATATACCTGGTGTGCATCTTGTTTGGGTAGTCCTCTACTTACAGCCACAATTGAGCTCTTGGTTCTTGCTGAGCTTGGTTGTTTTCTTGCAGGTATTTCATTACCCAAACTAGGTAACATCAATGCTGATCACTAGTTACTAGCACTGATGATGTTACCTAGTTTGATGAAGAATGTAATCATGATGACTATGGTCATGATTTATCACTTATATCTTTTATGTACACTGAGAGCTTATGCACTAAAGACAAATTCCTTGTGTGTCCAATCACACTTGGCGAATAAAGAATTCTGTTCTATTTTCTATTCTACTCCATTTTATTTTCTATTCTGTTCTCTATTTTATTCTCTATTTTATTTGATTTTCTATTCTATTCTCTATTCTATTTTATATTCTGTTCTATTTTATTTTCTATTCTATATTCTATTTTCTCATCTATTCTCTATTCAATTTTATATTCTATTCTATTCTATTTTATATTCTATTTTAAGTTCTATTCTATTTTCTATTATATTCTCTATTTTATATTCTATTTTATTTTCTGTATTCTATTCTGTTATTTGGATAAGGAAACATCTGCAAGAAAACAACGAAGCTCAGAGAGCACCAAGGACCACCCCTTATTTTAACCCTGAGCTAAAATATTCTACTTCATTTGATAACAATTGAGCTCAAAAATTTTCTGCGAGACAATTGTTGAGTTATGCTCCATTTTACAAGCTTTCTTGCCACGGTTGTTGAATCAATCCTTGCGGTTGTTCAGTTAGTAATACAGTTGTTATGTGTGAATCTGGCTTCCCCTGTTGGCTTTGCTTGCCAGAAGGGGGAATCGCATGACCCCAGGAGATTGCAACCTTCTTAAGTAGGAGCCAATGATCAAGGGTTGGAATTTTTGATCACGTGACTGTGGGGATCCTACAATGATAAGTGTGAAAAAACACAAGTCACTTTTTCCAGTGACTTTGAACGGTCACTAAACGAATGGTTGTAAGTCGAGGACTACTTGTATTGCAGACAGCTTTGGATCTTGCAGATACTGGGTGTCTGGCTGGTGTTGGAAACTTTGAGGTGGGGATTGCTGAAAGGGAAGAAGAAGCAAAGCAAAAGCAGGAAGACCGAATTTCCTAGGTCTGTGGGCAGAGATGCTTGCTCATTCAATGATAGATAACGTGGCCTGGATAAGCTGGAATTTGATGATTCTTCCAGAACATTTTTTTACAGCAAATCTCCTTTTGGTTCCCAAGGCCTGGTTAATGGAGAACAATGGGTGGGAGGTCTAAAAATTGATTTTTCCAACATTATTAGCTGTCTGTAGGATACTAGAAGTGGGGTGCTCAATGCTTTGACGCATTTCTTAGTGCTGACCTCTAAAAGTGCTGGTGTATTGTAAAGTTAAGGGGTTGGTGTATTGTGTCCCAACACGGGATGGCTCAGTGGCTAAAACCCTGAGCTTGTCAACCAGTAAGGTTGGCAGTTTGCCGGTTCGAATCCCTAGCAATGTGTAATGTAGTGAGCTCCCGTTACTTGTCCCAGCTTCTGCCAACCTAGCAGCTCAAAAGCATGTAAAAATGCAAGTAGAAAAATGGGGACCACCCTTGGTGGGAAGATAACAGCGTTCCGTGCGCCTTTGGGCATTTAGTCATGCCGGCCACATGACCAGGAGACGTCTTCGGACAGCGCTGGTTCTTTGGCTTTGTAATGGAGATAAGCACCACCCCCTAGAGCTGGAAACGACTAGCACGTATGTGCGAGGGGAATCTTTACCTTTATCTTATCCCAGCTTGCTTTCAAAAATCATGGGCACTCCATCACTGGAGATTTTTAAGAGGAGACTAGACAATCACTTACCTGAAATGGTATAGGTTCTCCTGCTTGAGCAAGGGGCTGGACTAGAAGACCTCCAAGGTCCCTTCCAGCTCTGTTCTATTCAGTCGCCTAGGCTAGTCTTTCTCAATCAGATATGAGGACTTCAATTCCCAGAATTCCCCAACCAGCCATCTTGGCTGTGGAATTTTGGGATCTGAAGTCTTCATAATCCTACAGTAGCTAAAGTTGGGAAGCACTTTCCTGAGCCTTATACCATGGTTCCCAACTGGGTGAGCACTGCACGTGTGGCTTATAATTCCCATGGGTCCTGGTCACTACATCATTATGGCTAGGAATTGTAGTTCCAGGAGGTGGAACTGCCAGTTGTATGAAGCCAACTTTTTTCAAACAATTCTGGAAATATGGGAGAAAAGCCATGTTATCTTTTGAGATTTAGAAAAGGTGGTCAATGTTTTTTTTTCTAGAATGCCCAGAATTGAGACATACATTTTGGCTGGCAGGATGTAGGTCAGTGACTTCTGCTCCTCCTGCGGGCAGAGTTTAGGATGATTACCAGCACAGCATTAAAGCAATTTAAAAGTATCAACTTCTAAATGGAACTTCCCCATTCAGGAGCGGTATATCTCAGTATCAGATACCAGTAAGGAGTAGGATATATTCCTTTTAGTGCCTTTGGGATGGGTTGGTGTTAAAGACAAATGTTCCAAACACATTTAAGGTCTCTCCTGGCTAGAATTCTCTATTTCCCAGGGGAAAAAAAACTAGCAATATAAAATTGGATGCTTCTGTGTTCCTATTTTAAAAAACCCCAAAAGCTAAATTGTAAGGAACTGCTTTAAAAGAAGCCCAGTTGACACTGGTCACAAATGTGTAATGAATTATATTCTCTTGCTTGAGACTAGATCTCATTGAGATAATCAGTCTTGGAGTATTGAAAAAGCATCCACGACTGGAATATTTCTTCAAAACTTGAAATATCCACAGCAGATGGAAATCTAGCCCATCATCCAACCAACTTTTCTCCATGATTTTTCTAACTTTCAACTCTGTCTAGCCCACTCAAGCAATCTCAGCTGTACATAAGCCTATCTCATGTTAGTGAAGATGGCGAACATTTTCCTTTCTGCAGTTTTGGTTAGTGTGCCCACATGGGCTTGAAATAGCATCAACATTTTCGAAATGTGCAATAAGGTTTTTTGCTTAAAATGCTGTTGGTGCAGGTACAATAGCCAAGTGGACATCTCCCAGCCTTTCTGTAAACATTTCTGGGAGGAAAATAGTTCCGGGTTTATAAAAGCAGGTTTTTCTTTTGGGCAAAAACAAAACAAGAAAAGCTTGAGCTGGAAATTGGCAGATTAATTCATGCAGATTCCAAAGTCAGGAGGGTGTCATCCTTAGACACTGCTCCAGTAGCATTTCCTGGAGTGTAATTGTGCCACAATCATGACATAGGGTTTAATTGGGAAAATAGGGAAGTTCCAAAGGCACAGGTTACTGATTTCTGTGGCCATTTAGCCATGTATATATCCCTTTGCTTTAGAAATGGTCTGTAGCACTGGCCAGTGTTCTCCCTTAAATCCAGCATACAGGTAGTCCTCAAGTTAATGATTGCAGGAGAGCCTACCCATCATGGTCGTAACTTGTGGCAGTTATAAATCAGATCCACCTATGTAAACCGTCCTAATTTTACAAACTTTGTTGTGACGAAAACCAGAAGTAAATGACAATTTACCGCAAAATTGTCATGAAATGGCATCACTTGATCCAGGGACAGCTGGCTGTCAGAAATTAAAATCCAGGTCATAAGTACTCCCAGGGAGGTCTGTTGTAACTTTGAGCAGTCGCTCAGTGAACACTTATAAATTGAGGACTGCCTGTACAGACTCTTGCAACCTTTCAGATTTAACTGGGTTTTTAGCAGCCTCAGCCGGTGGGATTTGTTACGAGCATGTGAACATTCAGCCTTTAGAGAGCTTCAGATGCACCATCTCTACTAAGACCACACCTAGGGTACTGCACACAGTTTTGGTCACCACATTATAAAAAAGATGTTGAGATTGTAGAAAAAGTGCAGAGAAGAGCAACCAGGGTGATTAGGGGACTGGAGGCTAAAACATATGAAGAACGGGGCTTGGCTAGTCTAATGAAGAGAAGGACTAGGGGAGACATGATAGCAGTCTTCCAATATTTGAGGGGCTTCCACAGAGAGGAGGAAGGGGTCAAGCTATTCTCCAAAGCACCCAAAGGCCAGACAAGGAATAATGGATGGAAACTGAACCAAGGAGAGTTTCAACCTGGAAATAAGGAGAAATGTTCTGACGGAGAACAACCAATGGAACAGCTTGCCCTTGGAAGTTGTGGAAACATCATCACTGGAGGCTTTCAAGAAGAGATTGGACTGCCATCTGTCAGAAATGGTGTAGGGTCTCCTGCTTGGGTGGGAGGTTGGACTAACTGACCTGTAAGGTCCATTCTAACTCTGTTAATCTGTAACTAGCTACATTAAATTACTTAGAATTGTGGAAGACCCCAGAAGCAGATGCTGTGGGAGAAAAAAAAAAAGAAAGAAATATGGTTCTAGAGGATTCAAGTCTAAAACAAGGGACTCTGATTGCAAAATGAAATAGGGGGAGGCGGGGAAGAGGGTGAGGTATGCAGTTCAGCTGAGCAAGTACATGGGGTGGGGTTAGAGGGATGCTATGAGAAAACCCACTTTTTATATGGTGACGGGAAAGTTGCACTGGGAATAATGAGGGTTTGGGAGACAGGGTAACCCACAGCCCTGGTTGATAACAGGTAGTCCTCGATTTACGCCCACAGTGGAGCCCAACATTTCTGTCGCTAAGTGAGACAAATGAGTGCCCCATTTTATGACCTTTCTTGCCGCAGTTAAGTGAATTGCTGCTGTCGTTAAGTTAGTGACACGGTTGTAAAGAGAATTTGCCACCCCCAATGATTTTGTTCATCAGAAGGTTGCAAAAAGTAATTGCATGACCCCGGGATACTGCAACTGTCATAAATATGAGTCTGTTGCCAAGCATCTTTAATTTTGATCAAGTAACCATGGGGGTGCTGCAATGGGCATAAGTATGAAAAACAGTCATAAAACACTTTATTTTTTATAGTGCCATTTGAACAGACACTAAAGGAATGGTTATAAGTCAAGGACTACCTGAATCCCGATGGCTGAGACAAGTGCCTCCTCAGTTCAAAAAAGGTTTTGAGTTTGAGGGGGTTCATGCTGATAATCTTTGGTGCTGTATGAAGCCTTAAATTATTCTGTCCTTCCTACCTTAAAGCCTCTTTCTGTTTAACCTGCGGGAACCTGATTCTAGATGCTGGAACAGATTTTCTGTGAATGAAAGCCTTTGCATTACAATAAGCAGCTGGCTGTGTGAAAACTGGATGCTCCAAATGCTGTGAGCTTTGTATTTTGGAATTTGGACGGTGATTTCACTCTGTACCTAGCACTGAACAAATAAAACAATGTTTTTGTGCTGAGGAGCACTAATTTTCAACTGTGTCTAGTTGAAAAAATCTTGTGGGTTGGTTTGGACATAAGAAAAAGGGAGTCAAATGGAGTTTTCCCCATATTTTTTTTCCTGACAAATGGAGGCTTGATCTAATCATCCTTAGAATTGGCTACAGGTAGTCCTCGACTTACGTGTCAGGATTCCAGCAGTTACCTCAATTAAATAATGAGTCTCGAGCCAAACTTCCAAAACTTCAAAAGGATTTATTGGGAGTTAATATGTGGGCACTGCCTGGGTGTAGCTGGCTCTGATAGACATAATTCATTGTCACCCTTGACCCTGGTTTCCCCCCTACCCCCTGGGTGTATCATAATTCATATTCTCCAATGGGACACATCCATAGCCAAGAGTCATCAATCATACTCTAGTTAGAATTTTGTGCGGCAGAAACTTCAGCCTATCTTTGAAAAACTATTTATGGAATGCACTTTTGATTTCCAAGCTGGCACACTGCTCTTTCAAACCCCTTCCCCCCCCCCCCCACCTTTCTGTTGTCAACTCTAAAAAGACCATGGAAATATTTTATGAGTTGACATTACGACCACAATTGAACCCAAAATGTATGTTTCTAAATGAGTTTTGCCCCATTTTATGACTTTTCTTGCCACAGTTGTCCAGTGAATCACTGCAGTTGTTAAATTACAGTTGTCCAGTGAATCTGGTCACAAGTTTGCAAAAGGCGATTGTGTGACCCTGGGACACTGCAACCGTCATAAAGATGAACCAGTTGTCAAGCATCCAAATATAAATCACGTGACCACGAGGATATCTGCAATGATCCTAAGTGTGAAAAAGGGTCATAAGTCACTTTTTTCAGTGCTGTTGTAACGTTGAACATTCACTAAATGAACTGTTTTAAGTAGAAGAGTACCTTTGCTAGATTAAAATGGAGGATGGATGCATAGAGCGATGGCTGTTATTGGACCCACAAAATGTGGAAGTTTTGAGTTTCTTTTAACATTAAGAAAGTAAGTTCTGAGGTTCGTGGTAAATTAATCTGCTGAACATTAACGACTGTTACATTCGTACATTGGTGAGTTGACATAATAGCAGTCCCTCAATATCTCAGGGGCTGCCATAAAGAAGAGGGAATCAAGCTATTCTCCAAAGCCCCTGAAGGAAGGACAAGAAGGAATGAATGGAAACTTGATCAAGAAGAGTTTCAACCTAGAACTAAGGAGAAATTTCCTGACAGAACAATTAATCAGTGGACCAGCTTGCCTCCAGAAGTTGTGAATGCTCCAGCACTGGCAATTTTTTAAGAAGAGGTTGGGAGCCATTTGTCCAGAATGGTATGAGATCTGCTTGAGCAGGATGTTAGGTTAGAAGATGGCCAAGGTTCTTTCCAACTCTGATTCTCTCTGCGCTTGGCATAGAAGATAAGAATTTAGCATTATTATTCCAATATTAGAAGCATCTCACATTTACTCACTCACTCATTGGGTCCATATATAACAGTGAAAGCTCCTTGTGGCTAGTGAAGCAACAAAAGGATGTGGAGTTGTGCTTAGAGGAATTGCTGAGATCATCTTTGATGGAACAGAAGATGGAACTTCAATCTTCTCCCCATCTCTCCTTTCAAAGCAGAACTGGATTATCTTACATGAGTTGCTGTGACCCTTAGCTCCGTTCATCAATTTTGAATGGTCACTCTTCTAATAGTTTGGTTAGTTATCAAGGAATATACTCTTGCATTTGTCATCTGTTCCAGACCTCTTTTCCAGAAAATACAACTATTTAGTCCTTTAGTATCCAGCTAAAGAACATTGCCATCAGAAAAAATAAGATTGTTTCTAAGAAACTCCATTGTTTTTGAAATAGATTTCAGTTAGGTTTCTAGTCCTCATGAAGAACAACCTGGAAGGAGTTTGCTGTCTTTCCTCTTCCTGTTCAATTGAATAGCTAAATACAAATCAGGAAAAAAAATCTGCAATTGCAGAAGTCAAAGCAATTACAATTACAATTGCAATTGCTGATGGCACCATGTTAAGGAGAGCCTTGTTACCTGAGGAAATTATCCCATTGCCTCCAGCCAGGTTCTTTCAAAATTGTCCAGTAATTTTTTTCCCCAACAAGAAGACTGTCAAAAAGAGGGCAGCCTGATGAGATCTCCATGTCACCCGTGGCTCGATAAATGCCAAGCCAAATCTAGATTGTTTAACCTTCATCTGATATTTATTGACATTTATCCATCAGTAACGCTCCGTTCCGCTGGCATTTTAAAAGATCGCTTTGCACAGTTAGAGAAGCTGATAAATTACATTAAAAGGGAGTGGTGATGATGAAATAATCATGGCTAAATCTGCCCTCCAGTGGATCAGAGTTAATGTGGCGGCTGCTCAAAGGCGGTGTCTATTTGCTTTAAAACACAACTTGGGTACGTCCATTTTCATGGTTCAGAGCCTCACTTGCTAAATTCAGCCATACAGCTCTGCCCTAGACAAAGGTTGGGGATTAGGGTTAACTCTCTGCACTTGAATCTATGAAGAACATATCCAATTTAGCTTTATACACACAGAAATATTGGCTATTATCTGATTTTTGGTGTTTCAGACTTTTATTACAAAATAAATGCAAATGGGGAAGTAAATAAAAATCTATCTATCTATCTAGATATAGATAGATGGATGGATGGATGGATAGATAGGTAGATAGAGATACTGTAAAGCCTACAAACTAGAAATGTGGCACATATGTTCCTCTTGGCTTTGAGGTGCTCATTGAGAAAGGATTTTTTGAAATGACCATCAGAGCATTAGTATTTCGTATATTATGATTAACACACTCTGATGCTAAGGAGTTCTATTCCCCTCCCTAATCTGTTCCAAATGCAAAACACAAGCAGAGGAGAGGAGTTTCAATTTCAGTTTTACTTTCAAGCAGCAAGCAGCTTTAGTACAGAACCATGTTCTGTACATGTAGCTTTAGTACAGAACCATGAGTTAAGCCATGTCCAGGCTCCTTGCTGTTTCCTTGCTCACACAGCAAATACTGTTTCAGTTTCCCAACAGCCCTCAGCTCTCTCACACACTGACAGGACACTAGCCAGATGAATACCTATGGATGCTGGCAGACAGAGCCAGAATTCGTTTTCCTTATTTTTCTCCCCCAAAATTAAGTCCGACCGCATAGTTTCGTAGCAAAGCATGGGTATCGAGCTAGTAAATAAATAAAACTAAATGCAAATCAGAGGCTTCCAACTTTTTGTGCTCCGGGGACCTGTTCTGTGTCGGTTTTTCTGCAGATCAGGGCAGTTTGGGGACCTGTTGTCAAATCAGAAGTTGGAGGAGAACTTTGGGTTAATTGATGGTTTTGCCAGTTTACCTTGTTCCCATTTATCTCATAGGAGTCAGGGATCCAAGTAAAAGACCCATACTAAGGAAAACTCTGAGGCAAATGAATTATTGGATATATTATATTGGCACAAATCTGTTGAAAACTGACTCTGAAAAGTCCCGTGGTTTTCACCTAGTTAAAAGTAAAATAATTTCCCTCAACCCCAAACTATCAGTCACATGGTCCAGTCATGGCACCATCTGTTGACCTGACATCACTCCTCCTTCCTCCAGCCAGGTATGAGAACATTCTTGGTTCCCAAGAGAAAGTATTTTGTTTTGATTACACAACCCCAGCTATATCTATCCCCGCCACCCGCCATCCCTGTAGCAGCACTGAAGCCCCATGATGGTTTCAGCCAGGCCAACTTCAGGTTTGACAACGGGTCCCCAAACTGCCCCTCACAGGGTTGTTATGAGGTAAATAGAAGGTGAAAGGTTTCTAAACAGAGACAAATTTCTTGTTATAAAATAGAATTATAGATTATAGAATTCTTTATTGTCCAAGTGTGATTGGACACACAAGGAATTTGTCTTGGTGCAAATACTCTCAGTATACATAAAAGGAAAGATACATCCATCAAGAATCAAGAATCATAAGGTACAACACTTAATGATAGTCATAGGGTACAATAAGCAATCAAATCATACTAGGAAACTGTCAGTGTAAATTGTAAGACTACAAGAGACAAAGTTACAGTCATATAGTCACATGTGGGAGGGGATGGGTGATAAGGATTGATGAGAAGATTAATTAATAGTAGTGCAGACTTCGTAATAATTGTAATAATTGGACAGTGTTGAGGGAATTATTTGTTTAGCAGAGTGATGGTGTTCGGGGGAAAAACTGTTCTTGTGTCTAGTTGTTCTGGTGTGTAGTGCTCCGTAGCATTGTTTTGAGGGAAGGAGTTGAAACAGTTTATGTCCGGGATGTGAGGGGATTGTGTGTCCAGTCATACATGGCCAATAAAGAATTCCATTCCATTCTAATGTTTGCTGTCTTGAGTTATTTGTAATAATAAGAAAGGCAGGATAGAAATAAGATTACAAGTAAAAAAAAAACCTTGCATACCCAATTTAGTGCACATTTTTAAGGTATGGAAGCTGTGATGGGTTTCTGTGCTGAAGCCCCTGTAGAAAAAGAGCTGGGTTTGTGTGTGGTGGCAAAACACACACTTTTCTGAGTAACGCATTTTTATTAAAAGATATACGCTTTCTTGAGCTACACTTTAATAACATTTGTTAGTCAGAAAAGGTGCTACCAGGCTCTTTCTGACTATTTGCTTAAGCCAGAAATCCCCACTTCACCTAAATTACCCATCTGTTTCAACAGTAGCATACTACCTTTCTCTTTAAAATTAACATTTCTCTCCTCAGTTCTCTGAGGAGATCCTTTACTTCTGTTTCACATTTCCGTGGTCTCTTTTTTTAGACATCTGCTTGCATTTCTGGCATAAACAGTTGGCAAATAGCTCCTCAGTTACAGATTTTTCGCCATGCTTTTGATAGGAATTGTAATTTATGCATTAAAGCCAGGGTGCTTCTACCGTTCACTCCTTGTTTAATCTTTAGCAAATCACATCTGGCTCTTTGACAGGGATTTGCCTGAGGTAAAGTGGCCATAATTCCTCCAGTAGATTTCAGCTTTACCAAAAAGTCCTGTTGGACTGTCTCAAGAGTGCATTTCGATTTACAACCATTCAATTAGTGACCATCAAAGTTACAATGGTGCTAAAAAGAGAGACTTATGACCTTTTTTCACACTTACAACCATGACTGCATCCCCATGTAATCAAAATTAGGATGCTTGGCAACTGGTTCATATTTATGATGGTTGTATTGTCCAGGGGTCATGTGTCATCATCTTTTGCAAGCTTTTGAGCAAAGTCAATGGGGAAGCCAGATTCATTTAACAACCGGGTTATTAACTTAACAGTTACTAACTGATTCACTTAACAACAGTGGCAAGAAAGGTCTAAAATGGGGCAAAACTCAATAATTCATGTTTAGCAATGAAAATTTTGGGCTCAATTGAGGTCGTAAGTTGAGGACAATATGTATTACAGACAATTCAGTGGTGGTAGAATTTAGTTTCTTCAGATATATAACTTAGCTAGCAAATACAGACAGATGTAATTAACCAGATGATTGTAGAAGAAAATATAAATGCATACAGACATATATTACAATAGAGGAAAACATAAATGCTATAAAAATATAACATTTTTAATAAGATCCGCTAAGGACTAATAAAAGAGTCTTTTATAAGATCCGTTAAGGACTCTTGTTAGAAACTAAAATGTTCCATGATAATGAATGCTGTCTAGAAAGCAAGTTATGAGCCATGGTGGTGCAATGGTCAGAGTGCAGTACTGCAGGCTACTTCTGCTGACTGCTGACTACCTGCAATTTGTCGGTTCAAATCCCACCAGGCTCAAGGTTGGCTCAGCTTTCCATCCTTTCGAGATGGGTAAAATGAGGAATCAAATTGTTGGGGGCCATATGCTGATTCTGTAAACCACTTAGAGAGGGCTGTAAAAGCACTGTAAAGTGGTATATAAGTCTAAGTACTATTGCTGTTACTACCAGTCAAATAAATAATAACTTTAATTCTAATAGTTGGAACAAAGCTTTGGGTCTTCTTGCCTGATTCCTAGATAAATACAATTGCACTTATGTTGGAAATCTTTATCCCCCTTAATGTAAACTAATATTTCTTATTCTTAACAACTATTAGCCATGCACACAAAAGGAACTCTCCACCTTATTTTTAGAGCTCTTAAGTTTGGTATTTGATAATTATACGAATTCATATACTATTGTTGTGCCCCCCTCTCTCTTGCTTTGGATGTTTATTTTTGTATTTTTATTTAGTTAACTTCATATTCATGAATGCTTCCAACTAGTAAATATTTGGTTGTTTTTCAGAAGCAACATGTAGAAGTTCAAATCTGTCTACTTGCTAGTCCCTGGATGCTTCTCCTTACGGCTTGTAATTAGATAGCATCGGGGGGGGGGGGGGAAGTGTCAAAATGCTCCTTTGAAAATTCCCTGGCTCCAGAAGAAGGCGGAGCCTCCTCGCTGACGGACCGTAGATCGCGACTCTCTGTGGCTATGGTCCGTGCTCTTTCATTGGAGAGTCCCGATCATTACGATTAGGGGCTGAAGCTGCCTTGGAGGGGCGGTGAAGTAAGGGGAAGCTGCAAGCCA
Organism: Laticauda colubrina; assembly: GCA_015471245.1. NCBI lineage: Eukaryota > Metazoa > Chordata > Lepidosauria > Squamata > Elapidae > Laticauda > Laticauda colubrina. The sequence continues at coordinate 23,615,756 of BLBF01000036.1, read as the reverse complement.
GGTTGAGGGGAGCCACATCTCCGCCCCTGGGATTGGTCTTTTTTCCCCCGAAGACGACTGCAACAGTGGTTTAAAATGGCCACCCTGAAGAGGAGGACTCAGCTAGATTAAGATTTGTGCAGGAGGGAAGAAAGAGGTGGATAACTTCTGAACTGGGACAACTGGCCAATACAACTAAACAAAAGTACCCCGGGATTAAGGTAACATGGAATTTTTAAGAAAAGAAAAGTGAGTGGCGAAATTACAAAGGGACAGGGAAAAAAAAAGAAAATATTTTTGACAGCTAAGCGGGTCTTCCAACTGGGAAAGGAAGAAGCTGGAACTAAAGATTTAACTAAATTGGACTAAAATATTTTGGGAATAAACAGGCATAAAATAAAGCTGTACTTAAAATTGTCAAAAATAATAGTAATAAATTTACAAATTGGAGACTGGACTGTGCTGGAATATTGAGGTTCGAAAAACCCTAAATAAAAAAATAGGGGGAAAAGGTGAAGACTTTGTATAATGGAGAGTGCCACCTTTTGACAAAAACTTGAGCTCAAACAAAAGGGAAAGCATCCTGTGTCTGAATGAACTTGCGTGGATATAACATTAAAGAAATATTGAAACAAAGTAAGAATCTTAGAAAGTGAAAGCAGAACCAGAATAAAGAAAAAAGCAAGGAAAGACTGATTGGGATTGATTGATGTTTTTGGCATAGACCCTGGGTTGGAATAACTGAGAACTTTAGAAAATTGAAAGAAGAAAGAAGGAAAGTAAACGTAGTTTTTTTTGTAGACTTTAACGGTCATAAAATATAAGAGTGTGTCATGATGATATCTCTTCGGGAATTAAAAATGGAACTTAAAAATATGAGAGAATTACTACAGGAAAGAGGCGAATCACTTTGCTCTGTGTTAGAAAAAATGGAAATGGCTATTGAAGAACAAGAAGAAAGAACTTCAGAGGAGGAGGAGTCGATTCAAGGAGAAGACATTTTAAATAGACAACACAAAGAACACTACAAAGAAGTGGGGAAAGAAGGAAGTGCTGAAAGGTTTCAAAATGCCTTTCCTTCGAGGATTCGATTTTCCCACTGGGAGAGCTCTGGCGCAAGGATACAGACAACTGCTTGAAAGCTGAATCTTTTTATTTTTTCAGGAAGGCGGGGGACAGCAAGAAGTCTGTATTCCTGGGCTAGCTACCTTCGTATGGTAAGTCCCTGGTTTTTTATACCTTTTTCTCCTTTGGTGTGTGAATGTTTGTATTTAATGTTTCAAATCCTGTCGAAGTTTGTCTTTATTCCCGCTGGAGGGCGAACTCCACGGGGTGCGGAAGGCAAACTCTGAGGGGTAGTTTGATTGTATTATTGGTTTTTCCTAATCTCTTTTAGCTTTTTTATATTTGTTTTGTGGCAATCTCCTGTCTGTCTCTTTTGTAATTTCTATATTTTTTGTGTTTTTTGTCTGTTTGTTTTGCTTATTTGGCATGTCCTGTGTTTGTAAGGGCTTTCTTTTCTTATTTGTCTAGTTTTCTTAATTACTTGGGCTTTTGTCTAAAGGGATTCTTTAGTACCTTTTATTTGATTCCTTTTCTTATGTAAGTTTGTTTTATGGCTGGCCTGATGTTCCCTTTGGGCTTTTCCTGCTTGAGTGACACCACTGTCTTCATGAAGTTCCCTTTCCACAGAAGGTTAAAAAGTTGAGATTTGAGAAGGCAGTCAAAAGGGGGAATAACTGTGAAGTCAGGAAAGGCAGAAAGACCCAGCAGAAAAGGGGAAAGGAAGATATTAAGAAAGAGAGGGATATAAATTGGAATGAGAAAAGAGGGGGAAAAGAGGGGGAGGAGAAGCAGTAAGAAACAGGTGCATGAAATAAAGAAATATGGAAATAGTAAAATGTTGAAAAATTGTTTTTTTCAGAGATAATAGTTGATGAATTAAAAAGGGGATTCTGCAGAGTGACAAGGGGTAATAAGAATATTTCTGCAATTAAAAATATTTAGAAAATAGGGTAATATAGATCCTGATAACTCTTATTAAAAATCAAGGGGGGGGAATATGCTGCGGAATCCAAATGAAAAGATGTAATGATTATTATTGTAACTTCTTAAAAATAACGGTTTATTGGGAATCAAGATGCGGGAATAAAGGTATACTTTAATCATTGAGGTATCACACTCAGAACAGTAAAAGGGGGGAAACCTATACTTGTTTGATATTTTTAGTTTTAAAATTTGTATTAATCTAGAATTTATAAAAAGAATGTGTAATGGAAAGGGAATATGACAGACTAAAGAACCAACTAAATTAATAAGTTAATATAGACTATTAAAAGCAAGGAGAGACATTGATAACTTTTTTATTATTATCATTATTATTATTAGGCAAACACATAAATTTTATCTTTATTTTTAAAATAAATATTAAAGGATTATATTTGAAATAATTGAAATGAAAGAAAAAGATGTTTCGATTGAGATTAATGAAAGAGGCTAGAATTAATGTGTTTGTTTCCCTCCTTACTGAAAATTTAGAATGGAAAAGGTAATAATATAATTAAGCATGCATATATGAATGTATAATTGCTGTCATATTTGTATGTAAAGGTGATGACCCGGAAATATGTTGTCCACTAAAAAGAGATTTTTGTTTTTTTGAAAAACTGAATAAAATTTGTTAAAAAAAAAAAAAAAAGAAAATCCCCTGGCTCCATGATTTTGCTTTCAAGGTGCAGATAAAAGTTGTTGGAGAACAGATGGTGCGGGCAGTCACACTGCAAAAGAGACTTTCCATCACTCTGCAAACAGGCAAGAACCGTTCTGGTTTCAGAAAAACAGGAACCTAATAGAACAGGAAATTCCTTCTGCTGCTACAGGTAGTTCTTGACTTATGAACATAAGCGAGGCGGTTAAGTGAGTCATGCCTGATTTTAGCAAAAACAATAGCAATAGCATTTAGGCTTATATACAGCTCCATAATGCTTTACGGCACTTTCTGAGCAGTTTACAAATGTCAGCATATTGCCCCCAGCAATCTGGGTCCTCATTTTCCACAACTCGGAAGGACGGAAGGCTGAGTCAACTTCGAGTCTCATCAGGATCGAACTCTGGGCTGTGGGCAGAGTTTGTCTGCAACACTGCACCCTAAATCACCGCAAGACACAGTTCCTATTTTGTGACCTTTTTACAGATAAACAGATTAACAGAGCTGGAAGGGACCTTGTAGATTATCTAGTCCAACCCCCTGCTTAGGCAGGAAAACCTACACCACTTCAGACAAATAGTTATCCAGTCTCTTCTTGAAAACTTCTAGTGTTGGAGCATTTATAACTTCTGAAATGATGATTATCCAAATGGAAACAGGGAAACAATGATGTGTGCATGGGGAATACTACCTGAATTTCATTGATGTTATCTTCATTAAAATCCAATCGATATTTAATGGAATCAATTTCCGTTTGGGCCTGATCCACCTTTTTTTTTTTTTTTAATGCTGTTCCCAATACCTCAATATGGCTCTCAGCCAGCAAAGCCCCAGGATCAACCAATACTTGGTCCAGAGGAGCAAAAATCTGCTTCCTATAATAGTTTCTGCATCCAGAGGAAGAGATTCCTCATTCCCAGGCCAGCATCATAACCATGATACTGTACTGGATCAAGGAGAGCTTCTTCTTTTTTAGTTTTTTTTAATCCCATCTTTATAATTTTTATAAATAATTCACAGCGGCAAATATATTTCATCTCCTTTCTCCTATTTTCCCCATAACAACTACCCTGTGAGGTAAGTTGGGCTGAGAGGGAGTGATTGGCCCAAAGTCAACCAAACTGTCTTTCATGTTTAAGGCGGGTTTAGAATAGAATTAATGAGCTGGAAGGGACTATGGAGGTCTTCTAGTCCAGCCCCTTGGTCAAGCAGGAAGACATATACTATTTGGTCAAGCAGGAGAACCTGTAAGTGACTGTAGAAGCGTGGGAAATCAGGAGACAGGAGATCAGCGTAACTTCAGCTCTTTATTCAAGGTATAGATCTGTGTAGCCTTTTGCGAGCCGCGGCAACTCTTCTTATAGAGCTAGCCGGTGGCTCTCACCCAATGACAGCTTTCTGAATCTCCCGCGATCGGTTCGTCCAATCACAGGATATTCCTTACTAATCAATCACCGTCGTGCATCTCAGCCAATCACAGTGCAGTTCGTTTCAGCCAATCAGGTTAGGGTATTACAAGAATGTTAATATGTAACAGTGACTTGTCTAGATTCTTCTTAAAAACATCCAGTGATGGAGTGCCCATGATTTCTGGTGGGAAGTTGTTCCACTGGTTAATTGTCCTCCCTGTTAGGAACTTTCTCCTTCATTCCAGGTTGCTTCTCTCCTAGATTAGTTTCCATCTGTTGTTTCTTGTCTTGCTTTCTGGTGCTTTGGATAATAACTTGACCCCCTCTTCTTTGTGGCAGTCCCTCAAGTCGTGGAATAGTGCTATCATGTCATCCCTAATTCTTCTTTTCTTTAGACTCACTAGCCAAACCCAAAACCTTCTTCATATGGTTTAGTCTCCAGGCCTTTGATCATCTTAGTTGCTCTTCTCTGAACTTTTTCCAAAGTCTCAACATCTGTTTTGTGGTATGAGCTCAGTCTCCTGGTGATTGGTCCAAAACCACCCAGCTGGTTTTCATGCCTAAGGCAGAACTAGAACTCACGGTCTGCTTTCTAGGTCAGCACTTTACACCAGACTGTCACTTTTTTACTATTTGCTTACTTGATATTAGGTGATGGAGTGATGCCATCCTAGAACTGCTGTGCAAGGCAAGATCAAATTAATGAAAAACTGGATTAAAAAAATGTACTCTGTTAGCTGTGTCCCCTAACACTAAGACATAATTTTGATTAAATAAAAATCTTCTTCAATGTCAGGTAGCTTCATGCATCTTCATGGGTTTTTTTTTCTTTGTGGCAATAAGATAGTGGGGTCTGACTATGTGTGTGTGTGTGTGTGTGTGTGTGTGTGTGTGTGTGTGTGTGTAGCAGTGGTGGGATTCAAACTTTTTTACTGGTTCTGTGGGCGGGGCTTGATGGGCGTGGCAGGGGAAGGATACTGTAAAATCTCCAGTCAGAGGTGATATTTGTTCGTTCTCCGAACTACTCAAAATTTCCGCTACCGGTTCTTCCAGGACTGGTCAGAACCTGCTGAATACCACCTCTGGTGTGCTGGAAGAAATATCCATCTGGGTTCAGTTCCAAGTGGGAAGAAAGACACTGGAAACATGGAGGCTGATTGGAAAGATGGTTTACTGATGGACAGGAGCACATGGGTTTTAGGTCCTGGGCAGTGAACAGATGGAGGAGAGAGAGAGAGAGAGAGAGAGAGAGAGAGAGAGAAAGAGAGAGAGAGTATGAATATTCATATTCATACTCTCTCTTGGGCATTGCTCTTGAGCTTCCTGTTCCTGTGCATATCTTATGTATTCTATTGGTTGTCAGACTCCCAGGGGGCTACGCAGGGGTTATAGCTGAGGTAGTCTGAGATAAGTTTGGTTGAACCTTGCTGGATGATGCAATGAAGGGGCTTGGTTGTGCCATGTGATGAGCTCTGCTGAGAGGTAATCCTATTATGTCCTGGACAGTCATGTCTTAATCCTATCACCCTGGTGTTGAAAGTCTAATTGTCTTGTAGGTTGGCTGGCCCAATGCTGCTAGGGCTATTGAGAAAGGTGGGGACTGCTTTCCAAGAGCTTTTAAAGCATTTTTCTCCTTTAAGGAAATATAATATTCTTCCTTTTTAATATTTTCTAAAATATTTCATTCTTCGGGGGGGGGTAGGTACTAAACTTTCTACGTGTATATAATATAGTCATACCTAGATATTTGGTCAAATGGTACTTCAAACATCTTTCCTACTTCAGCAGAATGCTTATGTAGTTAACCACCATCGAGCATAGTGTCTGAACTGAAAAATATTAAACTATAGCTAATTAGGCTCTAAATCAGTGTTTCTCAGCTCTGAAAACTTTAATGTGTAGATTTCAATTCCCAGAATTCCCCAGTCAGCAATATTTATGCCTCCAATGGTGACTTTCAAAGGAGTAGTATTTTCAGTCCACAATTTATTTTGTTGATTTTGCAATGTTTATAGCCTGCTCTAGTCCTGATGAACTCTGTGTGGCAAACAATAAAGGCCTTAAATCACCGTGACAAAATATAAGAATAAAACAAGCAGCATAAAAAAACCCTAAATTTCTGCTGGGTAGTCTACCTTAGGTTGCCTTTGAAGACTAATCAAAAACTACAATTGATTCAAAATGCAGTATATTTGTGAATCAAAGTGACCATAGCCGTTTCATACTTGCTCTACTCTCTGAATGTTCATTATAAACAGCTTTCTAAGTCCAATTCAAAGGGTATTTCTCTATTTGCATCCTGCCCAGAATATTAGTTGTTTTTCAGTTTTCAAAATGTTTTTCAGTGATGCTCCCATATTTAAGGGATCCTGTTGCTCTTTGAAGTTAGCTTTTGCTATTGCTTCAGAAAATGAGCTGCTCTGGGCAATGAATGGTGATTTTAGTAGCTTCGTAGTAATTGCATCACCATATTCTTCTTGATTCTTTTAAATTAATATTCTATTTTTACCTTGTTGGGATAAACCAGTAAGAACCATGTTTTGAGCCTGGTGGTATGAAGGGAAGAAAAAGCCCTCCAGTTCAGTTCCAAGCTGGGAGAAAGACCCTGGAAACATGGAGGCTGATTGGAAAGATGGTTTATTGATAAAGCAGAACCACATGGGTTCGTGGTTCTGGGCAGCTGACAAAATGGAGTTGAAGGTGGGGTTATACCTTCTTTGGGCTTTGCATTTGAGCTTCCTGTTCCTGTGCAAGAACATGTATTCTATTGGCTGTTGCCAGATTCCTTTGGGGTCATGCAGGGGTCATGTAGGGGGTATAGCTGGCTCTATAGGCAAAAGAGGAAACACAAATTCCTAGGTGTTTGTCTGAGCTCCCAGGTTTGGTTAAAGTTTGCACTGCTCTGGGGGTGATGCAATTCCTATTGTGACTTAATGGCTTTTGTCCTGTTTTGGCTCTTGGGTGAGGGTATTTGCTAATGAATAGAGCTACTTGCCTTTTTTCAATAAGCTCTTTATCTCTTAAGTGCTGACATCTGTTGTAGGCTATTAAGAAAGGGGGGTTGCTTTCTGCCTCTAAATGTTTTTTCTCCATTTCTCATTCAGGGAAATACAATATTCTGTATTTTTAATATTTCCCAAAATATTTCATTCTTCTGGGAGGGGGGACTTCCCAAAATATAAAAATGAATGAATGGATAAAGAAAATCCATAGCTTTTGCTAAATGAATGTTGAATAATGAATTACCTACACTGTGGCAAATATTTTCTCCCTTCCCTTCCCATAGCAACCATTTTGTGGCAGCTCTCACGAGAGAATCTCCAAATTCCACACCCATTTTCTATTCCCTAAAAATTTGCTCCCACTATGCCGAGTAAGTTTGCATACAATTGTGCTCTGTTAGATCTGAGAGCTACATTATAACTGAAATCTAATATTTCTAATTTATCATCTGCTGGCCAACCTTCAACCAAGGGAAATAAAACATTCCTGTTTTCGAATACTCTAAACCTCTTTAAAAGAAAACAAAAACAATCCATTAGAATAGATTGGTATTTTGGATTAATGGCCCCAAAGTGCACAGAAGGCTAAACATCACTCTTACTGTACCTATCAAACACTTTTTGTAGATTGAATGTGAGAACTTTATAGCTTTAATAACCCAACAGCAGGTGAGTGACAGGTACAGGTATGATATGTGTTCAAAAATGACAACTGTTCATTATCTTGCAGGTGGGAGCCAGCTCTAACACAGATTCTAAAAACAAAATTTCTTTGCTGCATCAACTCTCTTAAGTTATGAAATCATATATTGAGATACATCCAGTCTCAGCCATGGAAGAGACCTTGGGACTCAAGGGCCAGTCTTATTGTCTCACTGCAACCTATTTCTGCAGAGTTGTTGTATGGAGGAGAGGGGAGCACTTGACATACTTCCGAAAGGTGCTTTTTCTAGAGGCAACTGGACTTTCTAGTTTTTCTGAAGATGTTTTGCTTTTCATCCAAGAAGCTCCTTCAGCTCTGACTGGATGGTGGGAAATGGAAGCCTCCACTATCCAGTCAGAGCTGAAGAAGCTTCTTGGATGAGAAGCGAAACGTCCTTAAAAAAGACTCCAGAAAGTCCATTTGCCTCTTGGAAAAAGCACCTTTGGGACAAACCATGACCTGGATGGCTGAGAATGTAGATAGACACTTGACAAACTGCCTTAGCTCCTAAATGAAAAGCTAGGATTATCAATCCAACCAATAAGATAGACTGCAACTGACACGGGAGTGTTTTCTCTCTCTAAGTTTGCCTTTGCAAATCAATTAACTGCACATGTTTTTACACCCATAAACCCCCGATTACCTCATGATTTACTGCGGGCACCTGCAGATTCAAGCCAACGTTTCCTACCCTTTCTATACATGGGAATTAAGAGAAGTTGAGCGGCAGAATCTATACATTAGGGTTTACCCAACGCCGTTTTCTGAGTGGCCAGAACTCTTGTGAACCACCAGCTAATCCCACGAGTTTGCCCAACACGCTTTGATCCCGTCTGAACCCAGAACACGGATAGGACGAACAGGGGCCCTTTCTGGCGAGGAGCCTATCACCGGGAACCAACACAGCTCCCGCCTCCTGTAGTCTACCTCGCAGGGTTATTTTCTCATTCAAGCAGGACGGAGGACGGGGGGGGGGCGGCAAAGGACAGAACGAGCTTTGCAACCAGGATTGCAGGGTTAAGAGACACCTTCCAACCCCCCCACCCCCACCCCCGGGCGTTCTGTCCATGCTCTGGAGCCCTCCATTTTTCTCCCGGGTTTGGAGATATCCACCCACCCCTTGCCTTGGCCAGGCAAGGGACAACCCCCCCCCCCCCCCCCCCCCCCCCCCCCCCCC
>BLBF01000036.1:23472580-23606679 GCA_015471245.1 Laticauda colubrina | reverse complement strand
GCGGCGGCGGCGGCGGCGGCTGAAGGGGTTGCCCGCTGCAAGAGCGAGCGCAGGGCTGCGGGGGAGGCGAAGCAGCAGGAGGAGGAGGAGGAAGAGGAGGAAGAGGAGGAAGAAGAAGGCGCCTGGCTGGCTCGCCTCTCCGGGGCCGGTCGGTCCCAGCTCCGCAGAGCGCAGCGCGAGTGGGAGACCCCCGCCCTGCCCTCGCCCCCGGCTTAGTTGCCCCTTTCTCCCCTTCCGATCGCTCCGGACCCTTCGTCCCCCCGCGGCACCATGAGTTGCTCGGAAGATGCCGCGAAGGAAAAATTGCTTTGGAATGTGAAAAAGGAGGTAAGGAAGGCGTGGGGCAGATTTTATTTGTGTGTGTGTGTGTGTGTTAGGGCTCGTGATGCTGATTAGTAAGAGATCCACTGGAGCTGCAAGATTCTTCACTCAACATACAGCCTAAATAGTCGATCGTCAACCATTTGTCTGAAGTAGTGTCGGGAGTTGGGCTAGAAGACCTCCAAGGGTCCCTTCCAACTCTATAAATCTTGTTTGCCTTGCCTTGACCGATTTGGGGAAGAGAGAGGGTAGGAGAAAACCGGACCATCCCTCTCTTTCTCTTGCCGAGGTTGGGTTGCATTTTGGGGTTTGCTGTGGTTGACTCTGGGCTGGCTACCAGATAAGTCACTTAGTGGGAAAGTCCTCGCCTTACGGCTCCTAACCACGACTTGGACGCTGCTCCGGTCTGAAAAGAAATAACAAGGAAGGCGAGTCATTCGCGGTCGTGTTCGCACGACTCTTTTGCCTGCTTCCCAGCACGGATCTGCTTTCCGCTGGCGCAACCGACCTTCATCCGCCAGCGAGCCACTCGAGTTTGGGTTCATTCAAAACGCTAAGTTGAAATGAAGTTGGCTTGCATAGTGGCTCCGTGGCTGCTTTCGCACAACCCGGAGTACGTTCGAGCAGAAAACGTTTGACCAAGCTGGTTTAGACCTTGATTTTTCTTTCTTTCTTCCGGCGTCGTGTCTGGTTCCGGACCTGGCCGTGTGAATCCAAAGAGTGAGTTTAATTCAGTAGGGAAATTCTGAGAGGCATCTGAAGAGAACCAGTATGTTGTGTGAAACAAATTATTAACACCCTGTTGAGGGACTAGAGCTGAATGCACATACACACCAAAAACGGGGTGAGGATTAAAATTTGCAAAGGGCATTTTATAGAGCATCTCTTTTGGAGTGAAACTGCAGCTGGTGGATGGTTTCAAAATCTTTGAGAGAGAAATGGAGAATTTCTAGTTCCTGAATCTAGCAAGTCTGCCTCATTTTGATCAAATATGCACCCTTTACAAGCTCAGAGACTCCTTTGTCTCTACCTTGTCTAACCAGGTGAGATGAGGGAAGACAAACACAGGAGCCTTTTACCCTTTTCCTAATCATATTTACTTTGGCACAAGCTGTGTTTGATTATGATGCAACTTAGTCAAGCTCATTTTTCCCATTTTCAGCTTGGCAACCAGTCAGCTTTCAGGTTGCCTTTGTGGGGTGTATGCAGGTGGTAATAGAATTTCTGGAATCATGCAACTCAAAAACAGAATATTGTTGTTAAAGGCTGTTTTTCTCTCTCTCTCTCTCTCTTTTTTTCCATCGAAAGGCTTCTGGTTTAATCCTTGACATGTCTAGTTCAAAAGGGATCAGTTGATGCAAAGGACCTGTTTATGAATAAGATCTTGGAAAGGGAAACAAATGTAATACAGCTAGTCCTTGAGTTACAACAGTTCAGTTAGTGACAATTCAAAACTATTATGGCACTGAAAAAAGTGACTTTTATGAACATTTTTCAGTGACGACCCATTCAGTATCCTCATGAATAGGGGATTAAAATTCAGATGCTTGGCAACTGGTTCATATTTATGACCGTTGCAGTGTGATTCTCCTTTTGCAAACTTCTGACCAGCAAAGTCAAAGGGGAAGCCAGATTCACTTAACAACGGGGTCACTAACTTATCAACTGCAGTGGTTCACTTAACAACTGTGGCAAGAAAAGTTGTAAAATGGAGCAAAACTAATTTGACAAATGTCTCATTTAACAAGAGAAATTTTGGGCTCCATTGTGGTTGTAAGTTGAGGAGTATTTATATTAGGTAAAATGTTTAGGCTACCTGGGCTGACCAGGGCCAGTCAACTTTGTCTCTGCTGATAAACAAACATGAGTGCCTCTGAGGGCATGCAGAATATTATTGTCTCACAAAGGACCTGTTGCTGACAGATATTTTCCTAGGACTGGGGTGATGGTTGTGGGGTCAAAGGAACAAAGTTAGAAAGCTGTCTACATCCTCTGAATCATACATATCAAATCTTAAAGACAGTGATGAAGAAATGCTCCAATCACTGTAAATCTTGGCCTGTTTTATTTATTTATTTGAAAGATCATCTAAAATCACGATTCTGCATCGAACCCAATTCCTAGAGATTTCATAGATCCATCTATTCAGTTTCCTTGACATGAAATGATTTGATTTATTACAGCTTACTTTCAAGTTATTTTTAGGACTTCTCAGCGCTGAAATTTCCTGGTGGTATCCCATCCAAGCACAAACTTGCTTTTTCTAAGATCTGTCGAAGTCCATCAGGGGTATTACCTAATTGGGCTGGAACTCCATTATGCAGTTGGGGCCCTCCAAGGTGTGTCAGGACTACAAAGCCCAACATTTTCAGCCATGGTATTTTGGAGATTATATTCTCAGGTGAAGGTAAAGGCCACTGGCTGACTGTAAGCATGTACATTTGGAAAACATCAGTTTGGGGGAAGGCTTGGTATGGCTTAGTGCTGTGTTGCTCAACTTTGGCAACTTTGAAGATGCATGGACTTCAACTCCCAGAATTCCCTTGCCAGCTGGGAAATCTGGGAGTTGAAGTCCATCCACACATCTTAAAGTTGCCAAGGTTGAGAAACACTGGCTTAATATATTTAATAGTCTTCATTGCATGCTTATGGCCAACAGTGGCTTTCACTTGGAAAGGAATCATTTTTTTTACCGAGAGAATCAAACTGCCAGGTGGTCTGCCTGCTTGGCTCCTGTGCCAGGGTGCAGTTAAGAGGGCAGAGAGCTTTATGGCTCTTCAGAAGGTATGTTGCTGCAGAAGCCTTTATACAAGGAAGATTGCAATTTAACGATCAATCTCTGCAGGAAATTGACAAAGATTTTGTTTGCCTTATTGCTCCAAATCTGCAACAGCAAAATAATTTATGTCCCTGTTCTTGACAAGGAAGATGCTTGGGGTAATCTGCCACTCTGAATAAATTCTTCCGCTCAGATTTTTTTTTTTTTTAAAGTGTATCTTTCTTGCATCCGGACCGGTTGGTGGAATTTGGGAATTTTCAGTCCAAATCCAATTGCATCTTGTATAGCTTGTATTTCTCAACATTTTGCTGGATGCATTTGAAAATGTTATCTTTAGCTGGCAGAAATATGATCATGTAGGCTTGGGCAGTGTCAGGAGGGGTGTGGGGGAAAGGATTGCAAAGTGCAGAACGGAATGTCCCTTGAATGCATCTTTTAAGAAAAGATGCTAAAGCCTTTTTCTGCTCCGTTTTCTATGGAAAGGACAGTGATGAGCAATATATGGGCTTTATCGTAACACTCAATTTTCTGTCTTCTTTCATTATCTCCCACCCATCAGTGGCTCTGATCTTGATGACGCAGATGCTACTGTCGTGCTTGTAACTGAATCTGTGTTTTGGGCAGGAGGGGCGGTGCAAGCTGGCAGGTGGGGGGGAGATCAGCATTCATTCAAAAACTAAAACCTTACCATCTTCTTCTATGTTACCGATGCAATTTAAGTTCTGCTCTTTCCATGGTTCAAATAGGTCGTGGCTGATTAACTGCACGAGCGTGAATTCACCCGATAGCCGACTTTAAAAGGGTGCAGCTCCGTGGGTGAATAAATCCGGTGTTTTGTTGGTTCTTCAGAGAGCAGTCATTATTTCTTTGCTTTACAATGTGAGGTTGCAGCAGTTGTGGGCTCAAAGCAGGCAATCCCTTTTATTAGACAGAAGGAGAATAATTTGGAATCTATATATAAAAGCGAAATACCACTCACGCATCATCACAAAAACTCAAGAACCGTAAAGCCTACAAACTTGAAATTTGGCAGGTATGTTCCTCTTAGCTTATAGGTGCTCACTAAGAAAGGATTTTTCAAAATGACCATCACAGCATTAGTATTTTGTATATTATTATTAACATGCTCTGATGCTCAGAAATTTACTCCCTCTCCCCACCTGAAAAGAAATCTGTTCCAAATCCAAAACACAAGCAGAGGAGAGGAGTTTCAGTTTTAGTTTCACAGCAGCAACCAGCTTTAATACAGAACAGTTGAGTTAAGCTATGCTCAGACTCCTTGCTGTCTGCTTGCTCACATAGCAAATACTGTTTCAGTTTCCCAACAGCCCTCAACTCTCTCACACACTGACAGGACGCTAGCCAGATGAATACCGTTGGATGCTTGTAGGCAGAATCCCCCCCTTATTTTCCTCCCCAAAAACTAAGCCCGACTACAAAGTTTCTTAATGAAGCACGGGTATCGAGCTAATCTCTTCTAAAAGACATGTCATGTATTGGATAGACATCTTCCCCCCTTGCAATTTCTCCCACCCCTCCTCTATACAGGTAGTCCTCGACTTAAGAACAGTTCATTTAGTGGCGGTTCAAAGTTACATTGGCACTGAATAAAGTGACGTATGATCACACTTACAACCTTTGCAGCATCCCCATGGTCACCGCGATCAAAATTCAGATTCTTGGTAATTGGGATGTATTGATGACGGTTGCTGTTTCCCGTGGCCATGCGATCCCCTGACAAGCAAAGTCAATGGGGAAGCCAGATTCAGTTAACAACCAGGTTACTAACAACATCTGTTCTGACCAAGGCTTCCTGAGACACCAACAAACACACATAAAATCCAAAACACTTTTACTTTAGTTCAACGGCTGTGAATTATTGTCATTCACAGCCCGGAATGAGTCTTAACGGGTTATAATTAGTCTTAGGGATGTTTGCCAAAGCTCTGCCAATGACTAAAGTCCCAAATTAGTCTTTCCAAAACCAAACAGAGAACAAATTCACCATGGAGCTTTCAGAGTCCAAACCGATCAGAGTGAACGACGTTGCTTCCTGCAAAGGTTTTCCTACCTTTGCACTTCCGTTATACCTTATGGGAAGAGCAATCACCTCCAAGCTTTACTCCCGAGTTGCCCCTTTCATCTTAGCTGCTCTTGCCTTTTAGCAGCTCTGCGCACACGTGCACTGGGAACAGGCTCCCCTTGTTCCTCTGCCTCGCTGCTGCCAGATTCTGGAGGCTCCGGAGTCAGCACACAATTCCCAGATGGCCCTGGCCCCATCTCTGCATCGGATGCAAGACCCTCCTCTGAGTCCTCCCCAGACTCCCAGACTAGTCCCGGATTCTTCTGCCATCTGCATAGGTGAACCACAACAACATCTGCAGTGATTCACTTAACAACTATGGCAAGAAATATAAAACGGGGCAAAATGTTGGGCTGAATTGTGACTGTAAGTCAAGGACTGCTAGTATCATCCACATATTTTTTCTGCCATTGAAGAGTAACATTTTTCATATCCCAAATCTGTATGTGATTCCAGATAAGTGTGAGAGTGTGAATGGGAGAGAGAGAGATCATAAAATCAGGCAAAATTCACTAAAATGTCTCACTTAGCAACAAAAATTTGGGGCTCTGTTGTGGTTATAAGTCGAGGATTACTTGTAGTTTGAGATGTAAGCATATTTTAAAAATATAATAAAGTGAGCCTGGTTTCATAGAGCATCAACATGGTGTCATTAAATATTGGATATATGGTAGTTGCTTAATTCGTTTCAGCTGTTTTGTATGCATCAAAGCTAGTTGAAGGGAATCCATGAACTCTTTCCTAAAAACATGCAAATCATTCATAAGCCTATGCTCTTTTTATACAACTTTGTTATATTTCAAGAAAAACTACAAAATACCAATATAAAGAGCAAAATAGAAGGGGAAAAAGTTAAAAAGTTAAAAAAAAATGGGGAAACTATTATGTGTGGGAGAAGATCAGGCTGAGCCTGAAGGAGGCATCAAATGCATCTTAAGTCAAGAGTCCCTGGTGATATTCTACCAGTTCGGCCCCGTTCTAGCGTGCCGGTAGCATTGAAAATCGGCAGAGATTGAACCAGTTCTCTCTGAGGAGCTGCTGGAGTTGCTATTGGGCCCACCTGCTCATCTGGGCTCCCAAACTAACCTTTATGTCCTGCTTTTGAAGCGCAGCTGCTTTGCGTGGGATAGCAGATTGCCGTGCGTCAGCTGCTGAAGCAACAGGGAGAGTGCAGGATTGCAGGAGGTGAGTTGGAAAGCCTCTGCACCTGTGCAAAGTGCGTGTTTGGCACACGCGCACAAAGTGTGCCCACTAAGCCATGCTCACTGAACGGGTGGTAATCTATTTTGAAAGGTACCACTGCCCTGCAGACCCACAAGAGAACTGACTGTAGCCCACCTTGAATTCCTTTCTACTCTATTCTTTCTGTTGCTATGTGAGAGATTTGTTCTGTGAGAGTTTTGCCCCATTTTACAACCTTTCTTGCCACGCTTTTTGTGTGAATCACTGCAGTTGATTAGTCACACAGTTGTTAAGTGAATGTGGATTCTCCACTGATTTTGCTTGTCAGAAGGTCCTGACCCCAGGACACAACCATCCTAAATATGAGCTTGCCAAGCATCTGAATTTTGATCACATGACCATGGGGATGCTGCGATGGTCCTAAGTGTGAAAAACGGTCATAAGTCACATTTTTCAGTGCCCCTGTAACTTTGAACGGTCAATAAACAAATTGTTGTAAGTTGGGGATTACCTATATTGTCACCATCATCATCATCATCATTATTTGACACAAAAAACAACAGTATACACAGATAACTATGCTGGGTTTCGTATCACAAATCACTAGTTGAACACTTCCCAAGCGTTTGGGACTATGTGATGTATCAGCGGATTATGCAAGCAGATCCCAGTAAGGTGGCCTTCTGCAGCTGACCAATGGTGATTTTGCCAGCTCCAATTGTTCTTAAGTGCTTGCCTAGGTCTTTAGGCACAGCACCCAGTGTGCCGAGTACCACTGGAACCACCTGTACTAGTTTATGCCAGAGTCTCGATTCTATTTATGCCGCAGTTTATGCCGCAGTTCGATTCTCAAGTCCTGATATCTGGTGACTTTTTCAAGTTGTTTCTCGTCGATTCTGCTGTCATCAGGTATGGCAATGTCGGTGATCCACACTTTTTTCTTCTCCACAATCGTGATATCCGGGGTATTGTGTTCCAAAACTTTGTCAGTCTGTATTTGGAAGTCCCACAGTAATTTTGCATGCTCATTTTTGTCCACTTTTTCAGGCTTATGATCCCACCAGTTCTTTGCTACAGGCAGATGGTAGTTGTGACACAAATTCCAGTGGACCATCTGAGTGACTGTGTTGTGACATTGTTTGTCGTCAGTCTGAGCGATTGTCTTACAATAGCTCAGTGTTTGATTGATGGTTTCATCTGCTTCTTTGAAGAGTCTGCATTTGGGGTCATCAGCAGCTTATTCTATTCTGGCTTTGATTGCATTCGTTCGGATGGCTTGTTATTATCACTGTTATTGTTGTTATTATTATTGTTGTTATTCTTCCACCAAGCAAAGTCAACAGGGAAATCCAGATGCATGTCATGAAAGCACGCTGGAATATTTCACTTAACCATGGCAAAAAAAAAAAAAAAAGACTGTAAAAATCAGGTGCACCTCACTTAACAGCCACTTTGCTTAACAACCTACATTTTTGCCCCCAATTGTCATAAATGGAGGACTGCCTATTTTGCATTGGAAAGAAGAGAAATGGCTGGTGGGCTCCCTTTCATAAAGCCTAGAATAGTTGCTGGTCAAAACCTCACAAAGCATTTTTGTAAACTTCGATGCTTTCTTTTTTTAAAAAAAAGTATATTTCATTCTTTGCAGGGCTCGATTGTAAATCTCCTTCTGTTCTATTTAAATGTTTCAATGTAAAGGTGTTAAGTAAACAAAAAGAAGGAGTCTAATTGAATTCTGCTGAAATCAGCCTTGTCTTTTCCCATATTGAAGCATTTTAATTGCTCTTAAATTCGCCAGTTCATTATTATTATTTCACACACACACACCAAATTCTCCTCCTGGTTCTTTCCAACTGCAGCAGTTAAAGGCAACTTTCCATAATGCCAAATGGTGACAGCCTAGCCGGGAAGCTTCCATAGCAGAATTTTATTCTTAAAGCATTTATTTTATTGTCCTGGGTGCAGTTTCCGTGTTCTCAATGTGCAGGAATGGGCAAAGCTTTTCCCAATGTTGTCCTTAACAGATATTTAAGGACTCCTTTATGGGTTTTGATTTTTCTTTTGTCAGCTTTGCAGGTCCCATTAGTACGTGATTTATTTATTTTTTTGACTTTAATAGAAAGGAAAGCTCATAAAGCCGCTTGGAAATTTGACTTGAGTTGCTTGCTTTTAAGCCCTTGTGTCTTAACAATTCGCTTTTCTGTGACAAAATGGAAAGGGGACACCAAGTTCTACAAAACAGCATGCTGTTCAGCAGGCCTATCTGTCAGATCCTGGATCTCTCTGCTTCCATTAACAGCTTAAGTCAGAGGTCCCCAAACTTGGCAACTTTAAGACTTGGGGACTTCAACTCCCAGAATTCTCCAGCGAGCTATTCTGGGAACTGAAGGCCACAAGTCTTAAAGTTGCCAAGTTTGGAGACCCCTGGCTTAACTGATCAGGTTACTCACAGCCATCAAAGTTTCTAACACAGGTAGCTTTTTAAAGGATCTCCATCTCACCAAAATAAGAACACTCAGTTGTAGAATCCATAACTGGGAAATTTCTTCCAGAATGGCCAGGTCTACAGACCAGAGATATGTTCCTGCCCCCCAGTTCTAGCAAACTGTCCCAAAATTCCTTTTAAAGTTGCCTATATATTTTAATACAATCGATTGCATTCATTGAAACACAGCTCCTTACAGGTAACTATAGCAACTCCTCAACTTACGACTGCAATTGAGCCCCAAATCACCGTTGCTAAGTGAGACAGTTGTTAAGTGAAATTTGCTTCATTTTACAACCTTTCTTGCCACAGTTGCTAAGTGAATCGCTGCCGCTGCTAAATTAGCAACACCATTGTTAAGTGAATCTGGTTTCCTCATTGATTTGTGTCAACTCATAAAATATTCCTATGCCTGTTTTAGTAGTTACCATAAAAAAGGGGGGAGGAAGGAAATCTGGAAGAGGAGTTTGAAATTGAAAGTACATTCCAACACTTAACTTGGAGAGATTGTAACTAAACTACCAGAGCTTTTGCCAGCGAATATATTTAATTGGAGAACGTGAATGATGACACCCAGCCTGTGAACATGCTCAATTGGAGAATCTTATTTATGAGACACCCAAGGGGGAGGGAGGAAACAAGGTCATAGATGACTGTAAATTACGTATGCCAGAGTTGGCTTCATACAGGGCAGTTGCCATATGTCACCTCAGTTAAATTCTTTGAAGTTTTTTGAAGTTTGGCTTGAGGATCATGATTGAATTAGGGCGATTGCTGGAATCCTGACACTTTGCTTGTCAGAATCTCGCAAAAGGCCATCCCATGACTCCAGGACCCTGCAACCGTCAAAAATGTGAGTCAGTTGTCAAGCATCCAAATGTAAATCACATGACCATGGGAATGCTACAATGGTCGTGGTAAAACCAGTCATCACTCACTTTTTTCAAGGGATGTTGTAACTTCAAATGGTCGCTAAATGAACTATTGTTGTAAGTCGAGGCCTACCGGTACTGTATATAAATATTACCACACACCTATTTTAAGATGAACTACCCAATGAATTAGAAATACTTTTACAAGCTTGTTGGAATTCTCCCAGGATTATAAATCAGAAGTTGAGCTTCATTCATCAAACTCTTGGCTTGTCCTAAGACTTCTGTTAGCTATTCCATATGTATGTCCCATTTCTGCTACTTGTGCTAGGACTCAAAGGTAGCCAACAAAAGAAATAAGGAACTGAAAGGTTAATGCTAATGCTAATTGAAAGTGGCAAGCCTGACATAGGTTTTCTAAATCAGTGGTCGAGGACCACTGGTGGTCTGCAGGAACATTTTAGTGGTCCACTGAGAAGTGAAACATTTAAGTGAATTTTGCTTCATTTTACGGCCTTTCCTGTCACAGTTGTTACATCAGTCACCACAATTGTTAAATTAGTGACACAGTCGTTAAGTGAACTTGGCTTGTCAGAAGGTCTCGAAAGGGGATCGTGTGACCCCGGGACACTGCAACCGTCAAAAGTATGAATCAGTTGCCAAGGGCCTGAATTTTGATCATGCAGGTGCTGCAACAGTGTAAAATGGTCATCACGCGATGTTTCTGGCACCATTGTAACTTTGAACAGTCATTTAAATGAAGTGTTGCAAAGTGAGGACTATCTGTACCTGGGGCAGCATCTTTCTCAGCAGGAGAGAGAAACTGGAGAAGGCCTGTCTTGCATCCCAGAAAGATTGGCTTCTGAACAAGAATAACAAGTCTTAGAATAACAGAGTTGGAAGAGACCTGGGCCTTAGTCCAACCTCCTGCCCAAGCAGGAAATCCTACAACACTTGAGACAAATGGTTGTCCAATCTCTCCTTTAAAACCTCCAGTGTTGAAGCATTCACAGCTTCTGGAGGCAAGCTGTTCCACTGATTAATTGTTAAATTTCTCCTTAGTTCTGGGTTGCTTCTCCCCTTGATTAGTTTCCACCCATTGCTTCTTGTCCTGCCTTCAAGTGCTTTGGAGCAGTGGTCGCCAACCAGTAGGCCGGGGATCACTGGTGGTCCATGAGAAAATTTTGGTGGTCCGCAGACAAATGTTACCCCCAAAACTTCCCCCAAAGCAATTAATCCAGGCTGCACAGGAACACAAGGCTGCGCCACCCACATGGCCTATGGGAACACAAGGCTTGTGTTGCTTGCATTGAAGAACAACACCAGATAGTGAGGGGAGGGGGGAAAGGGCGGAGGGGGGAACTTGCCCCACACGCCTGGCCTGGCCACCGGGCTGCTTCTTTCTGCTTCTGCTTTTGGCTGCACGCAAGGAAAACAGAAAGTTTTTCTTTTTCTCCCCCAAACTCCACCAGAAATGAGTCTTTGGGATCCTGCAAGGTACCTTGCTCCAAGAGGCTGCGCCGGTGTGACAAGTCTCACAAAGACTCATTTCTGGTGGAATTTGGGGGGAGAGAAAGATAGACTTCCGCTGCTTCTGCTGCTTTCTTTGCATGAAGCCAAAACTATCTTTCTCTCTCTCTCTCTCCCTCCCTCCCTCCCTCCCTCCCTCCCCCCCCTGAATGGAGCTGGAAATGGTATTCTGTGGTCCCAAATAAAGAATGATTGATTGGTAGGAAAACGGGGTGGGAATTTTCCTGCACACTTTTGGGGATCTTCCCAGGGTCTCTGGTCCAAGTTTGGTGGTCCCTGAGGTCCAAAAGATTGGCGACCTCTGCTTTGGAGAATAGCTTGATTCCCTCTTCCTTGTGGCAGGCTCTCAAATACCGGAACGCTGCTGTCATGTCACCCTAGTCCTTCTTTTCATCAGACTACACATATCCAGTTCCAGCAACTGTTTTAGCCTCCAGTCTCCTAATCATCTTTGTTGCTCTTCTCTGCACTCTTTCTAGAATCTCACCATCTTTTTAAAATTGTAGCGAACTTGACTGAATGCAGTATTCCAATCATCTTCTGAAATGGGGCAAGGAAATTCCCCTTTAGCAAAGCATTTCAGATGCTGGAGGTTTTCCAACTGTTTGAAAAATCAGAGGACTGTTCCCCCATCCCCACCCCTCATGGGCTAATAATATATATATATATTTTAAACGATGGGACATCTGGTGGGAAATGTCTATGGAGATTCTCAGTCCTCCAGGTCATGGTCAAAGGTGCTTTTTCAAAAGGCATCTGGGCTTTCTTCATTTTTCCTTGAAGAGGTTTCACTTCTTATGCAAGAAGCTTCTTCGATTCTGACTTCAGTTCTGACTCTTTCTGGGGTGTGTGTGTGAATTGCTGAAGAGTGAATCAGAATGAGTTTAGGATTGAGCATTGGCAAAAAGCAGCAGCAGAATGATGATTCCCAGATTGCTCAAGTTGCCTTCACACATTGCCTGTATTTCAAGCCTGCTTGCTTTCCCAGCTTGTCTGATGCCAGCTGCCTGGTGAGTAACACAGCTTGAAAAGGGGAAAAGGAAATAAGCTCTCCAGGCACCTCACAGTCGGTAGAAGTTTCCACGTTTTGTTCAAAAGCTGTTGCAGCAGAAAACACAGTTGGTAGGTTTTGTTTTTTCTGTCTTTGTTTTCTCATTCCTGGCTATGAAGCCCCCATGGAGGAAGAGAAATTACTGTAAATCTCCACATGGATGATGGAGCCCAAATGTATGAGTAGGGACTGATGTGATTTGGAGTAGAGAATAATAGATTAACAGAATTGGAAGGGACCTTGGAGGTCTTCTAGTCTAACCCCCTGCTCAAGCAGAACATCATTTCAGGCAAACACTTGTCCAATTTCTTCTTAAAAGCCTTGACGGGTCATCTCTCAGTGGCATTTCCTGCTATTTATCATGATGTTCTCAATAGCTCTTCACATCCATTCCCAGTTGCAAAGCCTGGAGAAATTCTTGCCCTTTGGCAACCCATCCATGTGTCTAACGTTCTGACCAAAGAGATCACGAACCTATTTTCTGGAGACTCAAGTCCAATGGACCTTTTGCTTTCTTCAGAACTGTGCTTACCAGAGAGGACAGCTTAACTCTTCTTGTGGCCACTTGCTCTGAACAAATAGCTCTGGATGAGCTAATGTGCAGGATCATAGAACATAGAATATCAGAGTTGGAAGGGATCTTGAAGGTCTTGTAGTCCAACCCTCTTCTCAGGCAGGAGACTGTACTCTATATTATTTCAGACAGGTGGCTGTTCAGTCTCTTCTTAATTGCCTCCAGTGAGGGAGTACCCACAACTTCTGAAGGCAAGCTGTTCTATTGATTGACTGTTCTCACTGTCAGGAAATTACTCCTTAGTTCTAAGTTGATTAATGTCCATCTATTGTTTCTTGTCTTGCATTCAGGCACTTTGGAAAAAAGCTTGACTCCCTCTTTTTTGTGGCAGCCCTCCAGATATTGGAACACTGCTGTCTTGTCACCCCTGCTCCATCTTCTCACTTAGACAAGCCATACCCAATTCCTGCAACCGTTCCTCATATGTTTTAGTCTCCAGGCCCCTAGTCAACTTTGTTGCTCTTCTCTGCACTTTTTCCACAATCTCAACATCTTTTTTATAATGTGATGACCAAAACTGGGTGCAGCTTCCTTCCTTGCAATGATATTTCCTACTGAATGCCAATCCTGGAATATTGTACAGATTTTTCATAAATCTTAAGTATTATCTTATTTATGGTGACGTGATAGCAATAAGCACATAAACATGCTTTTCTCCCAAATTTTGATCTCCTCTTCCTCTCCGTCTAGCATTCAGAATAGCTTGCATCAACAACACTAATTATAAAAGATACAAATAAAAACAGTGCCATTAAATTGTTCCCATCCTGATGTCATCTAGGTTCATGCAATTGGTGGAAATTAAGTTATAAAAGATTGAGAATCTCTGATGTAGATGGCCACCTGTTTTGTTAGGTCACCCTGGACTTTTTTTTTCTCAGAAATGGATGGTTATGTAGCTACCTGGTATCAGGCTGGAGCAAATTTGGCAGCTGTTTAATTTAAAAGCCAAGAAGATGAATGTTTTTGACTCAGGGAGCTGGAGATGATTACTAAAAAGCACTATGGACAGCAGGAGAAATCAATTAATCAATTGTGGACCAAATAAAGACAAACTGCTCCTGTAAAACTCTTAACTCAGAAGGAGAAACTCGCAGGTCTTAAACCTGTGGTGCAAGTGGAATGATGGATTAGGGCAGGGGTCTCCAAACTTGGTGACTTTCAGGCTTGTGATTTCAATGTGACTGGCTGAGGAATTCTGGAGAGTTGAAAGCCACAAGCCTTGAAAGTTGCTAAATTTGGAAAACCATGAATTAGGGAAAATACAATTCTTTGCAACTTCTTTTTTTATATCTTCAAAGTCTTGACTTTCACACCGCACTTAATCACACTTTGGAATTTACTAAAATGATTTGTGGTGTTGGGCACCATCTTGGCTGGCTTCACAAAAGGTTGGACCAACTCATGAGAGTCATGAGGTTCAGTGATCTTAGCATAGGTGCCTGCCTCTGAAGGTCTTCTACGAGATTGGTGGACTTCCTTGTAGAATTGATCACTCACTGCACAAAGAGGTTATTGGACTGAGGTCCAATCCAGCAGAAAATGGCTTATGTGGCGATGATTCCTGGCAACTGGCTGGACAATATTCCAATATTTGAGGGGCTCCGACAAAGATGAAAGGGTAAACTATTTTCCAAAGCATCAAAAGGCCAGAAAAGAAACAACAGATGGAATCTAACCAAGGAGAGAAGCAACCTAAAACTAAGGAGAAATTTCCTAATGGTGAGAGCAGTCAACCAGTGGAATTGCTTGCCCTCAGAAGTTATGGGTGCTCCATCACTGGAGGCTTTCAAAAAGAGAGAGGACATCCATTTGTTAAAATGGTATAGGGTCTCCTACTTGAGCAGGGGGTTGGACTAGGAGACCTCCAGGGTCCCCTCCAGTGCTATAATTCTGTGTTCTAAGTCCATGGGGTTTTGGGGGAGAACATTTTCACAAGGGTCAATGGAGATTCTCAGTCATCCAGGTCATAATTGTTCCAAAGGTGCTTTTTTTGCAAGAGGCAACTGGACATTCCTGTTTTTTTTTCTTTGAAGATGTTTTGCTTCTCATCCAAGAAGCTTCTTCAGCATATTCAATTGCCTTATTCAGTTTCCTCTTGGAAAAAAAAAAAACCACCTTTGGGACAATTTTCAGAAGCGGTTATTAGGCTGAGAAAGAATGAGAAGCACAAAGATCCCCCAATTGGCTCTGTGTCTAAGACAGGACCAGAAATTCATGTTCTCCTAGTAGTTTCTAGCCTGGTGTCTTTAAGCACTACACCAAACAGACTCTTTCTGGAAGTAGCAGAAGACACAGATTGAAACGTCAAACATTACAAATGCAGAAATTAAGCTTAGATTGGTCTCACCTAATTAAACGAAGAAACTATTCAAGGTCCTTTCTATGGCGTTACATACATTGCATTGCCAATTTGGGGCTCAGATTGGATGGTTATGGCCTGATTATGTGCTTTGGGTTTCTGTTGTTGAAGCTAGAACTAATTTGTTTTATAGTTGCACACTGCCTGGTGGAACCAATTTGGTGAGTTGGCCATCAAGTCATTGTTGATTCCTAGTGACTACCTAGAAAGATTGTCTCTGGGATGATATGTTCCCTAACCTGTTCCTTCTGCTCTTTCAATGGTGACTTTCTAGAGAATTCTGGGAGTTGAAGTCCACAAGTCTTAAAGTTGCCAAGTTTGGGGACCCCTGCTTTACATTATTGCTTAGCATAATGGATGACTTTTTCTGCTATCCAGGTAGTCCTTGACTTACAACAGTTCTTTTAGTAACTGTTGAAAGTTATAACAGTATGGAAAAAAGTGACTTATTATGACCGTTTTTCACACTGAAGACCATTGCCGCATCCCCATGGTCATGTAAACAAAATTCAGAGGCTGGGCAACTGGTTCATATTTATGACGGTTGCAGTGTCCTGGGGTCATATGGTCACCTTTTTCAACCTTCTGACAAGCAAAGTCAATGGGGGAGCCAGATTCATTTAACAACCATGTTCCAAACTTAACCGCCATGATTCATTTAACAAATATGGCAATAAAGATCATTAAATGGGGCAAAATTCATTGAACAGATGGCTCACTTAGCAACAGAAATATTGGAAGACTGCTATTATGTCTCCACTAGTCCTTTTCTTCACTAGATGAGCCATGCCCAGTTCCTGTAACCGTTCTTCATGTGTTTTAATCCCCTAATCAGTGGTGGGATTCAAAATTTTTTATTACCAGTTCTGTGGGTGTGGCTTGGGCGTGATGTGGCTTTGTGGGTATGGCAGGGGAAGGATACTGCAAAATCCCATTCCCTCCCCACCCCACTAACCTCCTTTCCAGCTCTGTTCTCCTGTGCAGGGCAACAAAAGATCCAGCCAATCAGCTGGGACTTGGGAGGCAGAGAATAGATGGGGGCGGGGCCAGTCAGAGGTGGGATTTGCCGGTTCTCTGAGCTACTCAAAAGTTCCACCACCAGTTCTTCAGAACTGTTCAGAACCTGCTAAATAACACGCCTGCCCCTAATCATCCTGGTTGCTCTTCTCTGTACTTTCTGGAGTCTCAACATCTTTTTTATAATGTGGTGACCAAAACTGGATGCAGTACTCTAGGTGTGGCCTTATTAAGGCTTTATAGAGTAGTATTAGTACCTCACTTGATCTTGATTGTATCCCTCTGTTAATGCAACTTAGGATTGCATTGGCTTTTTTGGCTGCCGCTGCACACTGCTGGCTCATATTTAGCTGGTTGTCCATTAAGACTCCAAGATCCCTCTCCCAGTTACTGCTATTGAACCTGGTTTCACCCAGTCTATAGGTGTACTTTTGGTTTTTCTTGCCTAAGTGTAAGACTTTACTTTTCTCTACATTGAATTTCATTTTATTAGATATGGCCCAGTGTTCTAGTCTGTCAAGATCCATCTGGATCTTGAGCCTGTCTTCTTGGGTGTTAGCTATTCCTGCCAGCTTAGTATCATCTGAATACACCCACAGAGCTGTTTGGAGATATTTTCAGGTGAAGATGAAGGGAATGCTTACCCCCATGGTCTGTTTTTGGCCGGCAAAGGCACCTCAGGCTGGTCCTCCGATATTTCCAGGTCGGCCTTGTGGGCCAGATCTAAGCAACCCACAAGCCTGGCATAGACCTTTGGGCTACTCATAATCAAATTTAAAGTTATGACGGCCATGTCACTGTGTTTTATGGTACTTCCAGTTTTAAACAAAATCATGCCATAGCAAACATTGAGTTCGCTTAATAACCACAGCATTCACCTAAGAACTGTCACAAAAAAGCCATAAAATTGGGTCAGTCAGGTAGAATTCAGGCTCTTCTGGTGATTGGCCTAAAGTCATTCCTAAGGCTTTCATGCCTAAGGCAGGACTAGAACTCCTGGTCTCCTGGTCAGCACTTTAACCACTATATCAGACTGGCTCTTCTGTTCTGGTATTTCACACATTCCTCCATAGTGTTCGTTCTTTGCAAACTTTGTGGTTCCTCAAAGCATGGAAATGCTCTTGCCTGTAAACATCATAGTAGGAGATGGGTGTAAAGTCTGTTGCAGTCCAAAATCAGGAAGAATAGTGCAGCATTTTTTCCACCTAACAAATTTTATGATGAGGCAGAAATCTTTGCAAGTTACAGCTGATTTGATTCAACAAATAAAATTGCCTGGAGGCAATTGCCTGTAGGTGATGCTACTGGTTATCTAAGGATCCCTGCATAGAGAATAAATGGGCAGTTAACCTGTAACATAACATATTTACTGTGAAGATAAATACAACAGAGCTAGCCAATACAAATGCTATAAATGTTATTACCAATCTCTACTGTTATTCAAAGATTAGGGGCAGGGTTATTGTTTTGTTGTTTCACTTAAAAAATGGTAACACACAAATAGCACTTAGCAATAGCATTTCCATTTATATAGTTTTACAGCCCTCTCTAAGCAGTTTACAAAATCAGCATTATTTCCCCCAACAATCTGGGTCTTCATTTACTGATTTCGGAAGGGTGGAAGGCTGAGTCAACCTTGAGCAGGTTAGGATCGAACCCCTGGCAGTGGGCAGAGTTAGCCTGCAATACTGCATTTTAACCACTGCAACACCATGGCTACTACCTGCCGGAATCTTATCACCACCTACCACCCAGGAAAGAATAGGCTTTGTCACTGAAAACCTTTCCTTCTGTTGTCTCCTTCATAAGTCATATTTTTCAGTGCCGTTGTAACTTTGAACAGTCACTAAATGAACTGTTGTAAATTGAAGACTACCTGTATAGACAATCCTTGACTTACAATCACATTTCGGACCAGAATTTCCATTGCTACAAGATAATTAATTGAATTGCGCCTGATTTTATTATCTTTTTACCACAGGTATCACCGATGTGCTGGCGTTCTCCATAGTTACTGGTACCTCAGAGAATTCATCTGTGTTGTCAGTATCTCATTCAAATGACATGTCATTTTTAGCCTTTCCTTTTCCTCTTCCTGTGTTTATAATAGAAGCAGCAGCCATTTTAAAAAGTGGATTTGATTGTAACTCTGTGGAAAAATGATTGGAGCCTTTTAAAGTGGCTGTCAGCATTCTAGCAACCCCCCATTCCACCCAATATCTCCGAGACAGAATCTTCTCAAAGGTTCCTTTTTGTTTGGATAGTAACTGGCACAACTGGGGAATCCCAAATCTGAAAGTTCCGGGCTTCCTTACAATAAAGTAAAAAAACTACAAATCCCTCTCTTGCACCCATCATCACATCACATGGCCCAATCGCCATCCATTCCAAGTTAAGACTTCCTCTCACTTACGTGCAAAGTAACCTGACCTTGAATCAGAAAAAGAATGTTATTATAACTTACTAGATATATTCCAATAAATCCCCCCCCCTCCCACTTTCCCAGACTCAAATGTGGCAGAGTGGGAGCATCTGATCTTAATATAGCTTCCAAAGCTGACAGGAGCATCACCATAGACTGAGAAGGTCACATATGGTGATCACATGACCTCGGATGCTACAGTGGTCACAAATGTATGCCAAATTACCAAGTGCCCAAATTTTGATCATGTAATCATGGGGATGACCTCTCACATCCCGGACATAAATTGTTTCAACTTCTACCCTCAAAACGAGGCTATAGAGCAATGCACATCAGAACAACTAGACACAAGGACAGTTTTTTCCCGAATGCCATCACTCTGCTAAACAAATAATTCCCACAACACTGTCAAACTATTTACTAAGACTTTACTACTACTATTCTTCTCATCCTTCCTATTGCCTATCTCTTCCCACTTATAACCATAACCTTGTTGCTTGTATCTTTACAGTTTATATTGTTTTATTTAGTTTCCTAGTAGGATTTGATTGCTTATTTAGTATCCTATGACTATCACTAAGTGTTGTATCTTATGAGGCTTGATGAATATATATTTTTATGTACATTAAGAGCATACGTACCAAAGAGAAATTCCTTGTGTGTCCAATCACACTTGATGAATAAGTGCAAGGACCCGTTGGTTGTAAATTGCTTTTTCCAATGCCATTATAACATTGAATAGTCATTAATGAATGATAAATTGACTCTTGACTTCCCTGTTGACTTTGCTTGTCAGATGGTTGCAAAAGGTGAATTACATGACCTTATAGGATACTGCAATGGTCCTAAATTGCCCCAGTTTCCAAGGGACTGAATTTTGATTACAGGGATGTTGCAATGTTTGCAAGTGTGAAAAATGGTCATAAGTCACTTTTTTCAGTGCTGTTTGCACAGTCACTAAACTAATAGCTGTAAATTGAGGACTGGCCGTAACTAGACATGATGCTGAAGCAAAGAATGAGTGGATAAAGATTGTACAAACAGGAGCAAAGGGGCACCTTTAGTTTAACAATATTCCACAGATCTCTCAAGGATGCTGTTTACAGGCTAATCTTGTCTGCTAATGTTTCCTATTTCTTAAAAAGCAACAACTTCCACCTCCCGCTGTTTTCTGTGGATCAAAGCAATTGGTTCGTGGAAGGATACCTTTCCCTCCCTTCTGGATCGATAGTGTGTGGCAAGGAACCAACAGTCCAAGATTATCTTTGGATGAGTGATTATTATTATTATTATTTTGTTTGTTTAAATTGGCAAATGGCACAAGTGTTGCCGCCACCAAAGATATGTTTGTTTGCTGTGGGGTTTATTTCCTCTCAATCATGGGCTATTTAAACCAGGGGTTGCCGACCTTTTGGACCTCAGGGACCACCAAACTCATAATTTTAAATCCTGCGGACCAGAGACCCTGGGAAAATCCCCCAAAAAGTCTTCAGGAAAATTTCCCACCCCGTTTTCCTACCAGTCAATCATTCTTTATTTGGGACCACAGGATACCATCTCCAGCTCCGTTCTCAGGGGAGAGAGACTTTTGGCTTCATGCAAGGAAAGCAGCCGAAGGAGCAGAAGCTTTTCTTTCTCTTCCCCCAATCTCCACGCCAGTGAGACTTGTCACGCCAGTGCAGCCTCTTGGAGCAGGGATGCCTTGCAGGGTCCCAAAGGCTCATTTCTGGTGGAGTTTGGGAGAGAGAAAGAAAGACTTTGCTGCGTTCCTTGCATGCAGCCAAAAGCAGAAGAAGAAAGAAGCGGAAAGAATCATCCCAGTGGCCAGGTGAGGCAAATGGGGTGAGTGGGGCAAGTTCCCCCTCTCCGCCCTTTCCCCCCTCCCCTCACTACCTCGTGTTGTTCTCAATGCAAGTGATGCAAGCCTTGTGTTCCCATGGGCCATGTAGGCAGTGCAGCTTTATATTCCTGTGCAGCCTGGATTAATTGCTTTGGGGGATGCTTTGGGGTAACATTTCTCTGCGGACCACCAAAATTTTCTCACGGAACACCAGTGATCCCTGGCCCATTGGTTGGCAACCACTAATTTAAAGGACACCACAACTGTTATAAAGTTACTTTTGTCTCTGAAGCTCTAGGACAATGGTGTCCAACCCAACTTTAAGGCCGATGGACTTCAACTCCCAGAATTCCCCTGCCAGCATGGGAAAATTGCTGAATTTTTGCAAGATTTGTTGTTCTGGCTTGATGTATTTTGAGAGTTGGGGCAAGAATGACCAAATCTTTTTTATTTATTTAAATACAAAATTATTTATTAATATTTAGTTTTCTTATGTTGACACTGGGTTTATCAGTGGTGGTTGTTAGGATATATGCAGAGTAACCCTTGTATAAAAAGGATATGCACATGGAGAACGGCACAGTCCAATAAACAGTCCATGTCATACACATTTTTAACAGTCCAGAAATATCCAGTTATAAAGTCTTTTTATATCCAGTTATAAAGTCTTTTTACATCTAGTTACATCTAGTCTTCTTACTGGTTCCATTTCTTTTACAGCAGGCAAATATCAAGCCATAATACAACAAATAACCTTTGATATCAACAGAATATCGAAATAAACAGGGTTAGTCAGTGTCAGTCAGTATCAGTATCAAGAAAGATCATCAGTGAAAAAGAGAAAGAGAATTAAAAATAGCATAATTAACCAATCAGAACACAGCATAATACATAACAGTATTTTTCCTTAAATCTACAAGCATATATATTTGTAGTTTATATATTGTCAACCCATATACATTATTTATATATACATAATAGTGGTCTTCAAAATGCTGAATGGGGTGCAGCAGCAATTCCTATGGTGAAAATGTCTAATGAAAAATATACACTGTTTTGCTAATTTCTAGCTTTTAGTTAGCCTTCCTGATTAATAGATCATGCTGTTCTAGGTATTTTCCTCCCTTCTCTTGATGGACTAGCAATGTAGGCTGTATGTTTGTTTTTAAAATTGACTATTCCAAAGGTTTAAGGGTTCTTAATGATGTTTACTTTTGCGTGCCATTTGACATAGGCTCCTCTGCTTTGAGCAAAGAGCTACTTGAATCAGGCCCGTAATGGCTGTTGCTATTTATATTTATTTATTGTGTCTTACTGTCCCTTCTGACTATATGGAACATCAGATGTCCTCTGATCTATAAGCTATCACCAGGTATGGCTGTTATCATGCAAACTGCCACAAAGAAAAACACCTGAAGGCAGGACAAGAAGCAATGGCAAGAAATTTAATCAAGGAGAGAACCAACCTAGAAATAAGGAGAAATTTCCTGAGAGTGAGAACAATTCATCAGTGGAATCACTGGCTTTCAGAAGTTGTGGATCCTTCAACTTGGAAGTTTTTAAGAAGAGATTGAACAACCATTTGTCTCGAATGGCATCGGGTTTCTATTTTCCATACAACAACCCTATTTAGGTGGGATGGGTTCAGAGGGAGTGACAGGGCCAAAATTACCCAGCTGGCTTTCATGAATTAGGTGGAATTAGAACTCTCCATTTGCTGGTGATTGGCCTGTAGTCACCCAGATGGCTTTTATGCCTAAAGCAGGATTAGAATTTTCCATTTCCTATTGAATGGTCCAGAGTCACCCAACCAGCTTTCATGCCTAAGGCAGGATTAGAACTCACAGCCTTCTGGTTTCTAATCTTGTGTCTTCATTGCTAGACCAGACTGGCTTTTGGTATGTTACCTCTAATGATAAGTCAAGTTCTTGTGGGCTTTCTATGTGGGAGGTTGAAGAAAATTCCATTTCTAGCATCTCCGGTTAAAAGAATCTGGAGCAAATGATGACAGGCCATATCCTGCTGAAAATCCTGGCAAGTCATTGCCAGGAAGAGAGTGAGTCATGGTACTTTGGGATGGGTTTTTTTTTTTTTTTAATGAAAAGTAGACTAAAATATTTTTTACAAATAATATAGCTGTAGCTGGAGATCCAGATTGACATCTACTTATATAGCCCATAGAAACAAATTGTGTTTGTGCTGATCTACCTCTTCCACTGAGGTAGATCAGCATAGATTCCTGTCTCACTGAGTTATTTTTATGTGGATACAGTGAAAGGTAATTTGTGTGCAAACCACTGAGTTCCTTGAGGGAAGGAACTCAGGGAATTAAACAACCTGTCTTTTATTAGGCTTTAAAATGCTTTATTTTATCACCTGCAAAAATTAGGGAGCATGTGTAAAATCAATAAATGCTTTAATTTGAATATGCTACTCTGGCATATTGATTGGGGAATTCTGCAAGTGAGTCCATGTACCTTACATTGGCCAAATTTGAAAAACACTGGTTTAACCCTATGTGAAAATCCAGCATTAGTTTAACTTGTTTAATGTATTAATTAGTTAATTAGTATAACTTAACATTATGCCTATCAGTTTCAATTCCTATGAATTACCTTTTATATTCTTTTCATTTTCAGGTCAAGCAAATAATGGAAGAAGCTGTCACCAGGAAGTTTGTGCATGAAGACAGCAGTCATATCATTGCCCTGTGTGGTAAGTGATGAAGGGGGCACCTTTTGGCCCTGCCCTTGCAATATTTCTGCTTTGTGAACATATTTTGCTATCAGTGGTATCACAATATCCCAGAATAGAGCCAAGAGATATGTTTGGAATCCTTGTCTCAGGTCCCCAGAAGACACAGCCTGCTTACCTGAATTTACTTATCATTTACTCCAGTGTTTCCCAGCCTTAGCAACTTTAAGATATGTGAACTGCAACTCCCAGAATTCCACAAATAGTCTTGCTGAGTGCGGAATTCTGGGAGTTGAAGTCCACATATCTTAAAACTGCTACGGTTAGGAAATGCCGATTTATTCAAACCAATTCTCTGGCGTGAAAAGTAGACCACTCAGTGAGCCATATGGATTAAAATACAATCGGCTAATTTGTGATTCATTGTGTTTTCTGAATAGAACAAGCACAAGTTAGTATGATGCAGTGGATAAAATTCTGGATTAAGACTAGGTCAGTTTTAAGAAGCTCCCTGTGGACATTTTGGCTAGTCCATCTTTCTCAGCTTGGCCTACTTACAGAGTTGTGGTTTTGGAGATAAAATTAAATTATAACCCTTTGAGGTCCTGCAATCAAGGCAAATTATTGATCTAATAATCACATGTTTATCTATTTTGTCCCACTGTATCTTCTGAAATCCAGTTGGGGATGATGGTTGGGGGTAGATTAGGGATACAAGACTCAAATTTGTGTCACCCTGAACCATGGAGGCTCACTTCATGATGTGGAGCCTGTAAGTTTATCTCAGCCAATTCTACCTCACAGCTTTTTCATGGGGAAAAAATAAGATGATAAAGTGCTATGAATGCTGCCTTGGATTCCTATAGGAAAAATCAAGCTACAAATTTAATAAATAAAATAAACCATCTTATGCCTGAAAGAATGACCAATCCACAGCCTTATAAGCATGGTGGAGTCACAATTTTGAGCAAGGACCATGAAACTTTTAAGACCAGGGCTGGGAACTACTGTAGTAGAGCAGAGCCTTCTTACAAATCCAAAACTTGATCTGGGGAATCTGCCTGAAAAGACCATTTTGACTGAAGAGAGGACAGGATGCTCTAGAGCAGTGTTTCTCAACCTTGGTTACTTTAAGATGTGTGGACTTCATCTCCCAAAATTCCCCAGCCAGCATGTTGTCTAGGGAATTCTTGAAGTTGAAATCCACATATTTTAAAATTGCCTAGACCGGCAAACATTGCAGTAAACAGCATTTCATTGTTTTTGTATTTTATTTGAATATTTTGGGTTTTGATTAAAATTTTCATTTAAAATTTTAGTATTATATGGCATTCTGTTCTGCTTCATTTTATTTGCTGTGTAATTGGCTTATTTTGTCTCCTTTTGGTTGTCCTATGTAAACTCTGCCATTTAACTCAAAAAAATTTGGTAAATGAAGAATTGGATGGCATTCAGTTATCTAAGGGTTTGATCAATGCTTCATTTTACCCAAAATTTGCTTATCTATTTCTCTTTCTGGGAGTAATTTATTTTCATAGCCAAGTCACAAAATCACTGAGTGAAGATTTGCATCCTTTTTTTATGAATGCAGCATTTGTATATTTTGGAAATAGTATTTTTCCCTCAACTGATAGTGTAACAAAAGAAAGGAAAAAAACAAAGGAAACACAAAGAATGTGTGTGTTTTTCTCTCTCACTTTGGAAGAATAACAAATGCAGCTGTTCAGAGACACAGTTGCTTAATCCAGACACAATGTGCATTTATTTTTATCTCATTCTGAACTATTCTTCCTTCTCCTCTACTTTTTTCATGAAAAAAATGTTCACAGCTGTGAAATCAGAAACTGTCATGCCAAGGCTAATCACTGTCAAATGCCCCAGTGATTTATTTGAAGTGTGGTTTCAGAGATCAAGCCAGCTTCTAAAATAAAAAAAGTTTGTCTATCTTGTTTCTACTCCATTGTAGTAAAAAGGAATTGTAATCTGCCAAACCATGATTGGAAATGGGGAAGTGAAATTTGTTCCAAAGTTGCTTTTCAAAAGGCAACTGGACTTTCTTGGGGAGTTTTTCTTGAAAACATTTCACTTCTTATCATGAAGCTTCTTAAGCTTCAGTAAAGTATATTCTTGGCAAAAAAACAAAAACAAAAACCCAAATGGCCAGGAATCTTTCTTTGCTGGATGGCTGAGTGGCACAGTTGACAGTTATATTCTTGTGAATAAACTGAGAATTTTAGATGTCAAAATACACCATAGCAATTCACATTATTTTCTCCACAGATGGGCTTATCTGCAAGCATAAAGAGTAATACTTATTTTTAAAACACCCATATATCCCATATATTCTTGCAGATAATCCCATCCGGGGATAAGCTGACCCTTATTAACCAAAATACCATGAAAAATGAATAATCCATGGATTACCTATGATTAAGGCAATTGTGAAAATTAAAACACAGAGACAGTTTGAAGGTCGGCTTACCTGTGGATGGTATGTTTTTCACGGTAATTTGCTTAAAAATTCCGGAGTTGGTTAATCTGCAGATGGATTTATATGCAAGCATATTTAGTTTTTAAAAATATACAGGGTAGGCATGAAACATAATAATATGAAAGGGCATCAGACAACTTTTATGAACCTAGAGCTCTGAATTATGTGTCCAAATCTATAAATCATAGTCTTCTAGAAGGTACAGTATTAAGCATTGGCCACAAGGAAGAAGGCTGGTGACATCGTAGTCATTAAAAAACCCCAATTTTTCTAACAATAGACAGTATAAACAATGTAGCTTTTTGTTATATCTGAAATGGGTCGAAATAGAAATCTAAGATGTGATCTCCACAGTGTTATGCAAGGTTTGTGCCTCTGCGTCTCCTCTTAACATGCTGAAACAGGGAAGAAGAGCATCCTTGTGGTTTGAGATGGTTATTCTTAGATGTGGCCCCCCCTTTCGCAAGATGAAAAGAATAGCAGCACTTTAGACAAGAGTCAGCAGAGCTGAAGGACACCTGATTGGGAAAAGCTGAATAAGATTTGAGGGCTGACTGAAATGCCCTGGAGTCAGACAACCCTGGCAGGTAAACCTTTACATACATGTACATACATACTTAACATACATACATACATACATGGATACGTATGTACATGCATATATGTAAAGGATTCCCTGTCATGTTCAACTCTAGGGGACGGTGCTTATCTCCATTTCTTGGCTGAGGGAGCCAGCATTGTCCAAAAACAATTTCCATGGTCATGTGGCCAGCATGGCTATGTGCCAAAGGAGCATAGATTGCTGTAACCTTTCCACCGAAGTGGTACCTATTTATCTACTTGCATTTGCATGTTTTCAAACTGCTTGGTGGGCAGGACTGGGGCAAATAATGGGCGCTCATCCTGTTGTGCAGAGTTCAAGTCTTGAACCTGCCTGTCTCAGTATCTTTCACCACATCTATCTATCTATCTATCTATCTATCTATCTATCTATCTATCTATCTATCTATCTATCTATCTATCTATCCATCTATCTATCTATCTATCTATCTATCATCTATCTACTATATCCATCTCTATCATCTTTTGTCTATCATCTATCTACTATATATCTGTTTATTATCTCTATCTATCAATCTATCATCTGTTTTGTATCTATATCTAACATCTATTCTCTACATCTATCTACCTACCTACCTACCTACTTATCTTAGCCTAGCAAATAGATGAAAATACCAAATTGTACAACCATTCGGTTGATACTTAGAACAACTGTGCGAGGTGGGCCCATAGATCACCTCAGGATGTCTCATGATTCAGTGTGCACTTTGCAATCTGAGAGGATCATTTCGCTTTGCTGTTGTGTGGCATTGAGAAGGTTATTAGATTTGATCGACACCTGCTGTTCTAAGCTAGTTGCTTTTTATACTGACTCATCATTTTAAGGATGAAAAAAGAGAAAGAGAAAGATTCCTGCCTTATTAGTCATAGGCTTGTGTTTTTTAAAGTTGATGGACAAAAAAAGTTAGCTCTTTCCGCTGCATGTTGATGGTAAGAAGTCCTTCCCGGATAGGATAATTCAAATAATTAGATGCACTTTCTGAAGAATTGGTTTTTGTTTGTTTGTTTGTTTCAATAATGGGTAACAAGTGAAGGTTTTTGATTAGATTCTTAGTCTTTATTGCCAGGGACTCTTTTGAGATGGACGCATTCTTGAGAAAATATATTAAATTGCATAAAATAACATGCATAGATGCAGATAGGATGTCCTTATGACCACAATTTGGACCAGAATTTCCAGAATTTCTATTGTTAAAGAAGGTGGCTGTTAAGTGAATGGTGCCTGATTTTATGACCTTTTTTGCCAAACAGATCACTGCAGTCATTAAATGAATTGTGTGATTGTTGAGCAAATCTAACTTTCCCCATTGACTTTGCTTATCAGGAGATGGCAGGGAAGGCCACAACTGTGATCTCATGATTGTTGTAAATACACACCAGCTGTATAATATGCTTGCTTCCTATTTACTTTTAGGTCAGTGCCCATCAAGGTGTCCATGGGCACCATGGTAGTAATCCAGAGATGATGTCCAAATCCAACCACCAGCCTCACCTAAGGCATTTTTTTAAATGTAGATGCTACAACATCCAGATTAGCTTCCTGGATTTGTGTTTGGAAATTAGATTAGATCAGACAGAGGAATTCGTGTTTGTGCAAACCTGTCTCCAGCCCATCCAGAAACCGACTCTTTTAAACGCAGCTTTAGCAATTAAACCTGCCACTCATCCCCTTACCAAACCTACTCTGCTTTAATAAGACTTGGAATACTGCATCCAGTTTTGGTCACCGTACTTATAATACGGTGGAAAGAGTGCAGAGAAGAGCTACAAAGATGATTAGGAGGCTGGAAGCTAAAACACATGGCGAACAGTTGCAGGAATTAGGTGTGTCTAGTCTAGTGAAAAGAAGGGCTGGGATTACATGATAGCAGTCTTCCAATATTTGAGGGGCTGCCATAAAGAAGAGAAGGCCAAGCTATTTTTCAAATCACCCGAAGGCAGGACAAGAAGCAGTGGATGGAAACTAATCAAGCAGAGATGCTAGAGTCCACAAGTTATTTCATTGCCTACGATCCTTAATTTTATGAAAAGCTCCATTTCATTTAGAGCAGGGGTGTTAAACTCAAGACTCATTGGCTGGATCTGGCCTGCATGGTGCTTAGATCTCGCCAGGGGTGGGATTCTACCAGTTTGGACCAATTCTATAGAACCGGTTGTTACGATTCTGTGCAGTTCAGTGAACCGACAAATTGTGCCCCTGGCTGGCCTCTCCCCTTTCCACCCATCCCTCCCTGCTCAGTCAGTCCTTATTGTGCACATGCAACATTGTGCGCATACCTGACGTCACTGATGGTATTATCCCTTGCCCAGTCACTCCTTAAGGTATTTCTTTTTTTTCCCCTCCTGACGATCACCTCTTTCGATGATCAGCTGTGCTGGGATCCCCCTTGCTGTATTACTGCTTTGCCCAGGAGGCTTTCCTGAGGCCCAGGAGGCAAAAAGGGGCACATGGGTGTATGTGCTGCCCCCAGGGGTGGGATTCAAAATTTTTAACAACAAGTTCTGTGAGCGTGACCTAGGTGGTGAGAGTGGCTTGGTGGTCATGTTATTGGCTGGATGTGACCAACTCAATATCACTCACATCGAGGCATGCATCTCCTTGCCTGGCCTCTCATGACCGTGGGGATACTGCAACAGTTGTAAGTGTGAAAAATGGTCACAAGTCACTTTTTTTCAGTGCCATTGTAACTTTGAATGGTCACTCCACAAAAGCAAAGTACCAGCAAAGGAGGGGAAAAAACTCCAGAGAAGTTCCAGAGACAGGAAGTCTAGTCCTGCCAAGAATGTAATAAGGGTTAACAGAGAGGTAGTTTCTGTAAGCAACACCAGAATGTTTCCTTCCTGCCTTCCTTATAGGATTAGTCCATTAATTTCTTCTAACAACCGGTTCTTCAAACTGCTTAGCATGAACAACTGGTTCTAGAGAATAGGTGCAAACTGGTAGAATCCCACCCCTGCCTGCCCCTCCCACCGGTGTGCTCTGTTTTTTGCCTTTCTGGGCCTCAGAGAAGCTTCCAGAGAGCAAAAACACTCCCTCAGGAGGCTTCCCTGAGGCCCAAGAGGCCAAAAATAAAAGAGTGTGGGGTGGTGTTGCTGCAGAAAAAGAAGAAGCCACGCCCTCCCAGTCACATAACCATGTCCACCTAGCTACGCCCTCCTAGCCATACCCACAGAACTGGTTGTTAAAAAATTTGAATCCCACCCCTGGATCCACTCTGGAAAGAGTGAAGGACCGGTCCGCGGTGGCTCTGCCAGTGTAAATGGAGCCTCGGCTGCAGGAGGCTGGGGTGGGCTGCAGGAGGCTTTTGCGTCTGAAAACGGAGCCTCGGTGAGTGACATCAAGCTGGACATGCCTCCCCCACCCCTCCCCCCCCCCGAAGTCAAACACAACCCTTGCAGCCTTCAATAAAATTGAGTTTGATACCCCTGAGTTAGGGGTTAATAAAAACAAAGTTGTTATTCTTCTCTCCATCCATTGCCCACCCCCTTCTGTGAATATCCTTTGTTCCAAATATCCTCTTCCAGAGTGATGGTTGAATGAGAGAACATGTTAAACATACTTGAAATACAACAATTAGCGGTTGATTTGATGCAATTCACGGGTGAATTAGGATGATCAAAGCAGATAAAACTGTTGGCCGAAACAAAAATTCTTCCAAATCTATGATCAAAAGCAAATGATGATGTGGCTTGATTTGGTTAAGCTTAGTTGTTTGTGCGAACATAACTATGCAGTTAACAAACAGCTGTTTATGGTTTAACATATTGGGTCGATCATCGGCAGATTTTGGAAGTTAGTAGGGCACATCCGGAATTTTAACTCAACAAAAGGTCATGGGTGGTATTTAGTGTAACAGAAAACACTATTGTACAGGTAGTCCTCAACTTACAACCACAATTGAGCCCAACATTTCTTTGCTAAGAAATTTGTTAATTTGTCAAAAGAATTTTGCCCCATTTTATGACATTTCTTGCCACACTTATCATAGCAATAGCAATAGCACTTAAGACTTATATGCTGCTTCACAGTGCTTTTCAGACCTCTGTAAGTGGTTTATAGTCAGCATATTGCCCCCAACAATCTGGGTCCTCATTTTTACCGACCTGAAAGGCTGAATCAACCTTGAGCCTAGTGAGATTCGAACTGCCAAATTGCAGTCAGCTGTCAGTCAGCAGAAGCAGCCTGCAGTACTGCACTCTAACCACTGCGCCACCATGTGTCTTAAATGAATCACTGCAGTTGTTAAGTTAGTAACACGGTTCTTAAGTGAATCTGGCTGCCCCATTGACTTTACTTGCAAAAGGTGATCACATGACCCCAGAATATTGCAACCGCTGTAAATATGAGTCAGTTGCCAAGCATTTGAATTCTGATCAGATGACCATGGGGATGCTTCTCCTCTCCTGGCCTCTCATGACAATGGGGATGCTGCAACAGTCATAAGTGTGAAAAAACAGTCACGTTTTTCAATGCTGTTGTGACTTCAAATGGTCATTAAGTGAACTGTTGTAAGTCAAGGATTACCTGTAACCCAGTGCCACACTTCCAAACAAAGCACTGGACTGCCATTTGCCCTTTTATCTTCTAAGAATACCTCCCAGGAATGTGAAGGAGGCTTGGAAGCATCCTAAGTAAAAGAGGAAAAGTTAATTCCTTTTTGTCAGCCAACTTGTGGTTGCTAAGCTCCTCTGATTACTTCTGGGAATCTAACCAACCACCTGGCCTGACATATGGGGAGGTTCCTGTGATAATTGCACTGAAAACCGGCAGGAGACATCTCTCCGGGTGTTGTGATCACACCATGACCAACTGGACCAAGAAAAACCAAGCTGTTTGGGAGAAATGGCATTTTCCTTGGCACTGACTCCCGGATAATGTATTTAGCTTGTTTTCCATCTCATTGGGATCCTTGCAAGCATGTTCCATTTCACACACACACACACACACACACACACACACACACACACACACACACTGAGTGAGTCACTTGCTGCAAGCACAGGGCTTCGCTCTGGGTTTGTGTGTGTGTGTCTGTTCTCGGTCTTATGCCATTACATCACTTGGCAAGTGCAAGAGGAAATGGTCAGCGGTGTCTGGTGTCTAATTTATTTGCCCATTCATAAATTCGGATCACATGGTTACCTGTATCTTAAAGCTGCCAAGATTATAACACACTGACTTAGAGAAACAGATTCACAGTGAAAATTGTTTCCTTAGTGGCAATTCATTAAGACCAGATTTTGGGTGAAAACCAGTGAGAAGATGAACAGAATGGAATGGAATAGGAATAGGATAGAATAGCTGGAAGGGACCTTGGAGGTCTTCTAGGCTGGCCCCTCTCCCATCTCAAGCAGGAAACCTATACCATTTCAGACAAATGGTTGTCCAATCTCTTCTTAAGAACTTCCAGTTTTTCACAACTTCTGAAGGCAAGTTGTTCCACAGATTCATTGTTCTAACAGGAAATTTCTTCTTAGTTCTAGGTTGTTTTTGAAGTCAACCACTCTGAATAAAATGATATATTGGACAACCTTAAAATCTGACTGAGTAGTAGTCTTATGTTTTATTTGCCTGTCTGCTTTCCAGATGATTGGTTTTATTCAGATGGAAGTGATGTTCTGCTTGGCTTTAGTAAAATCAATAGGGGTAGATTGCAGTGCACATTCTATCAATTTAATTCTCTCTTTCCCACTGAACACATACTTTTATAATTTACATGTGGGACTCCATCGTAGATATCTCTCTTACCAATAAAGGAAAGTATTTGTAGCTCAAGGTTGAAATGATTTCGCAGTTCAGTTGTTTTCTTGCAGATGTTCTATTACCTAAACTAGCTAACATCAGTGCAGTTGATATAATCTAGTTTGGGTAACAAAACGTCTGCAAGAAAACAGTAACAGGGATGCAAGGGACCTTGGAGGTCATCTAGTTCATCCCCCTGTTCATCCAGGAGACCTATATTATTTCTGACACATGGCTGTTCAGTCTCTTAAAAGTCTCCAGTGATGGCACACCCACAACTTCCAAAGCAAATTTATTCCACTGGTTGATTGTTCTCACTGATAGGAAGTTTCTCCTTCATTCCAGGTTGCTTCTTTCTTTGGTTAGTTTCCATCCATTGTTTCTTATCTTGCCTTCAGGTATTTTGGTAAATTGTCAACCCTGAAGCTTGCTTTGGGACTATTACTTGGAACCTTGAAATTGATAAGTTGGCCTCCTTTTCTTGTGGCAGCCCTTCAAATATTGGAAGTCAAGCTCAGAGAGCGCCAAGGACTCCACAAAATTATGTTGCTTTTTTTTTTCATCTTCTGAATGATGGCTTGTGTGTGTAATTTGTGGCACCTTTTTTGGGGAAAAAAAAGTGGGGTCCCTCTGCTTTGCTTTGCTTTAGCTATGACTTTTGAATAATGCACTATTGGCTTCGTTCATTTGACACAAGCAAACTACATTATGGTTTAGCATCGTGAAGGACATACTGAAGATGAAGCTGTGATACTTCTGCCATCAAATGAGAAGAGAGGAGTCCTTGGAAAAGACCCTGATATTGGAAAAGCAAAAGGAGAAGGGGATGACAGAAGGATGAGATGGTTAACTAGTGTCATCTTGACACAATGAACATGAATTTGTGCCAACTCTGGGAAATGATGGAGGACAAGGGAACCTGGAATGCTGTGTTTCATGGGTCATAAAGAGTCTGACACAACTTAACAACCAAACAACAGCATCATAATTTAGAAACAGGCCATCCTTTTACTTGGGGAACACATATTTGGCTAATGCTCTAACCCCAAATTAGGCCTCCAGCTCACAAAATTACTTCTCTTCTTCCACCCCATCCTGACTCCCCTACATAGTCCCTCTGAGAGCAAACAACCATCTTATTTGAAGTTCCGCTGGCAGACCCAATTATATAAGCCTGCTCGAGTTGTTTCTGAAAACCTCTGGAGACACTGCATTGTTAGAGCTTTAAAATTAGAATTTTAATATGATTCCAAAGAGCTCTGTTTCTCTCTCAGTGCAACAGAGAGCAGCAGCGGCGGCGGCGGCAGCTCTAACTCTGGTTGAAGCCACCATGCCCCTTGTAATGCTAATGTCTGAATGGGAAAACAACATCTTTTTCACTTAGCATTTACTAAAGATATGGGAAACAAAGTATTCCCAGGGTGCCTATAAAACAGCAATTTAGCGCCATAATTATCCAAATAGGGTTTCCTTTGCATCTGTGCAGCAAACCAACAGGGAGAGGAGGATGTAGCTTGCAAGGAGCCATTTTGCATGTGTGCGTGTGCATACAGACATGCGTGCCTGTGTCTCTTCTAGGTTTCTAAGCAATCTTCCATCTGGTGTCCCATTTTCAGGTGGGTGACAGAGAAATATGTGGGAAACCGAAGTTCCTCGCAACTAGTAGAAAACCTTTGGATTTTTTGACCCCCTACAAAGCCTAATTGCCTATTTATAAATTTTAAGAATTTAAGAAGGCGTAATCTATCCATTTGCAGCAAAATAACAAAATCTTAGAGCGCCTTAAAGATGATTATTTTGACTAAGGTATATGTAGCCATAAATACTGTACCACACTGAGTTATGTTTAGATGCAGGTATGTCTTTCAGATCCATCAGAGATCATTTAGAGACAGGATCTTCTCCAGTTTCCCCCACTGTAATTGTCAAGTCTTTAATTTGGGCCCAGTTTGCACCACCTCTCAGAAGAGAGAAGCAGAAAACTGCTTTTTTTTCTCTCTTCTCATTGATAGAGTAGAAGACTGGCAAGCAGAAATGGCTTCGCCTATTGTTTTCTGGCTGAGATACAGTATGTCTGTTCGTTATATAGCCAGTTTGATGCAGTGATTAAGGAGCTGGCCTGGAAAAGGAAAGCTAGTTGGTGACTCTAAGCCAATCAGTCTCTTTCAGCCAACTCAATTAGAATTAGAATTCTTTTATTGGCCAAGTGTGATTGGACACACAAGGAATTTGTCTTGATGCAAATGCTCTCTGTATACATAAACGAAAAGATACAACACTGTTGTTGGGAAAACAGGAGAAGAAAGGAGAATATTGGGTATGCTCACTGCCTTGTGTTACTTGTAAAGTAATAAAGATGGGATAAAAGCCTACTAAGCAAATATTAAAGATTCCTGTCCCACCTCTATTCCGGCATGCATAATACTTCTAGTTTTCCCATAACAACTCTGAGTAGGTTGGGCTGTGTAGATAGTGTCCCAGGGCAGGATGAAGGCCTTGCAGCTAATAATTGCAAAACTAAAATAGTGTGAATTCCACTTAACTTTTTTTTGTAGTTTAGCATGTTGCACAAACTCAATCTATTAAGGGAGAGGTGTCTAACCTTGGCAAGAAGGTACACGAGACAGGAGTTCCAAACAAACAGCTCTTTATTTAACTCTTAGTGACTTGTAACAGAACAGCTTTGCCGGAGCCGTGGCAGCCCTTTTTATGGTGGCTGCTTGCGGCTTATGGCCAATGACAGCTCTTTGAGCTTTCCCGCTGTTAGGCGGCCAATTGCGGCAGTACTTAAACAGCCAATCCGATTGCGCCTTTTTGGCCAATCGGATTTAAGTATTTGAAGTATTCCTATACACAACACCCCTCCCCTCTTGGTTTTGTCCAACATGTGTAACATAGTCACGCAGGTAGGTGGGGCTTTTGCGGGTCCTATTTGACCTGCGCAGCTCAGTCTCAGCGTGGTCTTCCATCGGTTCGGTCAGGATCGTCTTTTCTCCGCTTCTTCTCCATGGAACCTCCTGGAAGGGTGAGTCAGCCCTGTCGCTCCCGCCTGGGTCTCTCAGGCTGGTTGAGTTGGCTCTGCCGCTCCCTCCTGGTCTGTCCGGGTTGGTCGAGCTGGCCTGGCTGTCTCCTTCCTGGAAGGCCTCGCTTCGCTTCTCTGCTACCGGTTCTCTTCTCCGGAGGTCGTCTATGGGTAAGTGCTCTTTTTGTTTTATTGGGGGTTCTGATTCGGGTTTGTGTTGTATTTTTTGTCGTGTTATTGGTGGTTCATCTCTCCCCTTTTTATTATTTTGTGTTTCCCCCCCCTCAGTTGTTTTTGGATTTTTTATTGGGGATGGCATTTGTGGCAGTGCTTTGGGGCTAGGTAGGTTAGTATTGCGTTCCAATGTCCTAGAGCGAAGCTGATCGATGTGTCATTTCCATGTTCTGCCGTCGTCTAGTGTAAGCCGGTATGACCGGGGCCCTGTAATTTGTGTAACTGTAGCTGGAAGCCATAATGGGTCCCCAGTATGATTTTTGGCATAGACTAGGACTCCTATGGTAAAGGAGCGGTATTTACTCGAGGAGTCAGGGGGTCTGTCAGAGATGTAGGTGGGGTGT
The DNA here is from genome assembly GCA_015471245.1 of Laticauda colubrina. Classification (NCBI taxonomy): domain Eukaryota; kingdom Metazoa; phylum Chordata; class Lepidosauria; order Squamata; family Elapidae; genus Laticauda; species Laticauda colubrina. Next base: position 23,571,012 of record BLBF01000036.1, on the reverse strand, counting down.
AACCTATCTAGGTCGGAGCACAATTTTCTGCCCATGAGGAGTTCTGCTGGGCTTTTGTTAGTGGTTGTGCTAGGGGTGATATGCTGAATTGTTAACAGTTTGTTTAGTCTATCTTGAATGTCCCCACTATCCAATTTGTTTAGGGCTTCTTTTGTATAATGAACCATGCGTTCAGCTCGTCCTTTTGAAGCCGGATGAGCCGGTGCTATTAGGGCATGTCGGATGCCTTGTGCAGCTAGGTATTGTTCAAAAACTAAGGTGGTAAACTGGGGGCCATTGTCAGAAACTACTATATCAGGCAGTCCATGTGTAGCAAAAAGTTTGTTCAGTTGTTTCATTACTGCTTCAGAAGTTGTGGACGCCATAAGAATAACCTCTAACCAGTTTGAATAAGTGTCAACAATAATTAAATAAGTGTTCCCTTTTGTTGGCTCAGCAAAATCAATATGGAGTCTCAACCATGGGCCTCTGGGAGTTTCCCATTCCAGGACTGGTGCAAGAGGGGGGATAGGCCTTGATTTCTGGCAGTCATGGCATGTTGCCACCCATTTCTCAATGTCTTTGTCCAGCCCTGGCCACCAGACGTAACTCCTGGCTAGAGTTTTCATTTTTACTATGCCCAGGTGTCCCTCGTGCAACATGCACAATACTTCCTCCTGCATTTTTTTTGGAATTACCACCCTGTCCCCCCACAGTATATAACCCTTTTCAAGGGACAGTTCAGTCTGCTGGGTGCAAAAAGGTTTAAAAGTCTCACCTCTATCCTCATCCGGCCAGCCCTTACCTACCCAATGCAGAATTCGAGCTGTCAGCGGGTATTTTGAGGTAGCTTTAGCGACGTCTGCTGCGGTTAGTGGCAGATTCGGCCATGTCTCTATCTGAAGAGTGGTGATGGTGGGAGCTGCGTCGCCGCCTTTGTCAGGCAGCGGGGAACAGTTCAAGGCATCTGCATGGGTGATAGTTTTTCCTGGTCGATGAATGAGTGTGTAATTGTATGCAGCTAGGAATTCTGACCATCTCGTCACTCTTGGCGATAGGATGTTCGGGGTTGGTTTGTTCCCTGCCAGAATTCCTAGTAGGGGTTTGTGGTCTGTGATGATAGAAAATGTCCTGCCATAAAGGTATTCGTGGAATCTCTTTACGCCTGCTATATGATGGCGAGGGCTTCTCAGTCAAGTTGGCTGTAGTTTCTTTCAGATTTTGACAGCGTTTTGGAATAGAAGGTGATAGGAGCTTCTCTGCCATCCGGTTGCTTGTGGCTCAGTATGGCGCCGATTCCAAAAGGTGATGCATCACAGGTGACCGTCAGTGGCAGAGTGTTGCTGTATTGTATTAAAATGGTTTTTGATGTTAATAAGTCCTTAATATTTTGGAATGCTGCTTGTTCTCGGTAGCCCCACTTCCAGACAGTTTTTTTATCTAGTAGTCGATGTAATGGCTCTGCTACAGTTGCCTTTTGGGGCAGGAAGACATCGTAGAAGTTAATGAGACCTAAGAACGCCTGTAAGTCTGTTTTGTTCTTAGGTCTGGGTGCGTCTTTAATTGCTTTTATTTTATTTTATTTTCAGTGGGGTGTATCCCTTGCTCATCTATAAGGTAGCCTAAGAATTCGACTTGATTGGTGGCTAGTTTACATTTTTCTCTTTTGACTTTAAGCCCTGCTTCCCTGAATCTCTGCAGGATTGCTCTCAATCTATCCTCTAGTTGTTGTTTGTTTTTAGCTGATAGTAATACGTCGTCAAAATAGGGAACAACCCCTTTTAGTTCATTTAGAAGGTGCTCCATCAGGCTTTGGAAAACACCAGGGGCAATGCTAACGCCAAATTGAAGTCTGTTGCATTTGAATGCCCCTCTGTGCGTGACTATATTCTGTGCTTCTGCAGTTTGGGGGTCAACTGGCAGCTGTTGATATGCTTGTGCGAGATCAAGCTTCATGAAAATTTTTCCTCCCCCTAATGAATGCAACAGATGTTGAACTACTGAAACTGGGTACGCGCTTTGCTGTAGTGCATGATTGAGAGTGGCCTTATAATCACCACAGATGCGCACCGATCCATCTGGTTTGATGGGTTACGATGGGAGTTTCCCATCTGGCATGGTCATTGGCTCTAACACCCCTTGTGCGATGAGTTTGTTAAGCTGCTCATCTATTTTCGGCTTTAAGGCAAAGGGAACGTGTCTGGCTTTGAGCCTGATGGGAGCTATTTTAGGGTCTAGGCTGAATGTTATAGGGGTTCCCTTGTACTTGCCTAGGGTCCCGTCGAATATGTCCCAGAACTCTTTCAGCAGGTTCTCCTCCCAATTAGTCTCAGCGACGCTGTTGATTCCTGTCACTCCGATTCCCAGGGGCGTGAACCATTCGATTCCCAGCAGGCTAGGGTGATCACGGTCGACGATTGTCAGAGGAAGTATTTCAGCGTGGTTTTTGAATTCTATTAGGAAATGTCCAAGACCCACGACCGGGATTCGGTTTCCCTGGTAGTCTTTGAGTATTAGGCTTTGCTGTTCCAGTTCTCTTCGCTTGATGTCTGGTTTCAGGTTTCTGATGGCGTTCCATGATACCATTGATAGGTATGATCTAGAGTCTACTTCCATTTCACAGGGCTTCCCTTCGATTTTTTACATTTATTCGGACCTTTTTTGTGTTTGCTGCCCTGGCATTTCCTATGATTATTGTTTGGTGTGTTTCTTCTCTGTCGTTCATTCGCCGACTTCTGTTCTCCTGGCTCCATCGGCTTCTGGGTTGTCTATCTCTGTTTCTGGGGGGGGGGGGTGCTGCCGCATCTTTTTGGACTATAGTTCTTTTTGATCCGGCAGACCCTTGCAATGTGCCCCCGTTTTTCACAAAATCTGCAAATGGCATCCAGGAATCTGCATTCGGAGTGCAGGTGGTCCCCTCCGCATCCAGCACACTGGAATTCTCATCTCCTCCCTCTTTTCCCACCATTTTCTTTCTGACTGAAGCCTATGGATGTCTTCATTGTCATCATCGGTATTGCTCGGGGAATCGAGGTCTTCGTGGCGGGCAGTCACGGTGGGTTGTTTTTGTGTTCCTTCCACCTTCTTTTCTCAAGTTTGGTTCTGTGGTTCTGGATTTGTTGAGTTCATTTGGCGCATGGTGGCTGCAGATTTCTTGGCTGCTTCAGCGGCAGTGGCTTCTGCAATGGCCTCAGCTATTTGGTCGGTTCAATAGCTTGCTTTGGAGTGTAGCGTCCTTCAACCTGAGGACCACGCGGTCTCTCATGGTTTCGTCCATGTTGAGAAACTCACAGGCTCCTCCGATATCTCTCAGGGCTGCTATGAAATCTCCGATGCTCTCGTCTTCTCATTGATCTCGCTTATAAAATTTGTGCCTTTTAATGAGATTGGAGACCACAGACGCATAATGGGCTCTTAGCATTCTGTTTAATTTTGGCCATGCCATCTGTTTTATGTCCCGCAGCTTGGCTAACACCTTGGCCATTTTGAAGACGGCAGGGCCACAGTGCGTGAGGAATACGGCTCTCTTTCTCTGGTCAGTTATTTCTTGTAGCTCGTTGCTTTCCAGGAACATTAGAAAGCAGTCAGTGTATGACTTCCAATCTTCTTCGGCTGGGTTGAATGGTGCGGGCGGCGCATTGCTACCGGCCATTTTGGTTGCTCGGTTCTTGATGCCTCATGCTTCGATCTTGCTCTTCTAGGATGATCCCACCCTCATCGCCAGTGTTCTGTTCTGAAAAGAAGGTACGCGAGACAGGAGTTCCAAACAAACAGCTCTTTATTTAACTCTTAGTGACTTGTAACAGAACAGCTTTGCCAGAGCTGCAGCAGCCCTTTTTATGGTGGCTGCTCACGGCTTATGGCCAATGACAGCTCTTTGAGCTTTCCCGCCGTCAGGCTACCAATTGCGGAAGTACTTAAACAGCCAATCTGATTGCGTCTTTTCGACCAATTGGATTTAAGTATTTGAAGTATTCCTATACACAACAAAGTTTAAGACTTCTGGACTTCTCCGAATTCCCCAGTCAGTCGTATTGGCTGGGGAATTCTAAGAGTTGAAGTCCAGAAAAGTTGCCAAGATTGGACACCCTTGGTTTAAGGAGATGTGTAAAATCTGTATATTGCATAAACACCCCTCACATACAGCTTGGTTTTAATCTGCTAACCAGATTAATCATGTTGCATGATTGGGTTGAATGAATTTTGTGGTTAAGGATGGACTTCAATCTGGCTTTATCCAGTCCTGTTCTAAAATGTTCCTCAAGACTCTGCACTCAAATGATGGTTTCAGTCTAGATCAATGCAACAAGCTTGTGGGACAACAGGTTCTCCACCCTCATGTCTCTCTTGTTTTTGCCTCCTGTTTCTTCACCATGTCTGAACCATCTACCAGCTGCCTCTGTCCATTTGAAATGACAGAAAATGCAGATGGACTTGCCTGGCTAAAGTGAATCTCTCAGGGGTGATACAAGAGTGCGGTTGTGTCTTGTATAATTGAACCAGCCCTGTTCTGAATTTCCAGTTTGCTGCCATCATCACAGTGATTATGGGAGCTTTGATAAACATCCCCAGTGCTGGGGTGGAGGAACTATTCATAAGTGTCAGTCCATTAAGGGCTATTAATAACTGCTGGCAATCTCAATAGAAAGGAAGCGCATGGCAGGAATGAGAAAACAGCTCAGATCTCTAGATATCTGTGTGGGCTGTAGAGAAGACAGCAATGGAAAATTTATCTCGTGGGCAGAAGCAAGTGGTGAGCCCATCTGCCTCTCTCTGAAAGACACTGGTTATCAGGCTCTTGACATGAGGAAGAAGTGCCCTGTGAGAAATGCTGAGGTAGACTGGCTGTTAGGAATGTGAGTCACCCAACAGCTATTTGGGATGGAAATATATAAACCAAGATAGACATTTTAAAACTGTATCTTTAAGAAAACTGAAACTGTAATTGGGTGTGTTTTCTCAAATGGCCATAAGATGGAGCCAGAAAACTGGATTGTCTTTGTCTTCCTCTCAGGAGAGAGTGTGAGTAAGTCTGTTTCTTTCTGCTGGAGAGTATTGCCGTTCCTTCTATTGACTGCTATTTTTGGATTTGATGTAAGTCTGATACTGAACTGTTTTTGACACTGGACTTTGTTATTGGATTATCCCTGGATGAAAACTGACTGATTTAACCTATGAATGATTTTGGACTGCTTTTTTGAACTTTGCTTAAACATTTCTCGAAGTAAAAACCTACATTTACTGTACAGTGTATCTGTGTGTTGTGTATGTATTATTCAAACACTACTCTCAAAATATGTCTCCCTATATGCACTCATTCTCCTAACAGGGAATTATCTCAACACTGGCCAACAGTAAAACCATATTAATTTGTTTCTGGATTTCTTACAGTTTAATTGATCAAGTCCATTGCTCTAAATGTCTTTGGCTTCTGATGTTGAGATCTACTAGATCACTCCTTGGATGATGATCTTCCCTCTTCGGTTCCTGAGTCTGAAAGCCTTGAATTGAAACTTGAATTGAAGTAATGGATGGAAGCCTATCAAAGAGAGATTGAGCCTAGAACTAAAGAGAGATTTCTTGACTGTGAGAACAGTGGAACAGGTTCTCTCTAGAAGTTGAGGGTACTTCCATCACTGGAGGTTTTAAAGAAGAGATTAGTAAACCATTTGTCTGGAATGGTATAGGGGTCTCTTGCTTGAACAGGGGTTTGGATTATAAGATGTCCAAGATCCCTTCCAAATTCTGAATCAGGAGTGGGTAAAACTAGATATTTTGGCCAAAACTGTCAGCAGTATCTTCAAGCATTCAAATGGTTCTTCTGTTGGAAGAAAAATGCAGTCTGGTTCCAAGCTGGGAGGGAAAAATGCTGGAAGTAAAATGGAGGCTCTATTTATTTGGTTTCCAGAACTTTCAGTGACAGCAGTAATGTACTTGGGGTAGCTGACAAAATGGCCGAGTAAGTGGATAGAACTTTATAGGGTTCTGGGGTTTTTGTGATTGAGATGCTCCAAGGGGTTGTACAATGTAGTGAGCCTTGTGTCTTTTGTTATTCTAATAGTGATGGGAAAGACCTATTATGTCCAAAAGGCCATGTCCTGTTCTTAGAATTGGGGGTGTGTATAAATTCTTAATCCCACCAGCTCCAGACAGCTTGGGGGAGGGAGCTGTGGATGGAGGGGTTTTTTTTTTTTGTGGCCTGGATTTCTGTAAATGGATACTGAATGGAATACTCCAGTTTTCTCAATAGATATAAAAATATCTCATTCGTAAAACTTGAAACTGTTGGAGGGAGTGCCTGGAGTGTTTTCCTGGTAGTGGAGAGAAGTGAATAATTCGATCCTGGGAAAGCCTTCTTTTTATGGAGTGTGGGTGCTGATTTCCTAAACCTGCATGAAGCTAAAAAGACATTATGGGTTTCCAAGCTCTTCAAGAATCTATCTCTTGAGCCAGTATAATACTGATGCCTGAAAAAAACAATCTTCAGCCCAACATGGTCTCAAATGACAAAGAGGGAAGGAGGGAGGGAGGGAGGGAGGGAGGGAGGGAGAGAGAGAGAAAGAAAGAAAGAAAGAAAGAAAGAAAGAAAGAAAGAAAGAAAGAAAGAAAGAAAGAAAGAAAGAAAGAAAGAAAGAAAGAAAGAAAGACTGTCCACTCTGGATAGATAATAATCTGCCTTTTCCTTTATATATTTTTCATATTAGGTTTATGATTGTAAACCTTGCTGCTTTCGTATATCTATCTCTGTAAACTAGCATAAATAGCTTTTCAAGGTTAGCCGGTTTTTTTAAAAAAGTGCTAAAATTGTAAGGATTAGCTCGGATAAGTTAGTTTTGTTCCATTGATCTCCAGCTGATTTTTTTTTTCTTTAGCTGTATTTTACACTGTGAATATACTGTGCTGTTCATTCCTTGTACTGCTTATTATAACTGCCTTTTGAATGAAGTAATGACTTGAGAATGGTTGGGTAGATTTTAAAATGCACATTCACACACACACCTCACCACCAGGAAAAAAATGCATTTTCAAAATTTCTTGGCAAATGTAAATATATTTTTCCAAGAACCCCTTGGGAGATAAACTTTTTTTTTATGAGTTGGGATTGGAATCCTCGGCGGAAATTTTTGCTGTTGCTAAATTAAACCTTTACATTCATAAGTAGACAAGAAGGATTTTAAGAAAACATTAGGAAACACTTCTTGATGACCAAGTTTTTGTCATTGTTAAATTTAGATGATTCTTTGCAAGAAATGTAGGGTGCTGAATCGGCAATAGGCTAATAGGTGACTGTTGAGGCTGCTCTTGATTCTGTAATTCATGAATTTGCATGAATTTTATGAATGATCTAAAATAGTTATTTTTCTTCACTTTTATCCCCCAGATCATTTATTTCAAAATTTTCACAGGCCCATGTTTTTATCTCATAGTGCTTTGGAAGATGTAGTACAGGAAGTTCTGGACCTATGACCACAACTGAGCCCAAAATATCTGTTAACAAGGCAATTAATTGAGCTTTGCCCCATTTTATAACCTTTTTTGGCCACAGTTGTAAAGCAAATCACTTAGTTGTTCAATGAATCATGCAGTCGTTAAGCAAATCTGGCTTCCCCCTTTGACTTTTCTTGTCAGAAGCTGGGAAAGTTATAAATGATGATCACATGACCCCAGGACAATGCAACTTTCATAAGTAGCTGCCAGTTGCCAAGCGACAAGTTTTGATCACATGATTGTGGGAACTCTATGAAGGTTTTCAGTGTGAGATCCTATCATAGGTCACTTTTTTCAGTACCATTGTAACTTTGGTCATTAAATGAATGGTTGAAAGTCAATATTAACTGGCTGTATTAGCCAATATAATTTTGTTCACATGAAGTATGGTATTCCAATAACATCATAAGTCAGAATAGAGCTGGAAGGGACCTGGGAGGTCATCTAGTCCAACCTCCTGTTCAAGCAGGGAACCCTATGCCATTTTAGACAAGTGGCTGTCCAGTCTCTTCTTAAAACCCAAGTGATAAACACCCACAACTTCTAAAGGCAAGCTGCTCCACTGGTTAAGTGTCCTAATTAACTAATAGTTAATTAACTAATAGTTAATATACATGCTGTAGTATTAACTATCCACTTTTATTATCACAGACATGGCTGTGAATCCAAGCTGCTGCTCCCTCGATCATATCCAGCACCTTTTTATATAAGAAAAATCATCTGATCATTGTTTCTCCTTTATTCCTGGAGCCAAAAATGACCTTCCATTTTGTCTAAAGACAGGGAGAATTCATTGTGGAATCTTATAAGCACTCTGACATATTTAATGAAGTTTGTTTGTTTATATAACATAAAATCTATATATATATAAAAGCGAAATGCCACTCACGCATCATCACAAAATCTCCATAACTGTAAAGTCTAGAAACTTGAAATTTGGCACGTATGTTCCTCTTGGCTTCTAGGTGCTCACTAAGAAATGATTTTTCAAAATGACCATCACAGCATTAATATTTCATATATTATTAACACGCTCTAATACAAAGGAGTTCTACTCCCCCTCCCTCCCCACCTGAAAAGAAATCTGTTCCAAATACAAAACACAAGCAGAGGAGAGAAGATTCAGTTTCAGTTTTAGTTTCACAGCAGCAACCAGCTTTAGTCTAGAACAGTTGAGCTAAGCCACGCCCAGGCTCCTTGCTGTCTCCTTGCTCACATAGCAAATACTGTTTCAGTTTCCAAACAGCCTCAACTGTCTCACACACTGACAGGACGCTAGCCAGATGAATACTGATGGATGCTGGTAGGCAGAATCCCCCCCTTATTTTCCTCCCCAAAAACTAAGCCCGACCACATAGTTTTGCAGGGAAGCACAGGAATCGAGCTAGTATCCTAATAAAATGGTAAACTGGGGACTCTATGTGATGGATATCACATTGGCCTGAGTTTTATGTATGAATTTAAAGAAGATCTGTTGTTCTAGTGAATAAAGACTTGATACGATGTATTTTTGCTCTTTTTCTTCTTTTTATTACTGTAACTCCATTTTGCTCCAATCCTTCATCCCGCTCATTTGCAATTTTTAAGCGCGCATAAAAATCCGTGCCTGTCTCCTTGCACATTCCTTCTGATTTTTGTACACATTTCTGCATATATGAATTTTGATCAGCAACTTCCTTTAATTATATATTCCCTTTACAAGTGTGTATGCTTTTCCCCAAGGGTGTGAATTTGAGCTCCTTTTTATTGCATGCTCATTTTTGGGGCATCCCATCTCCTTTAGAAGACTGGCATTGCCAGATTTAGAAATGTTCAGAGATGAAGGACGTAACTGAATTCCGACTAGTATTACAGCTCAGAAAATATGCATGAAGGAACATCTGAATTATTTTGTCAATGGAGGAAATGTAACTCCCATTGGTCTGCTGTTTTGTGCTGTGGCTATTATCAGCTTTTTACATGCACTGCTCTATCATTTTATTATAGTATTTTTCTATTTCTAATCAAGAACCATTCCCATGGCAGGGAAACGGGTTCCAGTTTTCTATTTTTACAGGTAGTTCTCAACTTACCACCTTTTTGTTCAGTTGACCATTCAGAGTTACAATGGCACTGAAAAAAGTGACATGACTGTTTTTCCCATTTAAGACCTTTGCAGCATCCCTCATGGTCGCATGATCAAAATTTAGAGGCTTGGCAACCGGTTCACATTTATGATGGTCAAAGTGTCCCTGGGCTCATGGCGATCCCCTTTTGCGACCTTCTGATAAGCAAAGTCAATGGGGAAGCCAGATTCATTGAACAACTGTGTTACTGTCTTAACAACTGCAGTGATTCACTTAAGAACTGTGGTAAGAAAGGTCGTACAATGGAGCAAAATTCACTAAACAACTGCCTCGCTTAGCAACATAAATTTTGGGCTCAGTAGTAGTGATAAGATGAGGACAGCCTGTCTTCTTGGCATGAAAAAATGGGGATGACATTGATAATTCAGAGAGGGATTTGTCCAGGGGTGTGTTTCAAATATTTTTACCACCAGTTCGGTGGGCGTAGCTTAGTGGGTACGCTTTGCACGCGTTTTGAGTCACCTCCTGCAATCCTGCACTCTCCCTAATGCTTCAGCAGCAGCTGCGCAGCAATTGCTGTGCCACGCAAAGCAGCTGCACTTCAAAAGCAGGACATAAAGAACAGTATGGGAGCCCAGGCAGGGGGTGGGCCTAACAGCAGAATGTCAGAGAGAACGGGTTCGATCTCTGCTGCTCATCGCCGCTACCAGCTCGGCAGAACCAGGCCGAACCGGTAGAATACCACCACTGAATTTGTCCCTGTCTACACTGCCAATTGTATGTCTTATAGCAGGGGTGTCAAACTCAAGGCTCAGATCTGGCCTGCAGGGTTGGGCTGGAAATATGAAAGGAACAGTCCATGGTGCCTCTGCTGGCCAAAAATGGGGCGCGGGAGGGTTAGACATGCACGATCTGCCGCAGCCCGTTTTTGGCTGGCAGAGTGCTGCAGGAGGCCATCCAGGACAAAAATGGGGCGCAGGGGCACACATGGCCCATCCATGCCCCATTTCAGCCAGCGGGGTGCTGCAGGAAGTCATTCAGGCCAAAAATGGGGCACAGGGGGCCGCACATGGCCCATCTGTGCCCCATTTCAGCTGGCAGGGTGCTACAGGAAGTCGTCCACGCCAAAAATGGCACATGGGGGGTGCACATGGCCTGTCTGTGTCCCATTTCAGGTGGCAGGGTGCTGCAGGAGGCATCCATCTCCCCCTCCCCACCCCCTTTCCCCTCCCCTCTGGCCCACGGAGGAGAACTACAATGCTGATCCAGTCCTCGAAGAAATCCAATTTGACACCCCTGCCTTACAGCTTCAGTAGATGGTTCCTAGTTCAGTAGCTCTGTCTGATGATCAGATTGCCCAGAAGTGAAGCATGTATTTTACTATAGGAGTGGGGAACATGACTATAAAATCTGAGTGGTCTGCATGATTACTGTTCACGCTGACAAAAGCTGAGAGTTCAGCAACATCTGTGGACAGTGGGTTCCCTATTGCCCGTACTTCACCACTACGGCTTCTGTGAGTGGGAGTTTACAATCTGCCCTTTCGAGTCGTTTTTGCAAACTGCCAAATCTAATTTGGTCAATTGTGACCAACAAGGGCTTTTCAATGGCACTTGACTAGGTTGCGGTGTTCCAAATTAAATTGGTTGAAGTGCAAGTAGTAAGCTTTTCAGGTGGGAAACAGATTTCCATATGGATGGACTGATCCCCACTTTTGGGGGTATTGTTGTGGAGGATAGCAACGTGGCACTTAAACCACCACATTTTAAAAACCCTGTCCTTGATTACACGAGAATCTAGCCACTGTCAAGAAAATTGTATTTAATGCTGCATGGGGAAATGGCTTTTCTAGCTTAGGCGAGAGTACAGGGGATACATTTTATGTTCTTATAAAACATGCAATGTTTGGGGAAAAAATGAGAGCTTTTACATGCAGAAAAGCACAGAGGGGAAACTGAAGGAGGATGTGAAGGGCTTGCTTGCACATCGCACTAAGCTATAACATTGTTTTTCAGTTTTGAACCAAGCCAGTTGTGGTTTAATCGACAATGGTTTAATTAATGCCTTAAATGTGGCTTATGAAACCAGCCATTATGGTTCCTAAAACATAGTTTATGGTTCATGAACCATACATGAACAAGAGCAATGGCAGTTTATTTGACAAACTAAAAACCCACTCCAGAAGCCAGGACTGAATGCAAGGTGCATTTCAGTTAAGAGAAACATTAAGAGCCAGGATGGCAGAGTGGTTAGAATGCAGCATTGCAGGCTAATTCTGCTGACTGCCAGGGGTTCGATCTTCACAGGCTCAAGCCTTCCATCCTTCAGAGGTTGGTAAAATGAGGGCAATGTGCTGACTCTATAAACTGCTTAAGGCCCTGTCACACCGCCCAACGGATGCAAAACGTTTGTAAAAAGGACACAGCAGACGAGAAAAATGTTCCATCCGTTGTTATCTGCTCTCAAAAGGGGAAAAAATTTGCATAACCAGAGCGGACAACACGGAAAGGAACGGATGGGGGGAGGACGCAGAGCGGATGGAAAGCGGATGCTCCACGGAAGCCTAGCGGATGGAAGCGGATGGGAGCAGATAGGTCCCCTCTGCGAACGTTTTTTCCGTTTTAAATGCTTTCTTTGCGTGCTGCATCCGCTTTCATCCTTTCTCCGTCCGTGCTACTAACGCTGCGCATCCGTTCCGCATCCGTTCCGCTTCCTCCCTGCGTCCGTTTACCGCTGGAACGGATGTGAGTTGCGCGGATGCACAGCGGATGCCTAGCGGATATAGCGGATGCGTAACGGATGACAACGGATGCAGAACGGATGTCCCCCGTATGCCTAGCGGATGTAGAACGGACGCGTTGGATACATTTTCCGCTCAAAAGTTTTGAGCAGCTCAAAACCTTTTGAGCGGATGAAATGTCAATAGACAGATGCTGGACGGATAGAGAGGAAGCAAAATGGAGGCAGTGAGTACAGAACGGAAGCATTGCTTTAACCAACGGATGGTAAGTGTTTTTCTCCGTTTTACATCCTCTTTCCATCCGTTGGTGCAGTGTGACAGGGGCTTTAGAGAGGCTGTAAAGCACTGTGAAGCGGGATATAAGCCTAAGTGCTATTGCTGCTGGAGGAAAACTCTGCCTACTGCCAGGTGTTTGATCCTGACTGGCTCAAGGTTGACTCAGCCTTCCATCCTTCCGAGATCAATAAAATGAGGATCCAGACTTTTGGGGGCAATATGCTGACTCTGTAAACTGATAAGAGAGGGCTGTAAAAGCATACATAAATCTAAGTGCTATTGCTGTTTTGATTGATAATCAATCAATGGTTCTGGGAACCAACCAGGGGTGGACTTCAAAATTTTTAGTAACAGATTCTCTGCCTGGCATGGGCATAGTGGGTGTGTCCTAGTCCTGCACCATGGCAGTGTGTGTGTGTGTGTGTGTCTGTGTGTCTCTGTGTCTCTGTGTCTCTCTGTGTGTGTGTTTGCCCTCCCTGGGCTCCGGAGGCTTTCTTTGAGCCTCTGGAAAGGCAAAAACGGCCTCCCCAGGCTCCGGAGGCTCTCTGGAAGCTGGATATGGGCTCATTTCCGGCCTTCCCGAACTTCTGGGAGGCCCGTTTTTTGCCCTCCCTGAGACTCCGTGCCCGCCCTGCACTTATTTGCATCCAAAATGGGCTGCATGGGGGCTCCTTAGAGAAGCAGAGTGGGGTGGGTGGGGCCAAGCAGGAGTGGGATTTGGGGGTTCTCTGAACTGCACAGAATCTTAGCTGGGTCTCTTCCGAACCCCTGCAAACCCCCAGCAGCCCCACCCCTGGAACCAACTAACCACCTGGTTCTATTAAGCTGATTTTAATTATCACAATGTTTCTCTTAACTGAAATGCACCTTACATTCAGTCCTGGCCTCTGGAGTGGCTTTTTAGTTTGTAGTATAAACGACAGTTGCTTGCGTTCATGCATTCTATGAAATCATAAACTAAGTTTTAGGAAACGTTAATGGCTGGTTTTGTAAGCCACGCTGAGGCATGATTTAAACCTGCCCTCAAATCACTGTCGGCTCCTAGTGACTGCAGAGATACGATACAGCACCACTGTAACTTTGAAGGGTCAAGGCCCTCCACAGTCACATGACTGAATTTTGGGCACTCCGTGACACTGCCACATTTGTGGATGTCTGCAGCCTCCCAAGATCACATGACCATGTTTTTAATGACAGTTTTGCAGAAACCCAGCAATTACTTCTGGTTTTTGACAAAATCCACTCCATGGTGAACCATGGGTTCATTTCGCAGCTGCAGCATTTGCTTAACCACTGCTGCAAAAAAATCCATAGAACCAGGTTGTTCACATGACCAATCCAATTTACAGTTGTCATGACTTACGACCCTGATAGGTAGCTTTTGTTATGGTCGTAACTGAAGGACTACTTGTAAATTCTTTCCTATATACATCATTGAAGCAACCTTAGATGGGCTAAAAATATCTAAGCAGCTTTGAATCTAGTTCATACTTGGTTGGGAGATTGTTGGGACATTCAAGGGATGTTGCCCAGATCTGGAAGTTGGAAAAATACCCTGAAAGAAAACAGTGGTCAACCACTTCCGTATATGAGCAGCTTCTGTGAGGCCCCTAGCAATTGATTCTAAGGTAAAGATAAAGCTCGCACATACAGTCGTTTCTGGCTCTAGGGGGCGGTGCTCATTTCCATTACAAAGCTGAAGAGCCAGCGCTGTCCAAAGACATTTCCGTGGTCATGTGACTAAATGCTGAAGGTGCATGGAACACTGTTATCTTCCCACCAAAGTGGTCTCTATTTTTCTACTTGCACTTTTTTATATGCTTTCGAACTGCTAGGTTGGCAGAAGCTGGGACAAGTAACAGGAGCTCACTCTGGTATGCAACAATAGGGATTCGAACCGCTGAACTGCTAACCTTTCTGATTGTCAAGCTCAACATCTTAGCCACTGAGCCACCATGTCCCTTGAGCAGTTGATTCTAGAGTATCTTAATTTTTTTTAACTTTTTTTGTGCAGACCTGCAGGGTATTTTTTTTCTTTTTAGCACAAGTGCATCACTTTTCTAATAAATCAAAATCTCAACTTTGAGTGCCACTTTGGGGAATTAATTCCTGAGCTCTCTAGAAGTGGCTTTTTCCCACTGTTTCTGTGTCTTACCTCAGTAGTCAGTAGCTATCCATGCTCATTGAGGGAGTGTCTCTGAGCTGTCAAAAGCAATTTGAATAAACCTCCCCAGCAGCTTTTGAACTGTCAGGGTTCATTAGCAAGCACTCCAGTGTAATTAAAAAGAGAAGAAGTGTGTGTGTGTGAGAGGGAAACAAATAAATCATTTCGCTTCATGGCCAGTGTGTTTCCCTCTGCGAACCATCACTTGTCAACCTTACAGCTGGAATATGCACCAAGCTTTGTTGCGTCCTGCAGATCGCATCTGGAACCATTGCTCCCTTCTTCATTTGTTGCCATGGTAGCCCCTGTTAGCTTTTCTGATTCTTAAATCTCTCTTCTGTCACTTGAGGACACATGGAAGTTTGGCTGCATAAGTTCCTCTGCTATCCTTCTGAGCATTGGATCATTATTCTTCAGCTATCAACAAGTCTGGGTTTTTTGAGCCGGCTAATGAGTGATTGCTGTGTTGACTGTAATGAGACGATTAGTGCAATTGACTCTGTCTCTCTTGCCCTCTTTCTCAGTGCTGTTAAATGAGCTTGGGGGGGGGGGTGTAAGTGCCTCTTTGTCTAAGAAAAATAGAGCCCAGGATTGCAAATCAACAGGACCCAGGAGGGGAAAAATAAAGAAAACAATGCAATTTTCACTGTCTGTCTTTCTACTTTTTAACTTACAGCATGCAAAACAATTCTGTGCAGCCCATTTCAACCATATCTGCTTAAGTACTGTTGTAAGAAATATCCACCTGGCTCAGTTCCAAGTGGGGAGAAAGACACTGGAAACATGGAGGCTGATTGAAAAGGTGGTTTATTGATGAACAGGATCACAGGGGTTTTAGATCCTGGGCAGCTGACCATATGGAATGGAGAGTGAGGGTTATTTATATGCTCTCTTGGGCCTTGCCCTTGAGCTTCCTGTTCCTGTGCAATAAATGTATTCTATTGGTTGTTGTAGGGGTCACTGCTAACTTTGTAGGCTGTCTGAGTCCCTAGCTTGGTTGAAGCTGCTGGGTGATGCAATGAAGGGGCTTGTTGTGCCATGTGGTGAGCTCTGTTGCTAGATGGTAGAGGGCTAATCCTATTATGTCCTGGAGGGTCATGTCTTATCCCCATAACCCTGGAACTGTTTTGTTTTGTAGACAGTCTGGCCCAGTCCTTCTGAATGGTTACCAACTATCTGCTGGGGGCAGAGAGCTGAAGCCCTGAGTTTCTGTCTCCCTTAAGATTTCTATTTCTTTTTTAGGGAGGATATAATATCATCCTTTTTAATATTTCCTAAAATATTTCACTCTTCCAGAACAAGTGTGGCTGCTAACTTTCTATAGTCGCATCTGTTGCATATTGAGAATTGAAATTTCTGGGCAATTAGGAGATAGGACTTGGGTCTCAGACCCATCTTAATGATGTTACCTAGCTTCTTAGCTATTTTTTCCTCCTTCAGAGACATTACAAAAGAAATGCTTTATTTATTCCATCAACTTTTTTTTTCAGGGAAAAATCAAAAGTGGAGAATGGCATTAAAACAGAAACATTATTACGTTACAATTTTAATTCACCCTGGATTTTCTGAATCTCTCTTTTCTTTTAAAAGAAGTTGCGAGCCCACATTCTTTATATGGAGACACTGCAAATGTATAGGCGTAGGAGGGATGATAATATTTTCATGACTCAGATGATAAGCTCCAATAATTAAAAATAAAATAATAGTGATGTGCTAAACCAGGGGTGTCAAACTCAAGGCCCATGGGTCAAATCCAGCCCACAGGGTGGTTATATCTGGCCCATAGGACCTCCATGGAAACAGCAAAGGACTGGCCCACAGTGCCTCTGCTGGTGGAAACAGAACTTTGGAGGGCTGCAGGTGGCCCTCCTAGCTCCGTTTTTGCTGGCAGAGTGTTGCTGGAGACCGTTACAGCCAAAAATTGGGAGCCCGTTTTCACTGGCAGAAGACTCAGGCCACCACAGGCATCCTTAACAGTGATGTCAAGCTGGCCACATCCACCCTGGCCATGTCCCCCTACCCCCGAAGTCAAATACAACCCTGATATGGCCCTCAATGATACCCCTGTGCTACACAATCTTTAATGTAATGTATTATGTTTTTATTTTAACAAAAAATGCTCTTTGGCTAGTTCAGAGGTAACTCTAGATCCTAGGACTTCTGGGTCTTCAGAATGAAAGGTGGGATGGTGAGAAAATTAGACCTGATAGACTCCTTTAAGACCATGAAGGGCTGCCATGTTGCAGATTGAGCAGACCTGAGCAAAATTATTTCAGAGAAACACAATGGCTCTGAATGAGGGAGACTCGGGATGTGTCCTCAAAGTTGCAACAGTCATAGCATCCCTGTGATTGTGATTCGGGTACTTGGTAAATGGTCCACGTTTCTGACGGTCACAAAATCCCACCATTTGTGATCACCGTTCTCTATCAGCTTCCCACAAGCAAAGTCAATGGGGAAGCCTACAGAAAGTCAGAAGTGTTGGTCATCTGAGCATCTGAAATCCAGTCATGTGACCGTGGGGGGGACGTCATCATCATCTGGCTGTTGAAACTTTGGAATTGGTTTATGACTCCCTTTTTTTTCAGGTAGGTCATGTTGTGTATGGAAATTGGAAGACTCCAAATAGTTAAAACTGATTGGCCGAAAAGGCCGCTCTCGGATTGGGCAATTACGCACCAGTCTGATTGGTCCGCCGAACGGCGGGAATTCTAAAGAGCTGTCATTGGCCGCAAGCCGCGAGCAGCCGTTATAAGAAGGGCTGCTGCGGCTTCGGCAAATGTTCCGCTACAAGTCACTATACAGTTAAATAAAGAATTGTTTGTTGAAGATACCGGTCTTGCGTACCTTATTATCCAAATGGAACAGGTCATAACTTTGAAGAGTTGCTAAGCAACCAGTTGTAAGTCAAGGACTACCTGTATCTTTTCAAGTTAGCACCAACACTAGCACTTAGACTTATATCCCGCTTCATAGTGCTTTATAACCCTCTCTAAGCAGTTTGCAGAATCATCATTATTTGCCCCCAACAATCTGGATCCTCATTTTACCAACCTTGGAAGGATGGAAGGCTGAGTCAATCGTGAGCCAGTGAGAATCTACCGATTGTAGATTGCAATGTATGTCTCGATTGCTTGTTATTTTACTATTGACAGTCGATCATTATCAATTATAAGGCTGCTTGTATTGATTGTACCACATACTATAATGTTGAATGGAGGACGGTAAGCAAGGGAAAAGCTACAGAAGAATTAGTGAGGACATTCTGTTTTATGGTCATTAATCCCAGTAATGGTATGTGCTTATTTAATGAATTAATCATTTGGCTGCTACTTGAAAGATATATACAGTATTTCACTCTTGCTTGATTAGCATTCCTATAATCATGCTCCATTTGTGTATGTGTGTGTTTGTGTGTGTATATATATGTGTGTGTGTTTTCCTTGAAGACTTATGGCAGTTGAGTCTACATATCTTGATGCCTGCCAAGGTTGTTTTTCACCAGTCTCCTACAGCAGCCGATAGGGCAAAAGAAAACTGTACTGTGGAAATAATTAGATTCCCCCACCATCTTACAAATGCAATTAGGAAGCCCTGCTTGCCTGGATTCTGAAGCAGTGAACTGTGGATGTGTGTTTGTGGTGTATTTCACCCCAGCCATCAAAATATTCAAACTGTGTTCTTTTTAAACACTTGCAAAATGACAAACGGGGAAGGCAAGATTGCAAGGCAATTCTAGTTTCATAATATATAGGAATTCAGGGTGGGATGGATGATTACCACCTATGCTTCAATTTGGAGGAAACTGGGAAGCACCTGCTATGTATGCAGTGAAAGAGCAAAAAAAATAATTGATTTTTTGTCTGGTTTTTTAGTTGGAGTGATGGAAGGCTATTGTAAATATTTGTTTTTGATTGTTTTAAGCTCTTTTAGAGGTTAGACCAGTACTTCTCTACCTTAGCCATTTTAAGATGTATGGACTAAGTCCCAGATTTCCCCAGCTGGCATTTTAAGAGGTGTGGACTTCAACTCCAAGAATTCCCGAGCCAGTAATGCCTAAAGTTAAGAATCACTGAATTGCATTATAGTTTTTATGTAGGGTCTTGCTAAGGTATTAGGTTTGGACTCTGATCTAAGTGTGGAGCTCACAGCATGCCTTTTGAGTCTGTTGTGGGCCTACGTCACAGGACTGTGAATGCAAAAGGACAAAATGAAAATAGAGAAGCCTATATGATAAAACGAGAAGATAACATCCAAACAGAACATGAAGAGTGCCAACTGATTAATTGACAAGATTAATAGGTTGTTTCAATCGTGAGACTCTTGGTGGCCTACCAAAATAAAATATATGTGGTACATAGATGGCACAAACAATTAAAATAAGCAAACAGCATTAATCTAAAACTGCAGAGGAGCACGGCAGCCCATATGTTTAAGAAACTGGGGCTGACAATCAGCAGGCTCTTGTTTGAGACCCGGTTGCTGCTGCATGATGGGGTGAGCTCCCATCATTTGCTCCATCTCCTGCCAACCCAGTAGTTCAAAAGCAGGCAACTACAAGTAGATAGATGGGTACCAGTTCAGTGGGCAACTAAACAAGGACATAAAAGGAGTCCCCAACTGGGCATTAATCAGGCAGTGGTGATGTAACTAGTTGAATCTGTGCCTTCAACATGTAAATATAGTATAGTATCTAAAACTGCAAAAGCATCTGAAAAATTCCTGAGGGATTAGCTAAAAAATGCCCTTGGAGGGTCATCAACTCAACATATCATGTCATTAGTTCCTCAAGGCTTTCAGTTAGTTGTACCCTTACGATGTGCTGCATTCTCTACTAATGGTGACAAGTGCTTTGATTTTGGCACAAGTTGGCCAATAGCAGCATAAGCAAGCTTTTTAAAAATCCATTTTTATCCCAGGCATACGCATGTCATTGCAAGCAAGCTATTACCTTTAATCCAAGGACTTGTCTTGCAAGCCGACATATTGTTGCTCAGTTCTCACCAGCTAGGAATTATCTGCAGTTTGCTGACACACATCAAGGATGGGCAGACAGACTCCCATGAAAATTACATAAGAGGAGGTCTCCTCTCTCTTCTTCCTTTAATTTTTTTCTGTGCTTTATTGAGCAAATGAAAATAACAGCAATAACAGTATGGTAGCAATACAAAATAAGCAAGTGAAATTCACCTCTGAAAGATGAATGCTAACCACCAATATACAGGTACTCCTTGTTTAGCGACTGCCTCATTTACAGACTATTCACAGAAACAACAGTGATGAAAAAGTAAATTTACAACCAGTCCTCGCATTGATGATGAATGCCAAGGAAAGCTGTCGTAAAATCATAAGCATGGTTGCGGTTCCACTTAGCAGCTGCTTTGTTTAATGACAGAATTGCTGGTCCCAATTGTGGTTGCTAAATAAGGACTACTTTTAATCTCAAGAAATAAATGAAGATGAATAGACACAGCAAAATTATTGGATTTGTGTGACACAATTTCCTTTTCCCATAATAATAATAATGTTACTTTTATTTAAGGGGTAGAGCTATATTTTTAGTCCTTTTTTGTTCATTTATTGGAAGGAATATTCCTTCAAAAAAAAAAAATGAACAAAAAAGGACTAAAATACAGCTCTGCCCCTTAATTCAAAAAAGTCCCGGAACGCTTTCTGCAGCTGTTCAGAATGTCGTGAAGTTACAAGTCAAAATCAATCATATGTTGCCCATCCTGTTATAAACAGTTCATATCTGAAGAAAAAATTAAATGATATTTTAAAGATTTTTAAAGCACCAGCACCTTTTTGCAGATTTGAGATGTACTAGGAACAGATAAGATCCATGAATATATGGATTTAGCTTATGAGAGAATGTTAATATTTCTCTCTGGAAATTAACCTGCCCTTGGCCAGTTCTGAGCAGACCTCAGTTAAATAATTTCAGCTGGAAAAGTCCAATTAAACCTCCCTGCTCCATCATCTCCACCTCGAGGTAGATTTTATAGAAAACTCGCTTTCCTATCTGCCTTATTATTGGGTTTCTCCTTTCTGTGATCTATGGGGTTTTATTCCTGTCAGCTTGCAGTGTTGGTTGATATATAGTTTAATTAGTTTCCTTTCCTAACTCACAGGGCCACTTTAAGAAAGCTTTTGAGTTCCCACCACTACCAAATAAATTCCATTTATGTTTCAGCCCATTCTTCAGTGATTGGGACAGTCCTGGCCAATCTCAGAATATATAAAGTTTGAAACAGAATAAGAGAAGTTGGAAGGGACCTTGGAGACCTTCTAGAGGAGGAGTCGCCAACCTTTTGGACCTCAGGGACCACCAGACTCATAATTTTAAATCCTGTGGACCAGAGACACTGTGAAAATCCCCCAAAAAATGTGCAGGAAAATTCCCCATCCCGTTTTCCTACCAATTGATCATTTTTTATTTGGGATCTCAGGATACCAGCTCCAGCTCCATTCTCAGGGGGAGAGAGAGGGAGAGAGGGAGGGAGGGAGGGAGGGAGGGAGGGAGGGAGGGAGAGAGAGAGAGAGAGAGAGAGAGAGAGAGAGAGAGAGAGAGAGAGAGAGAGAGAGAGAGAGAGAGAGAGAGAGAGAGAGAAGCAAAAGCAGTAGAAGTCTTTCTCTCTCTCTCCCACACTCTGCCAGAAATGAATCTTTGTGAGACTTGTCACGCCAGCACAGTCACTAGGAGCAGGATGCCTTACAGGGTCCCAAGACTCATTTCTGGTAGAGTTAAGGGGAGAGAAGGAAAGACTTTTTCTGCTTTCCTTGCATCAAGGGCAGAAGAAGAAAGAAGCAGAAAGCAGGCCAAGCGCGTGGGGCGAGTGGGGCAAGTTCCCTTCCTCCGCCCTTTCCCCTCTCCCCTCACTACCTTGTGTTGTTCACAATACAAGTGATGCAAGTCTCATGTTCCCGCAGGCCATGTGGTTGGCACAGCCTTGTGTTCCCGCGCAGCCTGGATTAATTGCTTTGGGGGGTGTTTTGAGAGTGACATTTCTCTGTGGACCACCAAAATTTTCTCACAGACTACCAGTGGTCCCCAGCCCACCAGTGGGTGACCACTGTTCAAGAGACCAACCCCTGTTCAAGCTGAAGGCCAAGCTGAAGGTGTCAAACTCAAGACCCACAGGCCAGATTCGCCCCACAGGGTACTTAGATGTGGCCCATGGGGCTGGTCTGAAAATAGCAAAGGTGGTGCCTCTGGCAGCCGAAATGGAGTGTGGGGAAGGCTCATGGTGCCTCTGGAAGCCAAAATGGAGTGCGGGGGAGGAGGCCATCCAAGCCAAAAAGGGGGCACAGGGAGGCTTCGCACGGGCTCTTTACACCCCACTTTGGCCAGTAGGGTGCTGCAGGAAGCTATCCAGGCTGAAAATAGGATGCAGGGAGGCCCCACGCTGATCTCCCATGCTTTGTTTTGGCCAGCAAGGTGCTTCATTAGTCCATCCAATCTCCTCCCTGCATCAGCCCGCAAAAGAGAACAATTATGATCCAGCCCTCGAAGAAATCCAGTTTGACATTCCTGCCCTATACCACTCCAGACAAATTTTCTCCAATCTCTTCTTAAAAAACTCCAGTGTTGGAGCACCCATAACTTCTGGAGACAAGTCATTCCTCCAATTAATTTTCTCGCTGTCAGTAAATTTCTCCTTATTTCTAGATTGGTTCTCTCTCTCATTAGTTTCCATTAATTGCTTCTTTTTCTGCCTTGAGGTGTTTTGGAGAATAGATTGACCCCTTTTTCTTCGTGACAGCCTCTTAAATATTGGAACACTGCTATCATGTCACTCCTGCTCCCTTTCATTAGACTAGACATACCCATTTCCTGCAACCATTCTTCGTAAGTTTTAGCCTCCGGCCTCTTCTTCATGTTTTGTTGCTATTCTCTGTACCCTTTCTAGAGTTTTCAACATCATTTTTTGTATCACGGTAACCAAAACTGAATGCAGAATTCCAAATATAATCTTACCAAAGCAGTATAAAGCTGTAGTGACACTTCTTGTGATCTTGATTCTATCCCAATGTTGATACAGCCTAGGACTCCATTGACAGTTTCAGCAAACTGCTGGCTCATTTATTATGAACAATTATGCCTTCATTCATGCTTTCAGAAGTTTCTTAAAAGAGTCTAAATATTTTGTTTTTAATATTTGCTTTCCCCCTCCCCCCATTAGCCCTAATTTTCTTTTACTTTTTCATTTTATTTTTTTGGAATTTGTTATCGCTCGTATATGACTGTTAAGTTTAAGACTATCTGTAGTTGAATGACATCTTAATTATTTTGGTAAGTTATTTTCATGTCATGCAACTAATCTTTCCTGAAAGGTTGGTTGTTGTTAATTGCAAAGTCATGTCCAACCCATTGTGACCCCATGGACAATGTTCCTCCAGGCCTTTCTGTCCTCTACCATCCCCCAGAGTCCATTAAAGCTCGTGCCAACTGCTTCAGTGATTCCATTCAGCCACCTCATTCTCTGCCATCCCTTTTTCTATTGCCCTCAATCTTTCCCAGCAATAGGCTCTTTTCCAGTGAGTCCTTCCTTCTCATTAGATGGCCAAAGTATTTCAGTTTCATCTTCAGGATCTGACCTTCTAAAGAGCAGTCAGGGTTGATCTCCTCTAGAACTGACCGGTTTGATCACCTTGCAGTCCAAGGGACTCACAGGAGTCATCTCCAGCACCATAGTTAAAGAGCCTCAGTTCTTTGGTGCTTAGCCTTCCTTATGGTCCAGCTTTCACAGCCATACATTGCAACTGGGAAAACCATAGCCCTGACTATATGCACTTTTGTACATTAACATAATCTTGCAAGTCTGAAAGTACCCCTCCCTTTGGTTAGAATGCGATATTGCAGGCAACCAGTGGTGGGATTCAAATTTTTTTTACTACCGGTTCTGTGAGCATGGCTTGGTAGGTGTGGCAGGGGAAGGATACTGTAAAATCTCCAGTCAGAGGTAGTATTTGCCGGTTCTCCGAACTACTCAGAATTGCTGCTTCCGGTTCTCCAGAACTGGTCAGAACCTGCTGAATACAGATTTCCAGTGGCACTTCCGTCAAGGATGGATCGGAGTCCGTGATTGTGCACGGCTTCGATTCATGCTCTACCTGTTGGAGGGTCCCAAACGGGACCAGACCCACCCTGGAGGGGTGGTAAAAAAAAGGGGGAGACTGCCTGCTGGGTTGAAGGGAGCCGCATCTCCCTCCCTGGCTTGGAACACTCCTCCTGTAGCGGCAGACTTTAATGGCTGCCTTGAAGACAAGAAGCTCTCTGGAAACTAAGTTTGTGCTGGAGCAGTGAAGTGGTGAGCAGTGTGTGACCAGGTGAAATACTTTGGACTTTTTAAATGTAACCCCGGGAAACAGAAGGAAAGAATTAAAAATGTTAAATTGTTAAAAATTGTGGAAGCGGCGATTTGAAAGAAAGAGGAAAATTATAAAGGTACTGTATACTGTAATGGGACTGTAAAAAGACCTAAACGGAAGTGATATCACTCAGAGAATTTTTAACAATAACAGAATAAAAAACTAAAATTGGATAAAAATGATATTAATTAGGCATTGATTAGAATGCTGGAACTGACTATATTTAAAAGACATAACAGCTAATGATTGAAAATTTGCGGAGTTAATACAAACATTAAAAAAGTGAAATTTAAATGTGGAAAGTGAAAACTGATGTAAGAGCGCCATCTAATGGTAAAAGGAATTCTTTTTTCTCTGATTTTATGGAAAATTACTGATCTACTAAAGGTGTGAATTTGGAATGAAATAAAAGACTATAATACAACAATAACCTCAGAAACAAAAAAAAGATTATAGTAAAGGGATAAATGAAGAAACTATCCTGGGATTGAATGGTGGATTGGGACTGTGATGAAGAAATAGAAGGATTAACAGTGGAAACTAAGGTAAATGGACGCTGTTGGTAAAGACTAAAGTAAAAGACACTATTTTTAATAAGTTACAGAACAATTTAATTGGATATAAACATTAAAGAAGATAAAGAGGAAGCAAGTGAAATGAATGAATTATGTAAAGAATCCAGATTGGAATTTCAAAGCGTGATGGGAATAATAAAAGAAAGTTTGGAACTATGGAATGTCCTGGCAGAAAAATTAAAAATGGTGATGCAGTTCACAGAAGAACAAAGAAAGCACAAGGAGGAAGAGTTAAAGAAAGAGGAAACCAGCTTAAAAGAGCAAAGAGAACAGTAGACATTGCAAAAAGACACAAAAGGAATTAAAACTAAGAATTTAATGAAATGTGATAAATAAAGGGGAAAATATCTCCAAGAACAAATAAAAGAAGAGGCAACAGAAGAAGAAACTACAAAAGGAAAATCAGGAGAGGGAGGGGGAAAATAAACAAATGGGAGATGAAAACAAGAATAATAACAGGGAAAAAATAGGAATTAAGATAAAGGACCGAAAAAGGATAGAAAATGAAAAACAGGCAAAGATTAGAAGAAATTATAGGGCTGACAGATTAAGAGACGATGGTTAAAGATAGTAAAGAGGGGGGATTCCACACAGAAATGTATTTTGGTATTTTAGAAATAAAGATTAGGGAGTTTGGAATCTAAAGTCTATTGGGAATTACTATTAAAAATAAAGAAATTTAATTGAAATTGAAAGGAAAAGAATTTATTGTAAGAACATTATATAATGACACGATGAGGAAAATGATTATTGAGTAAGAGAAATTAAAATGATTGTATTGTTATTCTCACATACACACACACACATATATAGGATTAAATGTGAATGTAATAGAAAATATAATTTGTTATATAAATGGTATTAGAAAAACAGAATACAGAAATTACAAATGATCATATTGCTAATCAAAGTATTGAAAATGAGACTATCATATTATAACGAGCAAGGTGATGAATAAAATTAAATATAATTCTATATTTAAAATTGGCGAAATGGAAACAAATATAAAATATGAAATGGTTGTAGGAATATTCTTGGAATAAATGTAAGATTCATTGTAGATGCGGGGGAAATACCATGTAGATCCTGAATGGCAGGGGGAAGAAAGATATGCAAATATAACAGTAAATAGGGAATTATTGTTGCTAATGGGAAGGTAGTAATTAAGAATGTCTACATTGATATTAGTTTTCTTTTTGTTTTGTTTTGCTATACATCAGCTTTGAGAAAGTAAAATGGAAAGAACATACAAAATAAAATAAGTGGTAAAATTGAATTGACAGTAAAGGGGATAAATATTGAATAATATGTTCTAGGATGAAAATGTTTTTGTTTCTGGAAATGATGAATGAAATAATATGAAGTGAAAATTCATTAAAAGAAAAATGAAATAGGTAATAATTTGATATGAAACTAGATAAGAAAGCTGAAAAAATAACTATGACTATGTATGTATGTTATAACCTGGAATTACATTGCTATGCTGGCTGGAGAATTCTGGGAGTTGAAGTCCACAAATCTTAAAGTTGGCAAGTTTGGGGACCCCGATATAGACCATTGTCTTTATAATGTGGAAAATAAATCTCTCTATATGTATATTTCCTGCTGCTTTTTCCTCTTCTCTGCACCCATCTCAGCATCTCCATAATGCTGGCTCTTTACAACCTGTGAGAATGGCCTTCAGATGGGATTAAAACCATTTATCTAGCCGAGAAGGAAAAAGCAGATTTCAAAAGCCTTATGAAATAACCTCCACTCCCTGTTGCTTTTTCAAAAAAATAGATATTTGGGGCCACAAATAAGGTGTTGGAAGAGACTCCAAAGGAGAAAAGAAAAGAAAACAAAAAATAATGAAGGCATGAGTTTGATCTAGGCTGCTTTTTAACCTTTTTATTCAACCTGTTTTTCATTTTGTTGTTTTTTTCCTGTAGAACAGTGTTTCTCAGCCTCTATTACCTTAAGATGAGCAGACTTCAACTCCCAGAATCCCTCAGGATGGCTGGGGAATTCTGGGAGTTGATTCACACGTCTTCAGGTTGCTGAACTTGAAGTATCTGCCCAAAGGGATGATGACAATGCTAAGTAAAAACCTGGTTGCCTTGTGAAAAATTGATGTGTCTTGCACACCTTCTCTCAAAGCATCCCATAAACTTGCTTGAAATGGCAAGTTTGTATGTGATTTTTTAAAAAAAATATTTCCTTGATGCTATCGGATACTGCTCTGGAAGGTGGGCAGATAGCTTATGTTGGCATTGGGATTTGGGTTCATATTCTATTCCGGTGTTTCTCAGCCTCGGCAACCTGAAAATGCATGAACTTCAACTCCCAGAATTCCCTAGCCAGGAATTCTGGGAACTGAAGCCCATGCATCTTGAGGTTGTCGGAACTGAGAAACACTATTCTACTCAATGGTTTTGGAGGAATAAGATAAACATTGAATTGATTGCACCAGGGTATCATTGAGGGACATAAAAGTCAAGATGGCTAAGTATTCTGCTAAGTATAATAGATTTAAACATGGAGAAAAAAATATCAATATTTAATTTTGCACATCATAACTG
Source organism: Laticauda colubrina (assembly GCA_015471245.1). Lineage (NCBI taxonomy): Eukaryota > Metazoa > Chordata > Lepidosauria > Squamata > Elapidae > Laticauda > Laticauda colubrina. The sequence continues at coordinate 23,543,791 of BLBF01000036.1, read as the reverse complement.
CGGCCAGAATAACCTACGCACAAAACTGGAAACTGTCTTTCATTCTTTCAGAGGACATGGGAATTAAAAAAATACATGAATGTGCTGAGATGGATAGCCTAACCAAATTGTTAAAAAATAAACAAGAAAGTGACTATTATGAAATATGGAACATTTGGTATGATTGGTTAAAGAAAAGGTAATATTTGATATTTGGATAAGTTATGGAAATATAGAGGAATTAAAACATTACAAGAACGAAGGAGTTATTGTAACAAGGCAGATCACGTCAATGATAAAGACAAAAAAACAACAACCAATGCTCAATATATGCTGTAAAATGTATATATGTATGTGTGTGTGTGTGTGTGTGTGTGTGTATATATGTGTATGTATATATATGTTTTCTTAGGCTTTCGCGGGTACTTACATGTGTGCTGTTTAGCTTCCTTCGGGTATTATCCCACGTCATTGTAGTTCTGTTAAAGTTGTAGCAACGTTTCAGCAGAATCTCATCTGCCATCCTCAGGCTTCTGTATAGAGTTAGTTCCTGGTTTCAAATTTGAGGCTGTTCCATTCTGATTGGCTGGGAGCCTGGATCTGTGTTCATTGGACTTGGAGTTTGATTGATTGGTGTTTCTGGTTTCTTCTGTCTGTTTTGTGGCTTTGATTGGCTGGCAACACTCTGTTCTTGTGTTGGAGGCTTTCAGTGCAGCTTGGCTCCGTATGTAGGGCAGGACAGCTGTTCCATAGGTCTGTTCATCACATTTCATCACAGCACAGCAGCTACTAAACGTATCCTGAAAAGAACAGAAATGGCTTTACTCAGGAATGAGGTTCACAGTAAGAGATTCCAATTGGATCAGTTAAACAAAGATTTGCTAGCACTACACCTAGAATTGAGCAGCAAAATCCACCCTCTACTTTGGGATAAGATAAAACAACTTACAACTTGGAGAGCTGAAACTGAAACCACTTACAAAAATGAAAAACTCTTAAAGAAACTAAAGAAATTAGAACATAAGAAAACCCCCAACAACTCACAACAACACCTGAAACAATTAGTATATAACATTTCCAACAGAGAACTCACCAAAACAGAACTCACCTAACCAAAGGATTCAATTATGCCATATCACCCAAAAAAATCCCCACAGAATCCATCATATGTGCAGTAGAATCCAGCCTGACCAAATTAAATACAGATGAAGCTGACAGAATAAGACACCAGGTTACAAACATCTTATGCACAAGCAAACCACCGAAAAACAACTTGCAAAAAGATGAATTCAGAGCGCTACAAACCCTGAAAAGTGATAACAGCATAATAATACTCCCAGCAGACAAAGGGAATGCCACAGTAGTAATGGACAGAAAAGACTATGAAACAAAATTGACAGACCTACTCCAAGACTCCACATACAAACCTATGAACACAGACCCAACCACATATCTGGAAATATTAACCAAGAAGAAAATTATAACCAGCCACATAAGCAAAGAAATCCAACAGACGATCATCCCAAGAGAAAAATCTTCTAGATGCCCCAAATTATACGGCCTCCCAAAAATACACAAAGAAGGCATACCTCTCAGACCCATAGTCAGCTCCATAGGAGCACCATTACAAAACCTAGCTCAATACTTAGCAAAACAACTACAGCCCCATGCTGAAACCGCAGCTTCATATGTACAAAACTCATACCACTTCTTAGAAATGATCAAAGATCTACACGTAGAACAAGAAGATCTGCTTGTAAGTTTCGACGTGGTTTCACTATTCACTCAAGTCCCAATAAAAGAAACTCTTGAAATCATCAAAAATAAATACCAACCAGCCAAAGACCTCATGGAACTAACAGAACACTGCCTAACCAACACATATTTCATATACAAAGGACAAAGATACAAGCAAATTGAAGGAGCCCCTATGGGATCACCACTGTCACCCGTCATTGCAAACCTGTTCATGGAAGAATTCGAATCCAGAGCCCTGGCTAATGCCACCCACAAACCCAAACTGTGGCTAAGATACATCAATGACACATTTGTGATTTGGCCCCATGGAAAAGAAAACCTAAACAATTTCCTAACACACCTAAACAGCACACACCCCAAAATCAAGTTCACCATGGAAACGGAAATAAACAACTACCATTCCTAGATGTACTAATCTACAAAAGAACAGATGGCACACTAGGCCACGCCATATGCCAGAAGAAAACACACACCACCTCTACCTCAATGCCCAATCCCACCACCACCCAGCACAGATAAATTCCGTGGCCAAAACACTAATCGCTAGAACCAAACGCCTGGCAAACAAGACACATATAAAGACTGAACTATGGACCCTGACTAAAGTATTGACAGCCGATGGCTTCCACAAAAACAAAATCACCAGCTTGAACCACAAAAACACACCAAGACATAACAGAGACCTAGAAGATCAACAGACCTATGGAACAGCTATCCTGCCCTACATAAGGGGTACTGCAGACAAAATCAGTAAGATACTACACAGGCATCACATCAAGACTGCCTTCAAAACAGACAAAAAAATAGCAGCCATCCTTAAAAACCCCAAAGACAAAATTGACCTGGAAAACCAAGGCATATACGAAGTTCCCTGTGCATCATGCCCGGCCACATCCATTGGACAGACCAATAGAAGAATAAATACCCGCCTGGATGAACACAAAAATGCAGTAAAAAAGCTGGAACACACCTCCTCACTAGTCCAACACATTAAAACCACAGGTCACAACATCAACTTCAATGGCACTAAAACCCTAGCCACTATAGAAAACCCCAGCCACAGAATCATCAGAGAAGCCATAGAGATTGAAAAAAAGACCTGAAAGCATGAATAGAAGAGATGATTCCAGCAGACTGTCAATCATTTGGAAGCCTGCACTCTCAAATAGAAAGATCTCCACACCACAAGCCAGGCAAACACCTGGGCACAAACAGACTCCCCCTGATACCTCCAGCTCAAACAACCCCCCACCAGGCACCCAGATGAAACCTAGCTTCCTAATAGATGATATCCATCCTTTCACACGAAGCCAAGCTGCACTGAAAGCCTCCAACACAAGAACAGAGTGTTGCCAGCCAATCAAAGCCACAAAACAGACAGAAGAAACCAGAAACACCAATCAAACAAACTCCAAGTCCAATAAACACAGACCAAGACTCCCAACCAATCAGGATGTAGAAAAAAACATCCTGGCACAACAATATGCTAGCCTCAAATTTAAAACTGGCCGCTGTGAGACCCTGACCCACATACAAACTCAATACAGAAGCCTGATGATGGCAGATGAGATTCTGCTGAAATGTTGCTACAACTTTAAAAGCACAACTACAATGATGTGGGATAATACCCGAAGGAAGCTGAACAGCACACATGTAAGTACCCGCAAAAACTTAAAAAAACAATTATAGAAAAAAACATCCTGGCACAACAATATGCTAGCCTCAAATTTAAAACTGGCCGCTGTGAGACCCTGACCCACATACAAACTCAATACAGAAGCCTGATGATGGCAGATGAGATTCTGCTGAAACGTTGCTACAACTTTAAAAGCACTACAATGATGTGGGATAATACCCGAAGGAAGCTGAACAGCACACACACACACACACACACACACACACACACACACACACACACTAATTTGTTTTAAATGTATGTCAAATAAATGTTTTTTTCTAGAAAAATTAAAATATATATTTTTTAAAAAGTCAGGAAGGCAACCGCAATTATGTTATAAAAGCTGCACCCTTTTTTACCTGTGTCGTGGCAGACATAAAAATCAGCAGGATATCGATTGTATGTTTATGACCGCTCAACTTTGTCCCCATCCTCACAGGCATGATTGGATTGTATCTCTGAGCCATCAAACTGATGTTCTTCCCTTCCATGGTGGACTCCAAAAGATTAATAACCGGTTCCAAAAATGGTTTCTTGGCCTGAATTGGACTCTCTGACAGACAACAGCTTTGAAGTTGGGTTAACTTTGAGAGCTAACCAAAATGAATAAGGAGCATTGCTTATTACTAAGAGTAATTTCTTTTGTTTTCCCCTAAAAGGAGCTTCAAACTGCCTAATCATATTGGAAGTTACCCAAGAATGTTGACTTCTGACAATAATTTTTCATGCAGTTGTCACTATTTGGATAGTGCCAAGGCTGATAAGGATAAGATTGCTTTGGATATCCACTGCAACCCCGAGAACAATGAAAACCTTGATCTCCTGCCCTTTTTTGCTCTGGTTTGTTTCATTAATATTTGATTGATCTTTTTTAGAAACAAATTGAAACAACAGCAGTAGAGCTACAGTAGGTTGTTCCTAAGCAACAGTCACTTCTGATGCTCACTCTTTTTTTCAAAGCTTTATTAAGGATTTAGAAGCTGAGGATGCTCCTTGGTATCTGTTGTGTTTTGTTGAAACCATGTTGAAACACAAAATCTGCCAACTGTCCCTTCCAAGACTTCTCTTCCCACTCATTTGACACACATTTTTTTCCCCTTGTCTTCCTTGCTCCACCTGTTTTCTAAAACATATATCAAATGTGCTTTCATCATTGGGAAAAGATCAGTGGTGGGATTCAAATTTTTTTACTACTGGTTTTGTGGCTGTGGCTTGGTGGGTGGGGCAGGGGAAGGATACTGTAAAATCTCCAGTCAGAGGTGATATTTGCTGGTTCTCTGAGCTATTCAAAAATTCTGCTACCGGTTCTCCAGAATTGGTCAGAACCTGCTGAATACCACCTCTGGAATAGATGCATTGGTGGGGTCTTTGGTGCTCTCTGAGCTTGGTTGTTTTCTTGAAGTTGTCTCATCACCCAATTCGGTAACAACATCAGTGCCATGGACATGGAAATTTGTGGTCCTTCTGATGCTGTGGGAGTTCAACTCCCTCCCATTCCAACTATAATATGATCAAGGAGGAAGGGAGTTGTAATCTGACTGGGCTACAGCTTGTGAAAACTGCCTATAGTTTGATAGAATAGGAATAGGAGTGAAGTGGAGTAGAATGTTCTGACCCAAACCTTGTTCCAAGGAAATAAACATGAAACAGAGGTAACAGAAAAACCTTTTAATTATTCTTTACAAATTCCGTTTCTTCATGGTTAAAAGGCTGTTTCAAACTAATTGTCTCTGATAAGAACGAGCCTTGCCAAGATTGTGCAAGGCTGCCAAGAACAGTAGATAAAGTTGCCAAAAAATATTTCAAACACAGAGTCTCCAAACACCAACCAAGATACTCTGAATGTCCACAAGGCTTGAGTGCAAAAACTTCTTTGCTTCCTGCAAAGAACTCCGATTTCTCAGCTGGCTTTTATCTCTTGAGGGAGGGGTGATTACCTTGTAGTCTTACTCCCGAGTTGCCCGTGCTGCTGCAGCTTCTCTTTCCTTCAAGCAGCCCTGCGCGCACACGCACTGGGCACAGGCTCCTCGGGGATCTCTTCATCACTGCTGCCAGCCTCCACAATCTCCGAAGGCAGCAGTCCACTCCCTGATGGTCCTGGCCTCATCCCTTCATCACACGCAGGCCCCTCGTTCTCCGAGACCTCAGCCATCCAGACCTGCTGCCGGTGAACCACAACAATACAGAATACAGAATTCTGGTAAGAGTTGGAAAGACCTTGGAAGTCTTTGAATCCAACCCCTGTTCAAGCAAGAGACCATATGCCATTCCAGGCAAAAGTTGTCCAATCTCTACTTAAAAGCCTCCAGTGATGAAGCACCCACCCATTACACTGCTTACTTGTTCTCACTAGGTCCTCGACCTATGGCCATTCATTTAGTGACTACTCAAAGTTAACACAATGAAAAAAATGACTTACGAGCATCACAGTGTCCCCATGGTCAGGTGATCAGAATTTGGCAACCAACAAGTATTTACGGTGGTTGCAGTGTGCCAGAATCTCATAATTGCCATTTGCAACCTTCCAGCCTGTCTCTAACAAGCAATGCCAATGGTGGAAGCTAGATTTGTTTAATGACTGTGGGATTCATGCTGACTGTGCCAAACATCATCATAAAATTGGGCATTAATCAGAATAGAGCTGAAAGGGACTTAGGAGGTCTTCTAGTCCATCCCTGCTGCTCAAGCAGGAGACACTATACTATTTTTGACAAGTGGCTGTCCAGTCTTTTCTTAAAAACCTCCAGTGATGAAGCACCCACAACTTCTGGTGGCAAGCTGTTCCACTGGTTAATTGTTACTGTTAGGAAGTTTCTCCTTAATTCCAGGTTGCTTCTCTCCTTGATTAGTTTTCATCCATTGTTTCTTGCCTTCAGGTGCTTTGGAAAATAAATTGCCCCTCTCTTCTTTGTAGCAGCCCCTCAAATACTGGAATACTGCTATGATGTCTCCCCTAGTCCTTCTTTTCTCTAGACTAGCCCTATCCACTTCCTGCAACTATTCTTCATACGCTTTTGTCTCCAGGCCTTTACTAGTTGTTCTTTCTGCACTCTACCCCCCCCCAATGACTCACTTAGAATCTGCTGCCCTTAGAAGTGGAAGTTCTCATCTCAATTGTGGTTGTAAGTCAAGGACTACCTGTGGTTAGTAGCAGCAAGGTAGAAATTTAAGAAGGCAAAGTTTCAGATTCAGTGCTAAAAAAAAAAAAAGAGAGAAAATGGTTTGGAATGAAGAATGGAGCTACAAATACCTGTCAATTTCCCTTTAAAACAGCCACATCTTTTTATAACAACTGATGATAGCTGCAGAGGGCAATTATGCCGTCTTGGGAAAAGAGAGTTCTCTAAGTCCCTCTGCTAGTTTGGTCTAGTGGTTAAGGTGCTTTGTCTAATCCCACCTCAGACATAGTAGATGGCTGGTTGACTTTGGGCCAGACACCAGGAGACTTAGAGTTCTAGTCCTGCCTTAGGCATGAAAGCCAGCTGGGTGGCGAGTCATTCTTTTTCAGCCCAACCCATCTCACAGGATTGTTGTTGTAGGAAAAAGAAGAGGAAGAAGGAGTATTAGGTGTGTTCACCACCTTGTGTTATTTATAAACTAATGAAGGTGGAATATAAATCAATATATGCATCTCAAATCTACAATTACAGGTGAAACAAAGTGAAAATATCCAGAGGTGAAGAATTCTGGAGTTAGGTGGAAAAGATAACAAATAATCAGAGTTGGAAGGGACCTTATAGGTCAACTAGTCCAACCCCCACCCAAGCGGGAGATCCTACACCATTTCTGACAAATGGCAGTCCAATCTCTTCTTGAAGGTCTCAAGTGATGGTGCTCCCACAACTTCCGAGGGCAACTTCTGTTCCATTGGTTGATTGTTCTTACTGTCAGAAAGTTTCTCCTTATTTCCAGGTTAAATCTCTCCTTATTCAGTTTCCATCCATTATTCCTTGTCTGGCCTTCAGGTGCTTTAGAAAATAGCTTGACCCCTTCCTCTCTGTGGCAGCCCCTCAAATATTGGAAGACTGCTATCCTGTCTCCCCTGGTCCTTCTCTTCACTAGACTAGCCAAGCCCAGTTCCTGCAACTGTTCATTGTATGTTTTAGTCTCCAGTCCCCTAATCATCCTGGTTGCTCTTTGTACTTTTTCTAGAGTCTCAACATATTTTTTAATAATGTGATGAACAAAATTGGATGCAGCATTCTAGGTGTGGTCTTACTAAAGCTTTTCAGAGTGGTATTAGTACTATACTTGATTTCAATTGTATCCCTCTGTTAATACACTTTAGGATTGCATTGGCTTTTTTGGCTGCTGCTGCACACTGCTGGCTCCTATTTAGCTGGTTGTCCACTAAGACTCCAAGATCCCTCTCACAGTTACTGCTATGAGAATGAGTTGAGCTTGGCAGTTACACAGATATCAAGATGGACCCCACAGGTGCCCCCCATATTTCCTAAAATGCTTCTCCAATATTCAGATAGTTGTATAAATTTTCTTTTGCATTATGGTTGCTCCTCATAACTGATTTCGTATGTGTTGCATGCATGATATTTATTTAAAGTATATCTTCTCCTTTTAGTCTACAAGGAATACACCACAATGGAGCATGGCTGGCTAGGGAATTCTGGGAGTTGAAATCCACAAATCTTAAAGTTGCCAAGGTTGGACACTCCTGCTGTAAAGTCTTATCTAATAATAAAAATAGGAAGTTGCTGTCTTTGGGTTTATTTACTTTATAAAGAGGTTCAATAGTAAAGAAAAGGAGGTCTGGAGGAAAAAAAAGAAAATAAATTAACTCCACTCCTAATTCTTAAGATTTAATCAACAGCAGCCATGGTCAAAAAGTGGAAGTGAGCAGTGAAGGAGAAAGGCCAAAAGACTAATATCTCTACAATTTATGCTCTTAAGGCATAAATTCCACATATATTTTAGATCCTTTTAGACCTTTATTTCTGTTATAAAGAGGTCAATATTGGCTTTTCTGGACAGCAATATTATAAATGAGAGACCACTAACCCAGACATAGTAACAATAAGTGGAGATGACCTTTCATTTTTCTGAAGCTTTCTGTATATTTTTAATGTGTGTTTCTTATCACCATTCACACAGAAGCATAGAAGAGATTTTGCTTAAAGAAATAAAACTTACACATTGGCTATCTTGTGCTCCCTTTTTATACAATAACTGCAATTTTACATTCCTTGCAACCAAATATTTTTTCTTTTGGCGTTTCTCCTCAACTTTTGAACCCAAGCAAGGTGTGTGAGCTTGTATTAGTACTTCTGCAAATCATTGCATCAGTTTTAACTCCTTATTGCCAGCAATAAAACTCAAAACAATTTTTTGAGAGTGGGCCTGGTTTTGCAACAAGTGATCAGTTTGTTTGTGACAGCAATTTGATTTGGGATTGATTTTAAAGAGGATCCACTGATGTGTGCAGATGTGCAATTTAAATTGATGTTGGAAAGCACTGTTTTAAAGGAGGTGTATCATCATTCCCTCGCAGAGGAGGGTTGGGTTAGGTTTATGCATTGATTCAGTGAAATTAAAATTGTTTGGGGGAAGTGAAGCTCATGGCCCAGAGAATGCTGGTTGAAAATGGACTCTTGCTGGTCTGATGAATGAAGGCAAATATATGTGACCCAGGGTAATGTTGCAGGAACCAGTCTTGGTCGGTTTTGTCTTCCGAGCTTTTGTACTTGTGATGGGGCTCATCCTTAGGGACCTTCTCTCGTATATGCTATTTATAGGGTGCCTGTTCTGTGTGGGTTTTTTCAACCATAACAATACAAGAGCAAACAATAGATACAAACTCAAGGTTAATCGCACCAAACTTGATTGAAGGAAATATAACTTCAGCAACAGAGTGGTCAAGGTCTGGAATACTCCACCTGAACCCAAAAAACTTGAACCTAAGACTGTCTATGATTGACCTCACCCCTTTCCTAAGAGGTCTGTAGCGGGTGTGCATAAGTGCACCAAAGTGCCTTTCGCAATGTGCCTATTGCAAACCTGTTCATGGAAGAATTCGAATCCAGAGCCCTGGCTAATGCCACCCACAAACCCAAACTATGGCTAAGATACATCGACACATTTGTGATTTGGCCCCATGGAAAAGAAAACCTAAACAATTTCCTAACACACCTAAACAGCACACACCCCAAAATCAAGTTCACCATGGAAATGGAAATAAACAAACAACTACCATTCCTAGATGTACTAATCTACAAAAGAACAGATGGCACACTAGGACACACCGTATGCCAGAAGAAAACACACACCAACCGCTACCTCAATGCCCAATCTCACCACCACCCAGCACAGATAAACTCCGTGGCCAAAACACTAATCACCAGAACCAAACACCTGGCAGACAAGACACATATAAAGACTGAACTATGCACCCTGACTAAAGTACTGAGAGCCAACGGCTTCCACAAAAACAAAATCACCAGCTTGATCCACAAAAACACACTGAGACATAATAGAGATCTAGAAGATCAACAGACCAATGGAACAGCTATCCTGCCCTACATAAGAGGTACTGCAGACAAAATCAGTAAGATACTACACAGGCATCACATCAAGACTGCCTACAAAACAGACAAAAAATAGCAGCCATCCTTAGAAGATAAAGATAAAATTGACCTGGAAAACCAAAGCATATACAAAGTCCCCTGCGCATCATGCCCGGCCACATACATTGGACAGACCAATAGAAGAATAAGTACCCGCCTGGATGAACACAAAAATTCAGTAAAAAAGCTGGAACAAACCTCCTCACTAGTCCAATACATGAAAGCCACGGGTCATAACATCAACTTCAATGGCACCAAAACCCTAGCCCCTATAGAAAACCCCAGCCACAGAATCATCAGAGAAGCCATAGAGATTGAAAAAAGACCTGACAGCATGAATAGAAGAGATGATTCCACCAGACTGTCAATCATTTGGAAGCCTGCACTCTCAAATAGAAAGATCTCCACACCACAAGCCAGGCAAACACCTGGGCACAAACAGACTCCCCCTGATACCTCCAGCTCAAACACACCCCAACCAAGCACCCAGATGAAACCTAGCTTCCTAATAGATGATAGCTGTCCTTTTATTCGAAGCCAAGCTGCACTAAAAGCCTCCAACTCAGGAACACAGTGTTGCCAGCCAATCAAAGCCACAAAACAGACAGAAGAAACCAGAAACACCAATCAAGCAAACTCCAAGACCAATAAACACAGACCAAGACTCCCAACCAATCAGGATGAAGAAACGTAAAAGAATCAAACTTAAAAATGTGTCTTGTCAACCTGGCACAACAGTAGGCTAGCATCAAATTTAAAACTAAACGGCTGTGATCGCCTGACCCACAAACAAAGTCAATACAGAAGCCTGATGATGGCAGATGAGATTCTGCTGAAACGTTGCTCCAACTTTAAAAGCACAACTACAATGATGTGGGATAATACCCGAAGGAAGCTGAACAGCATATATATAGATATATAGATATATAGACATATAGATAGTTTTGGCAGAATCTCATCTGCTATCATCAGGCTTCTGTATTGTGTTTGTCTGTGAGTCAGACTTTCACAGCCGTTTCAGTTTTAAATTTGGGGCTAGCCTACTGCTGTGCCAGAATGGTTTTTTTCTTCATTCTGATTGGTTGGGAGACTTGGTCCATGTTTATTGGTCTTGGAGTTTGCTGTGTTCTGCTTGATTGGTGTTTCTAATATCTTCTGTCTGTTTTGTGGCTTTTTTTGTCTTGATTAACTGGCAACATTGTGTTCCTGTATTAGAGGCTTTTAGTGCAGCTTGGCTACGAGTAAATGGATGGCTATCATTTGTTAGGAAGCTAGGTTTCATCTGGGTGCCTGGTTGGGGTGTGTTTGAGCAGGAGGTATCAGAGAGGATCTGGTTGTGCCCAGGAGTTTGCCTGGCTTGTGGTGTGGAGATTTTTTTGTTTGTGAGTGCAGGCTTCCAAATAATTGATAGTCTGGTGGAATCATCTATTCATGCTTTCAGGTCTGTTTTCAGTTTTTTCTATGGCTTCTCTGATAATTTTGTGGCTGGGGTTTTCTACAGTAGCTAGGGTTTTGGTGCCATTGAAATTGATGCTATGACCTGTGGCTTTACTGCAAAAATGCAGTAAAAAAACTGGAACACACTTCCTCACTAGTCCAACACATGAAAGCCACAGGTCATAGCATCAACTTCAATGGGACCAAAACCCTAGCCACGTCCGTCCGTCCATCCATCTTGATAAAGATATTATAACGAAGTGAACACCTGGTTAGACCTAGCCATTTCCACTTATCTGATAAACAATTTTCCCCTGCAGAAGGCTTTCTGCCATTTCAGTGTGTATCAATAGTTTGAGTGTAACTGCTTAAGGCTGAGAAGCCAGCAAAGGTCAGTCATGTTTCAGTTCAGATTCTCATCTAGACTAGAGAACATAGCTGGCATTGAATAGCATGAGAATGCTTGGGGCAAAACTTTGCTTGAATTTATAACGCATTGGCCCATTTTTTTTTTATTTTTTCATTTAGCACATCTCACAAAAAGAGACTCTGAGCAGCTTCTGAGCAAAGTAACAATTAAAACCTTTTCAAAATATTTAAAAACAGAAATAAAACCGTAAAAGAATCAAACTTAAAGGAACTCCAAGATAATTGGAACACAATCATTATTAAGCCTCATTAAACCATTTTTCAGGTTCACCCTGGGATGTCCAAGGTTGATGGAAAGACCATGTTTTCAGAATAACAGAGTTGGAAGGTCTTCTAGTCCAGTGGTCGCCAACCAGTGTCGGGGACCATTGGTGGTCTGAAAGAAAATTTTGGTGGTCCGCAGAGAAATGTCACCCCCAAAGCACTCCTCAAAACAATGCTTCTTTCTGCTTCTTTTTTCTTCTGCTTTTGGCTGCACGCAAGGAAAGCAGCGAAAGTCTTTCTTTCTCTCCCCAAATCTCTGCCAGAAATGAGTCTTTTGGACCCTGCAAGGCATCCTGCTCCAAGAGGCTATGCCGGCAAAGACTCATTTCTGGTGGAGTTTGGGGGAGAAAAAGAAAGACTTCTGCTGCTTCTGCTGCTTTCCTTGCATGAAGCCAAAAGTCTCTCTCTCTTTCTCCCCTGAGAATGGAGCAGGAGACTGTATCATGTGACCCCAAATAAAAAATGATCGATCAGTAGGAAAACAAGGTGGGGAATTTTTCTGCAGACTTTTTGGGGATTTTCCCAGGGTCTCTGGTCCACGGGATTTAAAATTATGAGTTTGGTGGTCCTGAGATCCAAAAGGTTGGTGACCCCTGTTCTACTTCAACTGCCTGTTCAAGAGGAGATCATGTACAATTCTAAACAAATGGTTGTCCAATCTCTTCTTAAAAACCTAACACCCACAATTTCTGGAAGCAATTTGTTCCACTGATTAATTGTTATCACTGTCAGGAAATTTCTCCTTAATTCTAGGTTGGATCTCTTCTTGATTAGTTTCCATTTGTTGCTTCTTGTCCTGCCATCAGGTACTTTGGATAAATTGTCCAACTCTTATTTTGATAGCTTCCCAGTCTTGGGAGACTGATACCATGTCACCCTTAGTCCTATTTGTTAGATTACACATACCCAGATCCTACAAACATTCATCAAATGTTTTAGCCTCCAGCCCCTTAATCATCTTTGTTGCTCTTCCCTCAACATTTTTTTTATATCCTGGTGACCAGAACTGGATGCAGTATTCCAAGTGTAGTCTTATCAAAGCAATATATAGAAGTACTAATACTTCACATGATCTTGATTCTATCAGTTTGGTCCTGTAACCAATCCATTTTATGACCCTCATGACTTAAAATTGTGATAGACAAGCTCCATTACATTCACAAGCTGAGCACTACCTTGTCTTGGAGAACTTAAGAACATCCCATTCTAGTCAGTTGGTTTCCAACAGTTTTTTTTTTTTGATGGAGTGCAATCTTTTGTCCCTCACTTTTCCATCATCCTCAGCTGTGGAACTTAAATGAGAGCTGCCTGATGTTATATTTCTCAGAGCTAGCCCTGTGTGGCCTTTGTTTTTGTCAGTATTTATTGACTGCCATTTACCACTGACTATTATGCCATTAAATTTCATTCCAGTTCTTTGATTAAAGTTAGTCCTGATGAAGCTGGTAATTAACCAAAACAGCAACATCAACTCACCACTGCTGTCATTCGGCAAAGAAGAGGTGTGTCTTCAGGCAGCAGTTATCAGCATGGGTCAGAGTTGTGGCACAGTGTATGGATGTACAGCAAGAGGTTTTCATGAGAGTTTAAAGGTGGAGTCCCAATCTTTTCCTGTGGTATATTTCTGAGATAAGCTGTCTTGGAAGGAGAAAGATTTTCTGCCTTTTTTAAAGCAAAAAACCCCACCTATCTTTCCCCATGGATCATGGTTTATCTGTTTCTTTATTATTCTTTTCAAGCTGCAAAAAAGCCAGCTTGTTTGCTTAGAAATTGCTTGCTCTAATTGGCAGGCCAGACAGACCTCTGTGGTTAGATTAGTCTGGAAAAGATGAAATCTATTTTATAATGCTCCTTTCAGGAAGGGTGCAGAAATTTGTAGAGTAGACTGGGAACCAGGCTGTCTCTAAGATTTCTGTGCCCTTCTGTGCTGTACAACTCTCTTTGCTATTGCATTTTTTTAAATGTAATCACAGATCAACCAAAGTTGTTCATAGATGAAATATTCTGTGGGTGTTAACACAAAGAGTTAACACAAAGAGTTCAATTCAGTTGATAGCTTCAGAATTTAATACGTGGGCATAAACAGTGAGATCAAAGAGGAGAAGGAGCTAAATTCAGCCATCAGTAATTTAACAAATGAATTATATGTCAGATGTCTTTATCAACATTATAGAGTCACAAACATTTCTCATTTCATGTAATCTAAAGTGGTGATTCATAAGCTTTCATGTTTCTGAGAGCTCATTTTACATGATCTGGATTGCATTGGAATAATTGATGCCAATTCCCAGAGAGATTGATGGATGACTCTTATGTTCACAAAGGCTGCAACTGTTGGAATCAAATGTTGAATTTGAACTAAATGTCCTTGCTTTAGATTTCAGTGTTACGGGTCCTTCCTTGTACACAGCTGGCTATGATCACACATTAAATACAACTATATCAACTAAAGAGGGAATACACTTCCATTTTCACAAATGCAGCTTGGCAAGTGTTAACTAGGTGTACAATTTTAATGGTTTGCTGTGCTGTTTGAGATCCTTGGTGTTCTCTGAGTTGAGTTGTTTTCTTGCAGACGTTTCATTACCCAATCTCATTACACCATCAGTGCTGATATCTGCAAGAAACATCTGCAAGAAAATAACCAAGCTCAGAGAGCACCAAGACCTCCACAGTTCAGCCCCACAGTGTGCTATGCTGCATGAGGTCCTTGGTGCTCTCTGAGTGTGTTTTCATGCAGACGTTTCATTACCCAACAAGGTAACATTATCAGTGCTGATATCTGCAAGAACCATCTGCAAGAAAACAATCAAGCTTAGAGAGCACAAAGGGCCCCACAATTTAACCTTGAACTACAAATATTCTGTGAATCCAGCACTTTTCCTTAATTTGTGGTTCAGTATCCCAAATATGATTTTTTTTCAGGGGCCAACTGGACTTTTTTATTTTTTCTTTTGAAGATGTTTCGCTTCTCATCCAAGAAGCTTCTTCAGCTTCTTGATAGGATAGTGGGGAATGGAAGATAATCCTTCAAGTGCTTCAACAATTTTCTAAAAAGATGCAAATGACCAGCTGTCTGCAAGGAATATAAACCCTTCCATTTCTCATGCTGCCTGAATCCCGCAGATGGGGCTTCCCTTGTTTGCGTGGCCTGGGTTCTGGCACACCGCACCCAGTACTGGTTCACAAACCAAGGGTTGGGGACTCCTGACAGAGCCATGAATGTATGTATGTGTTAAATTTGTATCCTGCCTTTTTATAGAAGCTCAAGACAGCAAACATTCTGCTTCCTTTTTCTCACTTGTACCTGCAAGCCTAAGATCTATTTAACGCCTATTTTACCCTCCGATCTTGTCTCTTTAATTTGTGTCGTGCCTCCCAGCATGCTGTTTGGAGGGCCAAGAATGTGTCTACTGACACATTTCTTACTGCTCCTCAAGCTTTCTTTTACCTAATTTTAATTCTACCCTTTATTTAAAATTTGAAAAGTTGATTGAGGAGCTAGCAAAGCACCAGCCTCTCAAGCACAATCGTCATTTCTAGCTATGTCTATGGACCTACCTAGTCAGAAAATCAAATAATAGGTGGCTGCAGTCTTGACTGCCCTCTGTTGTATAGAGGTTTTGCAATTGCAATAATGTTGTTTCATAACATAATCTCAACATTCCTAAAAGGTCCTCTGATTCCAAATAGTTGATCTTTTTTAAAGACTCCTTATCCTTGCACTTATTTTAAAACAGTCATCTTTATAAAATACTAGCTCTATACCCGTGCTTTGCTATGAAACTATGTGGTTGGGTTTAGTTTTTGGGGAGCAAAATGGGGGGGGGAATTCTGTCTCTGCCTACCAGCATCCATCGGTATTCATCTGGTTAGCTTCCTGTCAGTGTGTGAGAGAGTTGAGGGAAACAAACAGTATTTGCTATGTGAGCAAAAAGGAGACAGCAAGGAGCCTGGGCATGGCTTAGCTCAACTGTTCTGTACCAAAGCTGCTTCATGCCATGAAACTAAAACTGAAACTCCTCTCTTCTGCTTGTGTTTTGCATTTGGAACAGCTTTCTTTTCAGGTGGGGAGGGGGAGTAGAATTCCTTAGCATCAGAGCATGTTAATATTAATATACGAAATACTAATGCTGTGATGGTCATTCTGAAAAATCCTTTCTTTGTGAGCACCTAGAAGTCAAGAAGAACATATGTACGAAATTTCAAGTTTGTAGGTTTTACGGTTCTGGAGCTTTTGTGATGATGCGTGAGTGGTATTTCGCTTTTATATATATATATAGATTTCAGAAGTTGTGGGTGCCCCATCACTGGAGGCTTTCAAGAAGACATCCATTTTGTGTATGTATATATGTATGTATTTTGTCATATTTATGTTTATATTAGAGGTGGAGACCTTTCGACAGCTGTATGCAACATAATTTCATTTTAATGTATGATGGTGACAATGTTATTCTAAGTTCTACATTTCTTGTCCAAAATAGCATAGCCTTTCCTGTTCTAGCAGGGGGTTGGACCAGATGACCTCCAAGGTCCCCTCCAACTCTGTTATTCTATGATTTAAACATGTGTTTCTGCTACAGGAGGCTTTGGCTCACTGGCCCTGTGTCCTGTTTTTTGTTTCTCTTTTCCCAGGGATGGTAGAAATTTGCCTTCTCCACATGCTGAAGCGTCGGGCATCTGGCTTCTTACGGACAGACAAGATCGCTGGACTTTTCACCAAGGTTGGCAAGACCTATGACGTGGCCAGTGAGATATGCAGGAAAGTGCAGGAGTTGCTGCAACAGGTTGAAGGCAGGTGAGGGTGATGTTCTTTATGTGTGTGTGTGTGTGTGTGCTTCCTAGTGGCCAGTCAGATGCCTTAGGCTGCTCACCATCCTCTTCTTGGGTGGCACAACCGGAAGAAATAATTATGCATCTTGTTATACTCTCTGCAGCCACCATGATTATTTTTAACGAGATGATTCCAGGATCAGAGTATTGTGGATAGGGCCCATCATGCTTCTTTGGTATAACAGAATATAACGGTATAACAGAGTTGGAAGGGACCTTGGAGATCTTCTAGTCCACCCCCACTCCCACTCATGCAGGAGACTATACCATTTCAGACCAGTGGTTGTCCAATATCTTCTTAGAAACCTCCAATGTTGGAGAATTCACAGCTTCTGGAGGCAAATTGTTCCACTGATTAATTGTTCTAACTGTCAGGAAATTTCTCCTTAGTTCTAGGTTGCTTCTCTCCTTGATTAGTTTCACCCAGTGCACAGCTTTTTTGACTCAGTGCCCTGGAATCTAACCAAGTAAGATTAAGGAAATGAAAGATTGTTCTCCTGACATAGTGAGATAGTTCTTTCAAATTATATATGATTCCTGGGAAAGGCACAGTGAGGGAAGGAAAAAAAATAATCTGACCACTATTAATTGAAGTATCCTCGACATGCGACCTTCATGGAGCCTGTCCATTGGAGTCATGTTGTAACGATCATAAAATTATGACTATTTTGCAGCGATTTTTAATCAAATCCTATTGTAGTGACAAACCCTGCAGTCATGAGGCAAACAAAAGCCAACCCCACAGTTTTGCCAAAAACAGGAAGTAAGTGGTGGATTTTGGCAAAACCATTCTAAGATCCAGTCACGTGACCACAGGGCATGGTGAACTGACATTAATACGGCCATTTTGCTAAATGCCCGAAGTTCAGTCATGTGACCATGGAGAGGGTCTAACCATCAGAACTTTGAATTCGGGTGGTAAGTCTCCTTTTTCAGGTCAGTCATAACTTCAAACAGTTGTTAAGCAACTGGTGATAAGTTAAAGACTAACCCTGTAATGCTGCCCTGTTGATTCCCTTTCTACTGGGTCTCCTAAAGCTCATGGTAGGCTTTCATGATTGAGTTTATCTTCTCCTTATATCTTCCAGAGACTTAGAATCAACCTTGGACCCAAAGTAGATTTCTATTCTCAAATAATTTTGCTCTGTGAGAGAGATGGCCAGTTTCCAAATTTGGTAATTAAATAGCCCAAATTGGTGCTTGAGTCTCTCTAACTAAAACAATGCAGTTAGATCAGCAGATAAATTGTGGTGCCTTCTAGATCAGGTGTCTCCAACCTTGGCAACTTTAAGACTTGTGGACTTCAACTCCCAGAATTCCTCAGCCAGCTTTGCTTTAAAGTGGTACCTATTTTGCTGGCTGAGGAATTCTGGGAGTTGAAATCCACAAGTCTTAAAGTTGCCAAGGTTGGTGACCCCTGTTCTAATGTGTCATTCACCAGTTTTCATAAGCCTACGTCAAGTTCTTATGCCGTGCACCTGTGGGAGATTGGAAAAGTTTGCTTTGGATCTAAGTTTTTCAAACTTGGCAACTTTCCTTTTCTCCTCAATTTAGCAAGGAATCTCTTGGGAATCATGTCGACTTCTATGTCTGTTGAGACCCCAAATTTAATCTGTGCAAACTCAATCCCACAAAGAGCTTCAAAAGAGAATGTGTCCATTTCTTCTTTTCCTTTGCAGGTCATCTGTAAGCAACGGGGAGAATGTAGGCAGGTGGTTCAGCTTTCCGACTGTGTTTCCATCTCTGTTCAGGTCACTAGTTTTATATTAAGTAAGAATCAGATGTAGTAGAGAAAAATAAGATCACCTTTTCCTCCTTTTGACTGTGAAATTCAAAGAGGGAAAAACAATTTCCAGATGTTTTGTTTCCCCCCCTCCCCAATCCCATTTTTAACTAGTTTGTCTGTAGCCATTTGGGTGGTCAGGAAACACTTTGGAAAAATATGGATTCCCCCCCCCCCCCCCCCCCCAGTGACATTTCAGCATTTAAACAGCAATTGAGTTGGCTGCGAAAGGAATTTGATTGAATTGGCAAGCAATGTCACTGCCTTTGCCAGTGAAACCACTAGTTTTCTTGGCTGCTCTTCTCTCTTTAAACTCGGTTTTCCACCACTTTGTGGCTGAATTTTACATAGCAATTGCCAAGGATGGAGACAATTCATGATGAAGAGACACAAAATAAAACACTTATTTAGGCTGCCTTGCCTGGCAGATTTTCTTCTGGCAGACAGGCATAAGTGGAGCCACGGATGCAACCTCTCATTATGTATGGTACAGAGGAGAATTATGTAATTTCTTGTGTACTTTCAATATATTTGAGAGAGTTTGTTAAGTTATTGCCTCTGCTCACTTTCAGATGGGCAGCAAAGGGGTTGACCGCACAGGGATGAAATCGGTTTATTTAGCAGATGCAACATTATTCCAGGATTTTTATTTAAATCCTGCCTTTACTATTATTTATCAATAACTCAAGGCGATGAACACAGATAGGACAGCTCTACAGAGGATTAAACGTCATTGCCCAGAAGATCATTTGTTGTTCTCTCCCCTCTTTGGAAGAGCTTTATAGCTCCTGCTGCCTTAAGAAAGTTCAAAACATTCTCAAAGATCCATCTCATCCTCATCCAGGGCACCCTTTTTTTGAATATTACCACCTGGCAGGTGGTACAGGACAATAAAGACAAGGACAAATAGGCTGAAAAACAGCTTCTATCCCAGAGCAGTAACTCTATTGAATTCTACTGTATAGTGCAATATTAATGCAGTCAGGGGTTTTCAATTCAGTTGCATAGAACGTGAAGGATATGGTTTTTTTTTTATAGTTTTCTTATATATAATGTACACTGAAGATGGTATTTAATTTCATTGTACGAGATGCAATGACAATAAAGTACTACTACATCCTCCTCCAATCTTTTTCACAACAACCCTGTGAGGTGGGTTGGTGCGACTAGAACTCACAGTTGCCTGGGGATTGGCTCAAAGTCACCCAGTCGGCTTTCATGCTTAGGACGGGATGGTCTCCTAAAGTCCGCAGATCTTAAAAGTTGCTAAGGTTAAGAAACACAGTTCTAGGTAGTTAATAATACTGTGGGGAAATTAAAATGAAAGAGAAATTGATACTATTGGAGCCTCCTTTGTGGTGACTGAGACTGGGGCATCGGTGCTCTGCCAGTATTTGGAGATAAGTGTACGTTTTGCAAATACAACCTTTGATGTGGATTCTGCTTCTTTTTTTTTTCCTAACAGAAAATACCAGCCAGCTGGCCAAGAATCACTGAAGAGGCAAGCTTCAACCACAAACAAACCCTCTTCGTTGTCCCCACAAGCCATCAAGCACATCTGGGTGCGCACTGCCCTGATCGAGAGGGTGCTTGATAAAATTGTGCAATACCTTGTGGATAACAATAGGTAAGAAAAGTGCCAAGGTTTACTTGAGTTATTTTTGTTGTTGTTCTTGTTGGGATGGTATATGCCAGGGGTCTTCAAATATGACAGCTTTAAGACTTGTGGACTTCAACTCCCAGAATTCTTCCTCCAGTCATGTTAGCTCAGGAATTCTGGGTGTTGAAATCCACAAGTCTTAAACTTGCCAAGTTTGAAGACTCTTGTTGTAGATGCTGATGGACAAACCTGGGGCTTGGATCTTTGGCCCCATCTATAGGTAAAACAGTGCTATTTCTCCCCTTTAAGATAGTTAAGTCTTCCTAGGAGCACAGGAAATCATCTGTTTTAGGGACTTGGAGGTTAGGTGGAGACTAGGTTGAGACATTGTACTAAGAATTCATATGGCATGCTTTATTATATATGAAGTCAGCCATAGTGGTACACTATGGGTTCAAAGAAAGCAGGGACTATGAGAGTCCAGCTGAAATTTGGCCATCTAACTTCTGCCTTGCAACAAAGATTATTAGGGGGCTGGATGCTAAAACATGAAGAACAGTTACAGGAACTGGAAATGTCTAGTTTAATGAAAAGAAGGACTAGGGGTAAAATGATAGCAATATTCCAATATCTCAGGGGCTGCCACAAAGAAGAGGGGATCAACCTATTTTCCAAAGCACCTGAAGGCAGGACAAGAAGCAATAGATGGAAACTAATCAAGGAGAAACCCAATCTGCTACTAAGGAGAAATCTCCCGATAGTTAGAATAATTAACCAATAAAACAGCTTGCCTTTTGAAGTTATGGATGCTCCATCAATGAAAGTTTTAAAGAAAAGATTGGACAGCCATTTATCCGGAATGATACAGGGTTTTCTGTAAGGGGAAGGGGTTGGACTACTCCAAGGTCCCTCTCAACTTTATTATTCTGTTATCCTCTTGTCACCAACTGAAGCTTTTCACAGACTCAAGATGTTCCCACCACTTGCTCTGTGGTTAAGAAATAGCTCTTTCCACCTCTTTAATTCCTTTAGCCTCACTTGGTAGGTCAAAAGTGAAAAGTTATTTTTTGTTGTACTTTTTTATTGCATTTATATCCCAACTTTCTTCAGGAGTTCAAAACAAGCATCTGTAGGGGGAATTCTTGGAGTTGAAGTCTATTTTCAAGCTTCTGAGATTTAAAACACTGTTTTTTGTTGGATTTTGCAAGCGATCCAATCAGCACGCAAGTAAATAATTCAGCAGGATTCATTTATAGAAGTTTAAATTATTTTATATTATTGTTTATATCCAATAATATAAAACATAATGCATATATACAATACTCATGCAGCTCTTGCATTGTGGTAAGAAGCCGAAGCAACCAGAACCACCAGAATTCCAGAATCACAAAATTGATACAGACCAGTTACCCTAAGCCATGGCCAGACTCCGAGCTGTCTCCCAGGTGCTGTTTCTTAGTCACCAAACAGTTCCCATTGGCTAACTCCTTGTTATGGCTATCCCAGCTCATAATGTCTTATATACTGGCAAGATTTAAGGATGTGAAGATTGAACTGTAGATCTGCATACATCACTAAGCAACATTTTTATGATGTTATCCATTCAGTCATGTCCGATTCTTGGCAATTCTATGGGTCAGGTTTCTCCACATCTTCTGATCTTGTATTCCAAAGCGGAGTTCAATTTCTGATGGCAGTTGACTATCAGGTGTAAAAATAGAGAAAAGGAAGATTTTATAAGAGGAAAACTTTGACTGCATCTAAACTTAAGTGAGCATGTAGGTTGAAGAGGTTTTGATCTCCCATTGAACTTTTCCAGATGTTCCCCCTTGCCATAACTTTTCCAGATGTCCCTTTTCACACACTTACACATAAAAGAGGGAACAAGCCAGGAATAGGGTCACTTTAACTTCTATTCCATTCAAAAATTTGCCTTTAAAATATTACCTCTACATACCACAAAATATATTGTGTTCACATTTTTCCTTTGTTTTAATTGATCGTGGGGATTGGTTTCTTCTAGCAAATATTATGAAAGAGAGGCATTATTGGCAGATCCAGTATTTGGACCCATCTTGGCCTGTCTTCTAGGTAAGTATCCTTTCTAAATGTTAGTTCTATACAATTTTGAAGAACTTGGTTCCCTATGTTGTTTTCTAAAAATTAAATGGTGAACCCCAAATGTAATAGTTGCACCAGAGGAATTTGGGGGGGGGGGTGTTGTGAATTGGTATGTTTAATCCAATATTTCTCAGAGTCTCCTAAACTATTTTGTAAGATTGTGAAAGTTTGAGAATAAAAGATATTAAAAAGCTTTTGGAGAACATAAAATGTAACTGTTCAAAAGAAGGATTTAAACTCCTCTCTTCACTGTATTCATTCACCGTTTTCATACACTCTTTCCTGGAAATCCAAAGTTTTCGTAGAGGCCTTGCAAATTTTATTTCCAACACAGATGTATCAAGATATTTTAATTGACCCAGAGTTACCCAGCGAACTTTGTGGTTGGATAGGATTTGAAGATGAGTCTCTCCAAACCAAGTCCAACACTTTAATAGTTAAATTACAGTTAGTCCTTGACTTACCACCATTAGTTTAGCAACTATTTGAAGTTTTATACAGCTGAAAAACCTATGCCTGGTCTTCATACTTATGACTATTCCCACAGTCACATGATCAAAATTCTTGATAACTGGCATATATTTACAATGATTGAGATGTCTTGGAGTCATGTGATTTCCATTTGCAATCTTCCCAGCTGGCTTCTGACAAGCAAAGTAAATAGGGAAACCTGGATTCATCTAACAATTTCAGTGATTCACTTAACAATTGTGGCAAAAAAAAAGTTTGTGAGAATGAGTGTGACTCTTTAACAACTGCCTTGCTTAGCACTTAGAAATTCTGATGACAACTGCAGTTGTAAGTCAAGGACTACCTATACACTATATAACACAAATAGGAGATATAAATACACTACAGTTTCCTCTTCCTCTTCTTTTCCTTCCCCCAGAACTTGTGTGCTTCATTTATCCTTGGAGACAAGTCAGAGAAACCTCTGGATTTGACATTTAGAAAAACAGACAATCAATGCCTGTTGTTTCCGGCATTTGGGGTTTGAACCTAAATACATCCCTTCACCAAATAGAATCAAGTTTCAAGATTGACTTGGAGGAGGCCAAATGGCGAATCTGGGGAAGGAATTAAAAGATGGATTACCTAAAATCCTTACATAGCAACAAATGAACTAAATTTAATCTCCCTTGAATTCCATGGACCCTTAGCTAACTCCAAGCAGGTGTTAACTGATAGATGAGAAGATTTCTATGCATAGACTGTTCAGCAATAAATCAGTTTAATTAGACCTTCAGGTGCGGGCCTGGTCGTTCAAACCTGACACCACTAAATCTACGACAGGCAAGGTTGGAAGATCTGTAGCCTTCCAGATGTTGTTGATCTGCAGCTTCTAACATCCTTCCTCAGTAGCTGTGATGGTTGAATTGTAGGCCTGTGGCTTGAAAACCAGCCAGCTTTCCCCCCAGCATCATGCCCAGCAGGAGATAAAATTAGCTGGTATAAAATTTCAGGCATTTTGTAGTTTTTTATTTATGCCTTGCTTCCCAGCTGTTCACCACTTTTACTATCCTGTGGCTGAACAAATTCATAGCTAGTTGAGTTAAGTCAATATTTTTATTTGAAAAGATGGGAGGGGGCATTTTGTTGTTCACAGGATTGGTCTAGTAGGGACCAAAATGCCCTTGCCTCCTCTTCCAGGTACACAAGCAGTTCATTTTTGAAACAAAATGGCTGCTCTAAGAGACCCAGGCCAGACCACCAAATATTTTGCTGACACTTCCAGATCTAGTATTGGAAATGAATACTTTCTTCAATCTAATGACAGGGCTAACCCTGACCTTCCAATTTGGGGGGGAAGCAAAATCTATTTATCATTTAAATCAGAATCTCTCAGTCTTAGCAGCTTTAAGATGTGTGCACTTTAACTCCCAGAATTCCCTGGCCAGAATTCTGGGATTTAAAGTCCATACATCTTAACTGCCATGGTTGAGAAACACTGGTTTAAACAGATATATTTACTTTGAGGATTGGCCAACCGACCTCAATTTTTAGGCGTCTTTGGGGGAAAAGAAGCATATGACTCCATTTTCTCTGTCTGGCTTTCAGTTGGGCCTTGTGCCCTGGATTACACCAAGCTCAAAACGGCTGACCACTTCTGGACAGACCCTTCGGCAGATGAGTTGGTCCAGAGGCATCGGATTCATGGAACCCATAGTCGCCAAGACTCTCCTTCTAAACGGCCAGCCCTAGGAGTAGGTGATTTCTTCTCCTTTAATATCCCTCAAATCTTTTTTTTTTTTTAAAGTAATTTTGGAATACTTATACATACTGCTTTCCATTTCTTCTATTTCAGAACATTTTGTAGCAGAAGCATGAGTTTATATAGGTATCTTCAGAACATCAGGTGGTAGAAACATCAGGTGTGCAAACTATTTCAAACACAAACGGATCTGAATCCAAACACCCCATTTTGATCAAACATGGGCTCTTGATCATTTGGAAGTATTTTGAACTCAAAACAACTCTGTTTTGATCTCACAATACTCCCAGAGTAGCAAGAACAGCTTGTATTGTGCTCAAAAATGCTGTTTTGATACATTCTATTGTCTCCCTTTTATGAATAGTTTTGCACAGCTCTACGAATATTAATTACCAGAATTTATATAGGCTGCTGAATTAGGTGGCCAATTGTGACCTTTGTTACTTGAACATGGTATTGTATTATAATTTATCTTTTTTTTGGGGGGGGGGAAATCTCAATATAGCAGGGATTAGTAAATTCTTGGTTCTCTGGATTTTGCTGAACTAAAACTCCTAGCAGCTCTTGGTGTCTACATCTGCTGGGATTTGTAATTTTCTCTGAAATTTACAAATGCTCCCTTTCCATAGAAAGGGAACTGATTGATGGGTCACCATGATGCAGAAGAGATATTGAGATCCGAAAAACAGTGCAGAGAATAGCAATGAAGTGATAAGAGATCTGGAGGCTAAACTATATGAGGAATGACTGAAGGAACTATGTATGTCTAATCTAATGAAGAGAAAAAGACAAGGGGTGATATGATAGCAGTCTTCAAGTACTTTGAGGGGTTATCACAGAGAACAGGGGCTCAACCTATTCTCCAAAGTAGGGGTCTCCAACCTTGGCAACTTTAAGCCTGGAATATTTCAACTCCCAGAATTCTCCAGCCAGCAAAGCTGGCTGGGGAATTTTGGGAGTTGAAGCCCGCCCTCCAGCCTTAAAGTTGCCAAGGTTGGAGACCCCTGCTCCAAAGCACCTGAGGGCATGACAAGAAGTAACAACTGGAAGATCATTAAAGAGAGATCCAGCCTAAGGAGATAGTTCCTGGAAGAGTGAAGAATTAATCAGTGGAATAGCTTGTCTGCAGAACTTTTGAGTGCTCCATCACTTGGAAGTTTTCAAGAAGAGATTGGACAGACATTTGTTCAGAATGATAAGATCTCCTGCCACAGGCAGGGGGTTGGATTAGAAGACTTCAAAGTCCCTTCCAATTCTATTATAGTATGATCCTCACTCAGGGTTATCTCTGTAGACCAAGGCGACAACTTGTGTCCCATTAGGCCAGTGGTGGCTAACCTTTTTAGGCTCCTGTGCCCAAAATTGCGCGTGCACCAGTGCGTAAACACTTGTGTGCCAGCACCCAGAATGCAATGCCAGCACCCAGAATGCAATGCACGCGCCCCTCCCCACACCCCCTGCGCATGCACGTTCAATCCCCCCACCACTCCCTTACCTGCAATATGCCTCACAGCTGATTTTTTTTCCCCAGTTGGTTTGAGGCCTTTTTTGACCTCTCAGAGGCTTGGAAAAAGCCTCTGGAAAGCTTTTCAGGCGAATTATAGGTCCATTTTGTCACTTTCGGAATTACAGGAAGTGATGAAATGGGCTTATAATTCGTCCTGAAAAGCCTTGCAGAGGCTTTTTCCAAGGGAGGAAAAAGGCTGAAAAAGGCCTCAAACCAACTGAGGAAAAAAAAGCTGTGAGGCGTGCGTATGAGCAGTGAGCAGTTTGTCTGCGGCTCACATGCCAACATAAATGGCTCTGCGTGCCACTTGTGGCACACATACCATAGGTTCGCCATCACAGCATTAGGTCGTAATTTCAGAGATATTTTCTTACCAGATTCCTCAGTTTCTTCAACACAACTTCTCAAATGCTGCCTTCACTCAAAAAGTTGGGATATCTTGAGAGATATATCTGCCCTGAAAATAACCCGTTGAATTGTATAGCGTAGCTAAATAACAGCACAGGAAATGCTTTATAACATTCCATATTACATCATAATCACTTTTATGATAATGTTTATGTCATAAACTGTTATATAAAATTTGCCAAATCCATGAGAGCCATAGGTTCCAGAATTTGGACCTATTCTGTAAATTAGCCCATTTGAGGGTACCTTGGTTCAAAAAATGATGCTCAGTGATGCACCATTTCGCCCAATTCAAGATTACAGGGAATCACAAGTTTAGTAGCATGTTATATATATATATCTCATTTGGAAACATAAAATCTTTCTTGAGTTGACCTCAACTCAGTGATGACATCTTGGCAAGAATAGTTTAGCCATTACCTTCTTCTGGTATAGACACCTCCTGATTTATTTACTTTTATTCAATGGCAAATATGAAGAAATATTTGTATCCAGTGATGTCCACCATGGAGGATCATAACAAGCACCATAGTAGTCAATAGCAGTGTGAACCTAAATCCTGCCCCTTTGCACATGTATGCAATGTCAAAAAGCATAAAAAGGCTTGGTCTATACTACAACAACTACCATCTGGTCTTTTTTATCCTCCTCGTGGATGTCCCATTTTCTTCTCACGTCCCAATGCTCCTTTCATCCTTTTTCATAACTTCAGTTAAGCGAACATACCTATGGTTCTCAGCATTTTCCAACTTTCCACTAAATCCTGCTTTGTTTTTTTAGATCAGCCAAGATCATCTTGACTGATTTTTAGATCAGCCAAGGAGTATCCAACCTCGACAACTTTTAAGATTTGTGGACTTCAGCTCCCAGAATTCTCCAGCCAGCATGGGAATTGGCTGCCTAGGGAATTCTGGGAGTTGAAGTCCACAAATCTTAAAGTTGCCAAAGTTGGACATCCCTGATCTAGGTGTTTCCATCTGCTGTAATTTATCAGAAAACGCAGGCAGTAGGCTTTATGTTAGAAATTGAATTGTTCATGCAAGATATTTGGAGTGAATGGGGAAGATTCAGGAAATAGTTGATTGAATGGTAGGGAAACAAAATCTTTTGTGGAGACCAGGAATGGAAAGGACATCTTATTCAGTTAATTTTTAAAAAAATTGCGGTAATAGAGGCCTTGATGGGTATTAGCTGAATGGTGAGTAGCTTGCAAGGTTGTCCTTGGAGACAACCTCTATAGACATAAATGTTTTGTTAACCTGGACTTAAAGTTTAATAAAAGAAGCAAGTATTTTATAGGAAAAAAGGCTCTGAGAAGCATCATCTCAAAACTCATTTTCTGCTTGATAATGTGGGATGGATGCATTGGTACAGGGAGTCCCAAAGGTGCTTTTTCAAGAGGCAAATGTACTTTCTTGTTTTTCTTTGAAGGTGTTTTGCTTCTCATCCAAAAAGCTTCTTCAGCTCTGACTGGATGGTGGGGAATGGAAGATTTTGCATATATTCCTTACAGACAGCTGGTCATTTGCATCCTTTTATAGAGTCATTGAGGCCACTTGCAGGTTTATCTGTGTCCTCAAGGTCATCTGAGTAGTGCTCAGCTTTTTCTTGTTTGTAACTTGATGTCAATGTTGGATTCTTTTGTGCCTCAGATCAGGAAACGCCACTCAAGTGGAAGCACATCAGAAGACCGCTTTGCCGCTTCGGCCAGAGATTATGTGGAATCGTTGCACCAGAACTCACGGACACATTTATTGTATGGAAAGAACAATGTGCTGGTTCAGCCGGTAAGTGCTTAAGAGTACAGGAAGTCCTCAACTTACAACCACAATTGAGCCCAAAATTTCTATGGCTAAGTGTGACAGTTGTTAAATGAATTTTGCCCCATTTTACGACTTTTCTCGCCACAGTTATTAAGTGAATCACTGCAGTTATTACGTTAGGAACACAGCTGTTAAGGGAATCTGGCTTCCCTGATGACTTTGCTTGTCATTAGGTCACAAAAGGGGATCACATGACCCCAGGACACTGCAGCCGTCATAAGTATGAGTCAGTTGCCAAGCCTCTGAATTTGGATCATGTAAGCATGGGGGTGCTGCAGTGGTCGTTAAGTGTGAAAAATGGTCATAATGGTCACTTTTTCCAGTGCTGTTGTAACTTCAGTCACTAAACAAACTAACTGGTCATATACCAGTAATCCTTGGCTTACAACCACAGCTGGGATCAGAAAATTTGATAATATGGTTATTAAGTGAGCTATCATGACTGCACCCAATTTTGCATATTTTTTGCTGCAGTCTTTAAGCAAATCAGTGCAGTCAATAAGCAATGTATCATCTGAACTCAATTTGCAATTTCCCTGTCAGCTTCCCCATTGACTTTGCTTGTCAGAAGCCATCTGGGAAGGTTACAAATGGCAATCACGTAATCCTAGGGCAATGCAATTGTCGTAAAAGTGAGCGCCAAGGACCCAGATCACAGTCACAGGGACTGCAGGGATTCTGCAATAGTCATAGGTTTGAGGACTATGCTAAAGTCATTTTCCTGTTATAACTTCAAATGGGCACAAAGTGAAAGGTGATAAATTTAGGATTATCTATCTATGGAGATTCCCAGTCATCCAGATCATAGTTGTCCCAAAGGTGCTTTTTTTCAAGAGGCAACTGGACTTTCTTGTTTTTCTTTGAAGATGTTTCACTTCTCCTCCAAGAAGCTTCTTCAGCTCTGACTGGAAGGTGGGGAATGGAAGGACTTATATTCCTTGCAGACAGCGGGTCATTTGCATTCTTTTAGAGAGTTAAAAAGAAAAAGGCTACTCATTTGAGGACAGCAAAGTCCACATTTTTGACAGAGAGGCCATCTATGTCAAAATTGAACTGGTTTGAAAGAGGCCATCTATGTCAAAATTAACAGCCCTCCCTCAACAGAAGGGGAGGGATACCAACATCTTCTATCTCCAGTCTACAACACAGCCCTTTCAGTAGTTCCAAGGAGGCTCCACATCCATTTGCACTTCTCAGGTAACCCTGAGGATACAGATAAACCTCCAAGTGGCTTCAACAACTCTCTAAAAGAATGCAAATGAACAGCTGTCTGCAAGGAATATAAATCCTTCCATTCCCCACCATCCAGTCAGAGCTGAAGAAGCTTCTGGTATGAGAAGTGAAACTTCTTCAAAGAAAAACAAGGAAGTACAGTTGCCTCTTGAAAAAGCACCTTTGGGACTCCCTGTACCAATGTATCCATCCCACATTATCAAGCAGAAAATGAGTTTTGACCATATGATTCTTCACAGAGCCTTTCTTCCCATAAAATACTTACTTCTTTGTAACGGATTAAACTTTTAAGTCCAGGTTAACAAAACATTTTTGTCTATGGAGATTCTCAATCATCCAAGTCATGGTTGTGCCATAATTATTATGTGGTTGAAAAAGCACATTTGGGACAACCATTCATTTAGTGACCATTCAAAGTTATAACAGCAGTGAAAAAAATTGACATGACCATTTTTACACTTATAACTGTTGCAGCCTCCCCCATGGTCACATGATCAAAATTTGGACACTTGGCAACTGGCATGTATTTATAATTTAAATACATGTAATTGCAGTGTCCCAGGGTCTTTTGATCACCTTTTCTAATAAGCAAATAAGCAAAGTCAACAACTGCAACTTCCAATAAGCAAAGTCAACAACTGCAACGATTCACTTATCAACTGTGGCAAGAAAGGTCATAAAATGGGGCAATATTCATGTAACATCTGTCTTGCTCGGCCAACTGAAATTTTGGCTCAAGTGTGGTCGTAAGTCAGGGACTACCTGACCTTCAGCAAATGTCCAATATTTCTGTCTTGTTGTTTCTTATCACCATTGGGGTCACTTTTGGAACAGAAAGACGACATGGAGGCCATTCCAGGATATCTGTCACTTCATCAGTCTTCTGATTCTTTAACTCTGAAATGGACACCAAATCAGCTCATGAATGGGAACCTGGGGGATTCGGAACTGGAGAAAAGGTAAGTCAATCCTTGGGTGAAAGATTAAAAGGTAGCAAGGAAAAAGACATATACATAGCTCCTAGCAAATTCCAAAGTATTTTCAGCAAAGTGTTCTTATTAAATTCTAAATTTAATAGCAAGAGCAACAGTCTAGGAAGAGCAATTCAAGAGCAATAGTGCATGAAGAAAGCTGTGTTAATCTATGGCAGCAAAAAAACAGGAGTCTGCTAACATCTGTTTCTCATTCACAAATTTTATTCAAAATCACAACTTTTGCAAGTTGTGGCTGGGTTTGTCAGATTGAAAAGTTTTTCAGCCTTGACATCTTTAAGAAGCTTGGACTTCAATTCCTCAGCTGGGGAATTCTGGGAGCCATCTTAAAGTTGCTAAGATTGACAAACACAGGACTAGACTGCTGTAGGATTTAAAGTAAGATGATGCCAGGGGAGCAGGAAGGGGAAATGAAGACAAAGTTTTAATATAAATACAAGTTACAGGTTGTTGAGGTAATTCCCCGTTAGGAGAATGAGCTCTCGCAGGGAGACGTAGTGAGAGTAGTGAAGAATAACACACACACAGCCACACTGTATAGTAAAATGTAGGTTTTTATTTCCAGTAAAATGGTTAAGCAAATTCCAAACAAGCAGTCCAAGTCATTCACAGTTAAAGCAGTCAGTTTTCAGTTCAGGGATAATCCAAATAACAAAATCCAGTATCAAAAACAGTTCAGAAACAGACTTACATCAAATCCAAGATGAACTATGATCAGTAAATACTCAATAGGAACAGCAACACTCTCCAGGACAACAGAACAGGACAAAAACAACCCAGGTTTCTGGCTCCATCTTATGGCTGTTTGAGGAACCACACCCAATTGCAGTTTTAGCATTCTCTTAAAGAGACAGTATTAAAATGTCTATCCTGGTTTATATATTTTCCAATCCAACTGTTAGGTGACTTACATTCCTAACATTCTTGCATTTGGGTAGGACATTATAGACAACCTTACATTCTAAGTCCGTAATCCTCACAGCAAGCTTTATGCTTTTACAGAGCCTTGGGCTTTTGTAAAATGATCTGAGATATTATTTTCTGACATACAGTATTCCAGTTTAATCATCTTACTTTGCATACATTGTCTCACATTTAAATATCTTAAATCTCTGTGTTCTGATCTTGTCTTAACAGCAATATTTGAAGCCATCTGTATTGCTGATTGGTTGTCTTTGTAAATAACAATAGAATCTGTTACATCAATTCCCATATCAATTAATAATTGCTTATAACAAACTAAATCTGTACATAATAAAGACAAACATGAGAATTCAGCCTCCATTGTTGACAAACTTAAATGTTTCTGTCAAATAGACTTCCATCCAATCAACACCTTTCCCAATAATGTTACAGTACCCAATGTAGATTTATGTCTGTAGCAAAATTTGCATCAGCATATGCAGTTAGACTTAGTTCATCTTTAGGCTCCAAATACAATGCATAATGCATTGTTTGTTTCAGATATCTTAACACATGTTTAGCAGCTTGCCAGTGCCTTTCAGTTGGCGCAGCGTTAAATTTCGCTAATTGGTTAACACTGTATGCTATATCTGGCCTTGACCAATTACTGAGATAAGATAAACTACCAATCAAGGACTGATAAATGTTCTTATCAAAAACAGGACTTTGAACATCACTATGGCTAAACTCCTGGCTCATCGGTGTTTTAGCTGGTTTACAAAGTTTCATTTTAATTTTTTTTAGTAATTGGTTAATTTTATCTGCCTGTAAGATTGTGTATCCTCCCCTAGTTCTATCTATCTTTAATCAAGATATTATTTAATTTCTCCTAACTGTTTTATCTTAAATTTATTTTCTAACAGTGAGATTATTTTAGTAGCTTCTTGTTCAGTTTCGGTGATTAATGATACGTCATCAGTAAACAATAGCAACAATGAAATCATACCATAATTTTCTCTTTTAAACAAACAATCAGCAATAAATCAGCCATGCCAGCTACAAAACCTATCTTAGTTAATTCTTTAACTATACATTGGTTCCACTCATATCCGGATTGCTTTAAGCCATAAAGACTCTTTTTCAATCTCCAGCAATCAGTTGTATTATCATTTTTGATACCTAAAGGTTTCTTTAAATATATAGTGTGTTGCAATGGTGCATGCAGATATGCCATCTCTACATACAAATGATTTACAATGTATTCCTCCTTAGCTGCCCACACTATTGCTGCTCGTAATGTAGTAGCCTTCAGACTAGGTGCAAACACCTCCTCATAGTCGTTTGCTGTCTGATTGAACCCTTGTGCTACTAACCTGGCTTTATGGGTAACAGTCCCATCTACAACTGTCTTAAGTTTATAAACCCATTTACATCCTATGGCATGGTTACCAGATGGTAACTTAACATTTTCGTATACCTCCAATTTTTTAAGTATTTCAGTTCTTTATCCATTGCTTCTTGCCAAGCAGCCTGATCCTTAGCAGGATACAGTTTTAGTTCATCGTAATTACTTGGAACTGTATTTACTTGGCATACAACACTAGCCTGATATCTGTCAGGTGGTCGTGTTACTCGGGTTGAATGTCTTGGTATTACAGGGCTTACTGGTGGACTCACCTGTGCCACCTGCTCCTGTTCTACTTCCTCCTGTGCCTGTTCTCCTACTTTCTCCTGTTCTCCCTCTTTAATGCTACTTGTGGTTTACCTATATGATCTTTAGGGACTATTTGGATGTCAATAATAACATCATTGCTGGATTCCTGTTCCAGTTTATCCCACCCAACGTGCTCAAGAAATTTTGCACTAGCACTGCAATAAACATGAGCTGTGCCTTGATCCCAAAATCTCAACTATCTATGATTGGCTTCGTAACCTATGAAAAATAATTTCTTAGCTCTATGTTGCCCTTTCAGTCTTACTTGTGAGGGAATATGCACCTATGCTGGTGCTCCAAATGTGTGTAGATTACTTAAATTTGGCTTTCTGCCACGCCAACGAGTGAATGGCAATTCTCCAGTTGTTGTATTTACCACATTGTTTAAGACATGGTTACTATACATTATGGCTTCACCTCACAGTGTTTCAGGCAAACCTGAATCAGATAACATAGTGCGAGGCCTGGCTTGTAACATTTGTCCTCTTCGTTCTACAAAAAAGTTATGTTGTGGTCTGTAAGGTGCAGAATGTTTATGCTCGACACCAGCCAATTTTAACATAGTTTGGAATCTCTTGTTAACAAACTCAGTCCTGTTATCAATAACTAAATTAATTACTTTACTCCTCATTTTTCTCTCTGCAAACCTTAGTCAATTAAAGAAATGTTGGAATGTTTCTGTTTTGTTTTTCATGAGATAGCAGAAATCATACCGTGAATAATGGTCCATTATACTCAAAATATAGCAGGCACCTCCCAAACTAGGTTTCTTAGGACCAATGATGTCAGCAAAAACAACCTCTAAAGGTTCTTTGGTCTTAAACCCATTAAGTCTATTTGTGGGAGTAACCTTGCTTTTCTCTTGGCTACAAGCATTACAGTTTAAATACTTGCTGCAGGGTTTTAATTTTACTCCCTCTGACAATTCAACAGTTTGTTTCAACATTTTGAAATTAATGTGCCCTAGACGTCTATGTAGTAAATGTATACATTCATCATGTGGTTTAACATTATTATAAACCAAGTTAGCCATCTTCAATTGGTCATCATGT
Organism: Laticauda colubrina; assembly: GCA_015471245.1. Classification (NCBI taxonomy): domain Eukaryota; kingdom Metazoa; phylum Chordata; class Lepidosauria; order Squamata; family Elapidae; genus Laticauda; species Laticauda colubrina. Next base: position 23,509,487 of record BLBF01000036.1, on the reverse strand, counting down.
ATCTCATAAATCATTCTCTAAATTAGCAGTAACACTTTTACCCTCTTTCTCTATTATACAGTTATCTCCCCGAAAGGTTACTACATAACCAAGATTAACTAAAGCCTTTACTGATAATAAATTAAATTTCAGTTTAGGTACATATATAGCATAGTTAAATGCTCATTTACACAAGAACAATATGCAGCACCTTCACCAGAAGCTTTCATCTTCCATTCATTTGCTAATGATACATGTTGTTTACTCATAGACATCTTTACAAATCTCTCTCTATCTTTAGTAGTGCATTGCGATGCTCCACTATCAACAACCCACAAAGCATGGTTTACAGTTGAATTGCTAGACATAGCTAAACTAACATTCTTCTTGTCCTACTGGTGATTACTAGTATTCTGTCTTTTTCCTTTCTTACAGAATCTAGCTATATGTCCCCTAGCCCCACAAGAAGAACATTTCCTAACAGTATAGGCAGTTGGACACATATCCTTTTCTTGTGGTTGTTTCTTCCTCAGTTGGTCCCTATCCAGCCATCTTCTTTCTTCTTCTAACAACCTTCTGGTTATGTCAGTCAATGTCAGTTCATCTTTGGTCAGGACTTCCAGTGAAGATACATAATCATCATAACTTTCATCCAATTAGGAAAGAATGATGTAAACTTGATGCAGCTCTGAAAATATTAGTTCCTTTTCATGTATCTCTTGAAAAGTTATTTTCATGAAGTTCAAATGAGCTAACATATCTCCACCTTTCAGAAGACGTGCTCTAAACAGTTTATGTGTAAGATGTATGTGTGCACCTACACGGTCATGAACATAATCCTCTTCAAATTCTGCCAACACTTAGCAGCAGACTGTTCTCCACAAATATGGATTTGCTGCTGGTCACTCAGATTGCAAGAATTTTATCAAATAATAACTGCCATATGTTAAAACTCATTCCAACTAACCAACTCCTAACCAATAACATCCGAGACAAGCATTTTCTCAAAGTTCCATTTTATTAGAGTTGTCATACTGGCACATCTGGGAAAACCCGAATCTGAGAGTTCCGGGTGTTCCCTTCCCAAAGAAATTCAAAGATCCATTCCCTGCACCCACCAGTCCATCACATGGCCCAATCAAATGCTTTCCAACTGGAGACATTCCTCCAGACACTCCTCTCCAGGTGCAGGGTAACATGTCCTTGACTTTCTAAGAAAGAATGTTGTTGATCTTCCACCTCTCTGTGAAATCCCCCTTCCCAAATTCCTAGGCACAAAGTGTGGCAGCCTCGAAGCTTCCAAGTAAAATATGGCTTCCAAGGCTGACAAACTCATTGTGTTGTGAGACTTATTGGATACATCTGGCTTGGCTGTAAGCTGAAGACATATATTCCCATCCAGTACCTAATTTTTTTCATGTAAACAATGCTGCACTTCAGTGACTAGATGGATTAAAGGCCATCTTCATAGTTGTTGTCACTGAATATGATTCCAGGTCCAGTGGTGGTGTTTAGTACCTTAAAGTCCAGTTTTCTATGCACGAATCCAAATTACAGCTTTCTTGATAGATGGTGGCCTTGCCTCTGTTTAAACCCCTGAAGGGAATGGAAATCCACCCTTCTCTTTTTAACTGTTGTCACACTTCAGTGTCATTATGATCTCGTTTTCAGCATCTACTGGGACTATGCCTTGATTGTACCGTTCAGCCAAATTGTCTGCATCCACTGCCATCAACAACGTAAGTCTTCGTATGTGATGCATTTGAACACCTACAACAGAAGCAAGCAGTGATTTAAGAGAGCATCTTTTCTCAGAGTTGCCATAACTGGTGAAATCTGTCTTGAAATAACACATTAATCACATTAATTTATTAATGAATTGCAGCGATTTCATGTGGTGGGTGATTTAACTTGTTACGCATCCACTTGAAATTGAGTGCTGTCAGAGAAGGAATTTGAAGTGGCTGGAGAACTTTGTGATGATCTCCAGAACATAGGATGATTAATATGTTGAATAAAAGAAACTAGTAATTGATGAAACAAAATGATAGAATCAAGGTCACATGAAGTGTTAATACCACTTTCTAATGCCTTAGTAAGGCCACAATGGAATACTGCATCCAGTTTTGGTCACAGTGTAAAAAAGATGTAGAGATTCTAGAAAGAGTGCAGAGAAGAGCAACAAAGATGATTAGGGGACTGGAGGCTAAAACATAGAACGATTGCTGGAACTGGATATGTCCAGTTTGATGAAAAGAAAGGACTAGGAGTGACATGATAGCAGTGTTCCAATATCTCGGGGTGCCACAAAGAAGAGGGAATCAAGCTATTCTCCAAAGCACCTGAAGGCAGGGCAAGAAGTAATGGGTGGGAAACTGAACAAGGAGAGAAGCAACCTAGAACTAAGAAGAAATTTTCTGACAATTAGAACAATTAATCAGTGGAACAACTTGCCTCCAGAAGTTGTAAATGCTCCAACACTGGAAGTTTTTTTTTTAAAGAATTTTTATTGGTTTTTAAAACAAATATAAACAAACAAAACATAAAAACACCAAGCCATCTTCCATATATGTACATACAGTGTGTCGGTTGGTTTACAAATTTTTTTGTGCTTCCATTTGGTAGTCTTCAATTACAATTATATTATATATGATCTCGTATTTTCAATTGAAATGAAAATTTCAATTTTCATTAAATGCATTAATATCATTAATCATTTGACTATACTTATTATTCATTCATGCTTTAAAAAATAATCATATTTTACCCAATTTATTTTGTGACAATTCATATTATCATCCCAAATCTATCCTAAAATAATTTTGTAGATGTAATAAGGAAAAAAATACATCTTTATATATTTAGTATTTTCTAAAAGTCTACATATTTCGTTACTATATTTTATTATCTAACCATTGACAGAATAGATCCCAAATTTTATAAAATTGTTTATCTTCTTGCTCTCTAATTTCAAATCTCAATCTACTCATTTCAGCACATTCCAATATTTTCTTAATAATTTCCTCCTGTGATGGTATTTTTTCATTTTTCCAGTTTTTAGCAAATACAATCCTAGCCGCTCAACACTGGAAGTTTTTAAGAAGAGATTGGATAACCATTTTTTCTGAAATGGTATAGGGTTTCCTGCCTAAGCAAGGGGTTGAACTAAAAGACTTCCAATGTCTTTTCCAACTCTGTTATTCGATTCTATTTTAAATAAGCAGACAATTTCTTTTGTACGGGGTAGGGGAGAGAGAAAGTGCTACAGTGACAAACTTGTAGCCCATGAAAGATATATCTGACCCTCCCCACCAGTAAATGTTCATTTGGAGTGGTATTCTGTTTATGCAGTCTAGAACTCTGTTGGCTTTTTTGGCAGCTGCAGCATGCTGCTGGCTCATATTTAAAAGATTGTCCCCTGGGACTCCCAAGATCCCCCTCGCAGTTACTTAGGGGAATGGAGGCTAAAACATATGAAGAATGATTATATGAGCCTGGCTAGTCTAGTGAAGAGAAGATCCAGGGGAGATATGATAGCAATCTTCCAATACTTGAAGGGCTGCTACAGAGAGGAAGGGGTCGAGCTATTTTCCAAAGTACCCAAAGGCCAGACAAGGAATAATGGATGGAAACTGGTCAAGGAGAGATTCAGCCTAGACAAAAGGAGAAATTTTCTGACAGAGACCAATGGAACAGCTTGCCTTTGGAAGTTGTGGGAGCTTCATCACTAAAGGCTTTCAGGAAGAGAATGAACTGCCATCTGTTAAAAATGGTGGAGGGTCTCCTGCTTGGGCAGGGTGGTTGGATTAGATGATCCATTCCAATTCTGTTAATCTGTTTTTAAAAAGCTTACCTCCAGTTGCAGATCACTAAAGGTTTTTAAAATAGACTAGACAACCATTTGACTAGGATGGTATGAGACTCCTGCATTTAGCAGGGGGTTGGACTAGAAGACTCACAAGTTCTCTATTAGGCCTATGATTCTATGATTCTGTGAAATAGATGTGCAAGGCATTCCTAAGTAATTTCTTTGAAATAACTTCAACAACGGGTTGTGCTTTAGATTGCAATTCTATTCTGCCTTTTGTTGCTGTGGTTTTTAAAGAAACCAATAGCAAGGAACATTTCTCCCTGCAGCTGACCAAGGTGGGACTTTGGTGCTGGTGAGCCAGGATGGTATCCAGAGGCCCCCACTCCATTTTCCACCTGGTGGACATCTCCTGGCCTTCCTTTCTTGCCTTGAGAATGGCCTCCTGCCCCGTGGACAGCTGGAGCCTCCATTGTGGTCCCAACAGGGAAAGGTAAGGCTAGAGACTCCAACACTATAGAATCATTGTTCTGCTTCAGCCTTCTCCAACCTGCTACTACCTCTAATTAACACATAGTCCTTGTTAAGCAAGGACTATCTCTGTAGGAGAAGGATTGATGGGTATCAAGTTCTAGAATAGGGATGTCCAACCTTGGCAACTTCAGCCTCTTGATGGGGCTTGGGGAGGAGTTTCCCATGTGCTCAGATACAAGGTCTTATCTGGTTCAGGTGGCATTTTTTGTCTTTTGTTTCCTTAACAGCTTTGCACTTTCTAAACACCATTCCCAAGGAATCTTTTTAAATAACATTCCTGGCTTTTGGTCCTCTCTGCTTACCTGCCTGCTTCATCTTTAGGCATGGCAGCTTCAGCCTCATCTCACACCACCTTGTCTTGCAGGGCAAAGTTTTTCCAAAGCTCCGGAAACGAAACAGCCACAACCGGTCGATGGACATGGAAGAAATGCCATCGGTCATGGAGATGGCTACTGATTACGTCTTCCGGATTATTTACCCAGGTCACAGGCACGAGAACAGTAAGGATTTCTACTCCTCTGGTTTCACAGACTGTGAGAGAAAGGGAGTGTGCAGAAATTGAGGCTTGCAATCCTGGCATTTCATCCAAACAAATTCTTAAAATGAATTCCTCGAATTACAACCACAATTGAGTCCAAAATGTATATTGCTCAGTGAGAAATTTGTTAATTTCATTAGTTTTCCTCTTGTTATGACCGAATCACTGCAGTTGTTAAATTAGTAACCTGGTTGTTAAGTGAATCTGGTTTCTCCATTGACTTTGCTTGTCAGAAGGTTGCAAAAGATGATCACATGACCCTAGGACACTGCAACCATCATAAATGGGAATTAGCTGCCAAACATCCAAATATAAATCATATGACCATGGGGATGCTGCAATGGTTGTAAGTGTGAAAAACTCTCATAAGTCACTTTTTTCAGTGCCGTTGAAACTTTGAATGATCACTAAACAAACTGTTTTAAATTGAGGAGTACCTGTATAATATAAGCCTCTTAGTATGACGCACACTGTGGGAGATGGGGAAATTTAATCTCTCAATATCCTCAGGTTTATGGTGACAGCCAGAACTTCCCTTCTATTCTGCAATTTAAGGGAGCTGACAATCAGGATTTCAGTGTCCGCAGAATAAGGAGAAGTAAAATTCCTATAGTGGTCGTAACCCAAATCTTTTGTGGGAAATTATATAAGATAGTTGCAATTCTGATATTGAGGTTGCTAAACCAGAATTGGAAACCTACAATCTTGCAAGAATTAACTCTGCACCCTTTGTAGGACCAATGTGTTCCCACTCGTGCGCTAACCCATAATTAAGTACTGAGATAAAACAGCTTTATAAGCTGTATTGTGGATGTTGCTTTGGTTAACCAAAATTAAGATTAACATCAAATTTGTCTGTGTTTAAATGGCCCAGCAAAAATAAATGAAAGGACAGCCAAGCCTTTAAGTTTTCTTGTCACATCAATGCATCATGTTGGGACTTGTGTAATTTATTCTTGTTATTCTGAATTACTGTTTTTTTGCTATCAGATCAGAATCAGCTAGGTGAGTTCTAATTTACGTCCAGGCCAGAGGGATTGACTGGTGACATAATACTGAGGCATTTGGAGGACATTTTTATGCCTTTTATTTTTTCTGTGTATGCAAGTTGACCAACTCCAGATGGATTAGAACTAGAAGAATCTGTTTCAGATCCATTCTAGTTGATACATTCTAGTGATTTCTAAACCGAAATGTTCTGACCAAGATTTCCTGCAACCGTAATGAAGCACACGCTTAGTCCAAACCACTCTTGTTTTATTTCAACGCTGGGAATTATGTTCATTCCCAGCCCGTAATGAGTCCCAGTCTCTTGAGATAAGGACCCACCTTTATCTTCTTTGAATTGCTGCCAACAACTAAGGTGCCAAATTAACTGAAAAAAGCCAAATGAAGTACAAAGGCCACACAGAGCTTCAAGATTTAATCCAAACAGAGCGAATGACTGTGCTTCCTGCAAAAGTTTCTCTACCTTTGCATTTCCTTTATACCTTATGGGAGGGGTAATCACCTCCAAGCCTTTCTTCCGAGTTGCCCCTTTTGTTTTAGCTGCTCTTGCCTTCTGGCAGCTCTGGGCACATGTGCACGGGGAACAGGCTCCTCTTGTTCCTCTGCCTTGCTGCTGCCGGATTCTGGAGGTTCCGAAATTAGCACATAACTCTCAGATGGCCCTGGTCCCATATCTGTATTGGATGCAGGACCCTCGTCCGAGTCCTCTCCAGACTCCCTGACTGGTCCCTATTCTTCCCCGCTGTTCGATTCTGCTGCCGTCTGCACAGGCTGCCAGCAAACCACAACACTAAACTACTTCATTGGATAGTGCTTCTGAATTTAATTGAGCCCTGCAGTTATAGTTATAAGTCGTGACAGTCATAAACTGGGTCACTACATAACCAGACCTGATTTTACAATCACATTTTTTACAGTGGTTGTTAAGTGAATGTGGCAGTGCCAATGTGAACCCATTGTGCAGTACAGGGTTGTTTTTGCCAGAAACTGGATATAAACACTGTTTTCTGGCAACAATGCTGTAAATTGTGAACCTATGTCTATGAAGTGCTGCAAATGGCCATAAATATGGACCTCTTGCTCAGAGCCCAAAATGTGATCATGTGATCATAAATGTGGTCTGGACGTCGTAACTAGGAAATGAGATCCTTAGTTGGTTTTTTGTTTTATAAAACTTGTTGGCCGCCCATCTTACCCCAAGTTCCTTTTGAGAGGAGGGTCAATTGCAACTTTGAACAAGTCCCTGAGTGACAGGTCATAAGTTGTAAAGAGAAAGAGAAATAAGTACATGCAGTCTTTTGCTCCAGGAGGAGAAGTGGAAAATTGATGAAAAAATACTCACTGCATTGTGTAACATCCTAAACTAGGTTAAAACCGAGCTGGGTCAATTGTGGATCATCACAATGTAGAAGCCAGCCATTATTTTAGACTATTGAATGAACCTGGCCCTCATTTTAAGCCAAGATACGATTAATAAACCATATGATGATTCATAGGAATAATATATTATCTGAATATGGAAATTTGGCTTTGTTAATCTTAGTCTAGGGTTGCATGTGCTATTATGTGTGCCCCTGAAATGGCCTTCCATGGAGGAAAAGGTAAGGATTTTTTGAGCAGAATCTGGTGGATTACATGCAAGTTTGATTGATTGAGTAATCTACTCGCTAACACCTTACGAAAACATCACCTGTTGTGCACCAGTATTTGGATGAGAGAGATACAATCTCAGGGTTGGGTAGAGAAGACGTTAGTTGGAAACTAAAAGTTCTGCAAATCCATGAAGGTGGAATGATATACTGACCCCTAAAGGAGGGGAGAACCACATGTCCTTTTAAGACTTGATCGTCAATCCTGGCACCCGTTTTGTTTTCTTATGCTCCTCTTTCACTATTTTTTTGAGCAGTAACTATTAACTACCACCACTTAGCTGCCAGCCGCTCTGCCTCCGTCGACGATGACGAGGAGGAGGAAGACAAACTGCACGCAATGCTATCCATGATCTGCAATCGGAACCTCACAGATTCTAAAAGGATGAAAGGTTTTTATCCTTCTCCTCCCTGCCCTCACTTCATTTCTCCCACTGGCTCTGGAGCAACACCTGCCCACTCAATGTACAACAGTGTTGGCATTACTGCAGTGTCAGTCCACTGCTGGGGCACCCTTATGAGTCAGGGAAAGCAATGGCATGGAAAGAGGAAGAGAAGAGAACATGGTCTCTCTTTCCAGCCTATTGAAGAGAAGGATTGGGGGTGGGGGGAAGAGAAATGATAACTGTCTTCTGGGACGAGGGGCTGTCACAGAGAGGAGGGGATTGACTTATTTTCCAAAGCACCAGAGGGCAGGACAAGGAGCGATGGGTGGAAGCTTGTTAAAGGTTCCAACCTAGAAGGAAGGAGAAATTTCCTGATAGTGAGAATGATTCATCAGTGGAACACCTTGCCTCCTGGAGTTGTAGGTGCTCCATCACTGGGGGTTTGCAAAAATAGACTGGACAGCACAAAAATAGACTGGACAGCCATTTGATGCTTGTATTTTGACCTAGGCTTCCCCAACAGCATGAAGCCGAGTCCTCATCTTGATAAACCCCTTTTATTTAATTTAGAATGAATTTCCTTTACAACAAAGTCCCGCCCAACAGTCTTTCAAGATAATTCCCAATTACAGACTTTTATCAGGCTTGAAGAGTGGCCAGGCCGATATCTTTCAGATGCTGGAATACTTGGCAAGCATGCCGGAATGAACTAATTGTCTCCTATAAAGCCCCACTCCCCTTTTGCTCCTCTTTTATATTCTAGGAGAGGGGTCATTCACCATCCATCTGTGGCTTGTCACAGTCCTTGTTCCTCAGCTATTCCCTTCTTATGCCAATTCTGCGCATGCACACACTGGGAACAAGCTCCAGCTATTCTTCTGCCTCACTGATATCCGACTCCGAAGGCAGCTGATAACTGTCAGAAGGCCCTGGCCCCATCTCTGCCTCTGACGCAGAGCACTTGTCAGAGCCTTCCCCAGACTCCAAGGCTGTTCCATTTTCCTCCCCAACCTCCTCATTGTCCAGATCTGTTGAGCCACAACAGCTTGCTTCAGAAGTTGTGGGTGCTCCATTCACTGGAGACTGGACAGCCACTTGTCTGGAATGGTATAGGGTTTCCTGCTTGAGCAGAGGATTGGACTAAAACAAGGGTGTCAAACTCGATTTCATTGAGGTCCGCATCAGGGTTGTGTTTGACCTTGGGGGGCTGGGGTAGGTGTGGCCAGGATGGGCATGGCCAGCTTGATGTCACTTATGTTGGGGGCACCAATGGTGGCCCGAGTGCTCCGCCAGTGAGAACGGGCTCCCAAACTCCGTCTTTAGCTGCCATAGCCTCCTGCAATCCTCTGCCAGTGAAAAAAGAGCTTGGAAGGGCTGCATGCAGCATTCCTGAACTCCGTTTTCACTGGCAGAGGGTTTCAGGAGGCTGTGGCAGGCAAAAACAGAGTTTGGGAGCCCATTCTCACTGGCAGAAGCAGGGTCCCGGGCCTTGATTTTGACACCCCTGGGCTAAAAGAACTCCAAAGGTCTCTTCCGACTTTGTTATTTTGTTATATTCTGTTATGGTCTCCTTGAGCAGGGGCTGGACTAGAAGACTTCCAAAGTCCATTCCAGCTCTATGATTCTATGCTGCATGTTTCTTCAATCCATGAGAACCAATTGCTAGTTCCTTCTCCTTTCTTTTACTTACTTAACCAGGGAGGGTGAAAACGGACTCCCTGGGCTCTGGAGTATCTCTGGAAGCCAGAAACAGACCCATTTCTGGCTTCCTGGAACTTCCAGGAGGCCCGGTTTTTGCCCTCCCCGAGCCTCCGTGCATGCCCTGCACTTGCTGCATCCAAAACGGGCCACGTGTGGACTCCGGGGAGGGGAGGGTGGGGCCAGCCAGGAGTAGGATTTGGGAGTTCTCTGAGCTGCACAGAATCTTAGCTAGGGGCTCTCCCGAACCCCTGCAAACCCCCAGCAGCCCCACCCCTGGTTATATCAGACTGAGGAGCTATTTGTTACTACTTTACATTGCTGATTCTGTCTTAGGACAGTGGAGCCTTGGTGCTCTCTGAGTTATCTTGAGTGTCCAGTTTGACTCATGAGGCCTATCTACCTGATGGCTTAATGGAGAATCTTTTCTGGAATGCTGTGCCAATGAACTCTACTAAATGTGATGTAGAAAAATATTTCTTCAGTCAAGTCCCTTTTGGGTATAAAACTATCTTAAGCCAACTGCTCTGAATAGTTTATACCCAGAACCAGGAATCTTGGCCATAGAAAGCCCAGTTCAAGCACCCCCTCCTCATCCAAAAGAAAAGAGCCCCCAAACCTGGTCTTTCTTTGCAGATAAAAAACAATTCCCTCAGAGTATGCAGATGTTTCTAGTTTTAACTACATCTCCAAAAGGGATCCTGTTGAGCTAGGAAAGTTGCAGAAAGAGACCAATGGAATTATGAAGTTCTGAATTTAATTCCCATGGTAACATAGCAGGAGGTGTGATTGGGGTATGTAAAACGATAGGATTTGATGTGAAGAAATTCTCTGCATCACAAATTATCCATCCCAAGATTGTCCATTGGAACTATAGTATGCAGAAAGATTCAGGACAGCTAATTTAACCTATGGAATTCTCTGCCATAAAACAGGATGAACATGACATAGAACCAGTTGCAAAGGGGATTAGACACATTTATGGAGGAGGACGATATCCATCATCCACAGTCATGGTGGCTTTGCACTGACTCCAGCAACAGAGGAGGAAGGCACTTTGTTTCTGGGGAGCAGGATGACCATGGTGCTTTTCAATGCCACTTTGATTGAGGGTCACCTAGGAATAATGTTCTGAACTGGTTTTCTCCTTTGGTTGTTACAATTTCTTGGAAATAAATAAAAGATCACATACCCCCTTACCTACACAAGGGAGTCCCTCTAAAATGTTGAGCTTTGTGATTATGGGTTGGTGTGCTCCCTGATGTGCTTAATGACAATACTGTTGTACCTGGTTTGCTCTTCATTTTGCTTTTCAGTCCCTTGCAATTTCTTTAATCTTTTGCATGTGTCTAAAAATTTGGCAGAGATCCATCGCCCGCAAACCAAAACCTTTAAGCTCATTCTGAAGATGCTGTTCACTCTAATTCTTCACTAATTCAGGTACCTTTCATCTGAATTCTTTAGGGTCTGTGGGGTTCACCTTAAAAGGACAGTGTTCATTCTTTTCTTAATAACAACAATAATAATTCCAAGATCTTTTCTTACCAATGGAAGAGAAAAGTGGGAGGAGGAGGGGGGGAACTCTCCCATCCCTTTATGATTGATTGTAGGAGATGTTGCCATAAATACTGGCTCGTTCAGCTCGTTCCTGAAGAATTAAAGGTGAAGAGCACTTGGTTGTTTGCTTGCTTTTTTTCCTCCTCTTTCATGGCCCTGATTTGCTTTTATAGCTTGATCTTATTTTTGTTAAACATTTTTAATCGCACTAACAACAGTTGCCTGCTCCCTGCTCCTCTCTTTTGCTATGAACCATCTGACAACATCTGTTACCTATCCCTCTTTCCCTAACATCTCATCGTCGCCCCTAAAATTAAGTTCTAGTATTAGTTGCAAGAATTCATGCTTGACGTAGTGCTGTTTCCCCCCTTTTTTTGTTATTTTCTGTTCCCCCACAGTTTTGAATGTGCTGCTGTAAAAACAAAGCAAAAACATTTGCCTGCATGGTTTTAATTAGCTGGCCTTTCCGGCTGAATCGTTTGCATTAACAGACATGGTGGATGAGCTGAAGGCCAGACATTTATGTAAAAAAAAGCACAATCTGGATTTGGTGTAGTCTTCTTTTGTTTAAAAAAAAAAGTTAAGAAATCCAGTCTGTGGAGATTCTCAGTTATCCAGGTCATGATTGTCCCAAAAGTGCTTTTTTTCCCCAAGAGGCAGCTGGGACTTTGTTTTTCCTTGAAGATGTTTTGCTTCTCATTCAAGAAGCTTCTTTAAGTTCTCCAGAATTGAAGTTCTCCAGAACTGAAGAAGCTCAGTTGGATGAAGAGTGAAATGTCTTCAAGAAAACAATCAAGAAAGTCCAGTTCCTTTTTACGAAAAGCACCTTTGGGATTAAGAAACCCAGGTGGATTTAAAAAAAAATATATTACAAAGTAATATTTTGCAACAAATCTACTTTGGTTGCCCTCACCCTAAAAGGTGATATTAAGGTGGAAATAAATTCATTATTGTAAATTGTCCAGAGTCTCTTAGGGGAGTGAGATGGGCTATGTAGAAATTTAATAAATAAATATCATTGCATATAGAAACATAGGGAAGATGTTAGAAAAATTTTGCACAGTATACCCTTTTCTTTCTTGTCCACGTGTAGCTCAGCAAAGCATGATCTGCTCCAGTCCAAGAAAAAAACCAAGAAACTTTGTGCAAGATTTAATCTTTGTCCCTTCCTCTTTTGCCTAGATATTAATGACATCACTGAGATGCAAGGATATGGTGCTGGATTATTTTCATGGCAGCTGGACCACAGTCAAGGTTCCTTATGTCTCTCATGCTCCACAGCTGGCTCTCCTTACAACCTCCCCAGCTGCTGCACTTGTATCCATGACAGGTAAAGTAAACTCTTTAGAACAGAGGACTCCAAACTTGGCAATTTTAAGACTTGTGAACTTCAACTCCCAGAATTCTGGGAGTTGAAGCCCACAGCTCTTGAAGGGGCTGAGGTTGAGAAACATTGGTCTAAGCTGAGAAACTAAGACAGGTCAGGTTTGGTTAATTCTTGCATGTGATAGCAACAGGCCAATAGAAGGCTAGGAAATTGACATTCTGGAAATGACAACCTAGTTTTGTATTGTTGCTTAGCATGCTTGCTAAAAATTGTGCTCAACTCAAAGGAGGTTTTCCTTTTTTAAAATCATGCCAAAAGCTACCTGTGGTTTAATTTAGTTCAAAAATTCATTACTTTACCTTAAAGTAATTGCTGATTACCAACTGAATGTCAGCAATATCATGTGTCCTAAGAGTGGAAGTAGTGGTGGTGCATACTAAAATAAAGGGGGTTTGGTAGTGCATACTAAAATAATGGGGGCATAGGGAATGGAGGGATATCTTTCATTAGATTTATTCAAATGGAAGCTAAACAGCCCTTTGCAGGAGAAGCTTTAATGTGGATTTGTGCACTAAAAAGGGCTAGACTCCATGGCCTAATTGCTCCTTCTAATGCTAATTCTTGGTCTTTACCTTGGTTGGTTGTATGATGGGCACCTGGTCAGGGGAGAAGACAACGAGAACTAATGGCTAAAATGTCTGGTTAACAGTAGGAGACCCTAGATTTAAATGGACTATGAAATTCTCATTGTAATTACACTGTGAGGTGATTAGCCCATCTCAGCTTGTTGAACCATAGTGAAGACACTGCAGAATAATCCTTATTACATCTTTAGGACCTTTGGGGAGATGAGGGGCAAAGACAGTTGTTATTGGTAGAATAAATGTGTTTGATGCATGTGTTCTGAATGATGCTCTTTTTCCTAACAGGACCCCTCTAAAACTATTGTGTGAAAGTATGAAGAGGCAGATTGTTTCCAGAGCCTTCTATGGATGTAAGTTCTGTTTGTGAGGCTGGATCCCAGCTGAACATCAAACTAACTGCCTACCACATCTGGTGCCATCCAGGCAAAAACATCCATAGAAGGGCTCAAAATGAGGAAGTTGGTGGACAGAGCAGAGGTTGAGAAACACCTCAAATGTTAGGGGAGGCCTCAAGTGCAGAATTAGCCTTGAATCCTTGTGTACCTGCAAGTGATCCAGAACTGATATCTCTTAAGCTCCATACAGCCTTATCTGTCTCTTCCTAGGGGAAGGCTGGTACCCTGGGAAAATTCCTGTGAACATAATAAAGTAATTGACTTGAACCCTATGTGTGGGGACATAGTTGCTTGTAGCTGACAGCAAACAAGACCAACCCCCTCCTTTTTATTATGTGTGTTGACATTGCACACACCTGGAAAACAGGCAAGGGTTTGTATCTCAGTGCTCTGTCCACCATCTTGCTAATTTTGATCGCTTCCCTCCTTCACATGGTCACCAATGTAATTGCATACACCATTTTTATTTATGAAGAAAATGTATATGGCTACCCAATTCACTCACAATTCACCAGGAGGCTCAAGAAGTAAAACCTCAAATACAAAACCCAACTTCTTGGTGGCAAGAATCAAACCCACCCCTTAATAGTCTCTGTGGGCCCCCAGATCCATAGGAATGATGTTTCACAGGGAGGGAGCCACCATGGAGAAGGTCCTTCTTCTTCATCCCATTAGATGGACCTCCTTCAGAGAGTGGATCTGTAACATACTGTGTTTCCTCATTCTGGTAGGTCAGGTAAATGTAACTGAGAAAACATGGTCCTTCAAATCAAGGGTTGCCAACCTTTTGGACCTCAGGGACCACCAAACTCATGATTTTAAATCCTGCGGACCAGAGAAAGTCTGCAGGAAAATTCCCTACCTCATTTTCCTGTCGATTGATCATTCTTTATTTGGGATCACAGGATACCATCTCCAACTCTGTTTCAGGGGAAGAGAGAGGGAGAGAAAGAGAGACTTTTGGCTTTATGCAAGGAAAGCAGCAGAAGCAGCAGAAGTCTTTTTCTCTCTCTCCCAAACTCCTCCAGAAATTAATCTTTGTGAGACTTGTCACGCCAGCGCAGCCTCTTGGAGCAGGATGCCTTGCAGGGTCCCAAAGACTCATTTCTGGTGGAGTTTGGGGGAGAGAAAGAAAGATTTTTGCACTTCCATGGCAAGGCAAGGATGAACAGAGGTGCAGAAGCCTGTCTGTGGTTTCAGTCAATCTCTTTTTGTGGTTGGTGCGATCCTTTGAGGGTGCTCGAGTCCCAGAGAGATTCGTGCTGGTGTGAGGGAGACTCGGGCTTCAGTGTGGAGAAGGCAACCTCCCTGCAGTGAAGCAGATCCCTCCAGAGCCCAACGAGCAAGAAACAGCCTCCTGTCAATGGCGGCTCCGAATTCTGGACTGCCACCAATGCAAAAAAGTGGGTAAGTGACAGTTTGTGACAGGAGGAATTAGCGGTGGAGAGGAAGATTGGCAAAGTTATAGACTTTGGTACAAGTGTCTGTCTGAAGCCTGAAAGGAAAGCGGCTAAAAAGCGGAGGCGAGACAAGCGTGGGTGAAAAGGTCTGGCAGACTGAAGAGAAAGTGTGGATTATAACAAGTGAAAAGAGAAGTTTATGAGGTTGGAAACTATCAGGAGGAAAGAATCTGGAAGTTGTGGAGGATTTGGAATATCTATCTGATTGTCACTTTGATAGACCTTTTCTGACAGACTTTATTAAAGTGAGGACAGGAAGAGGATCAAAGCTGACAGCACGGCACTATACGAGATACTTAGAAACCCCGAAGATATTGCAACAATATATCTGACATCAACTGTTTAATAGACCTTTTAACAGACCTTTGGGAGAATTTTATTCTAATTGAGGAGGTGGTCATACTCAAAGGAAATTAAGAAAATTGAACTTAGGAACGTTAAGAAAAAAAAAAGTAAATTGGAAGATTCGGAAGATTCGGAAGATACTGATTAACTGCAGTCATTATTCAGCACTTTTTACCTCCCCACTTCTGGTGCGTCTGGAGAGAAAGCGTTCAAATGTAGAGACAGAGAACTAAAGACCTTAAAATTCCTTTTTCCCTTTTCCCATTGCCTTCTTTTTTTCTTGTAAAAATCTGCTTAATTCTTTTCTTTCTTTTTTACTTATTTTCTGATGATATGATGAACTATCTCTCATTTTTTACTTTTTTTCTATAACGATTATAAATTTGTATACTGAGGAAAGGAGTATTGATTGTTATATTAGATTGTTAAATAACTCAATTGATTTAATTAACTCATTAATAACAGTGATAGCTACATTTTGACTAGTTATATAGGGAAAATAGTAAGAACATTAAGAATTATTTAATCAATAAGTATAAGATTTAATATTTAATATTCAACATTTTAATAGTGTAATTTATAGTGTGATTATAATTAACCAACTTGGGATGAAAATAATACTGTTTGTGTTTAAGAATATTTACTATTTAAGATAAGGTTAGATAAGATTAGATAAATACACATATATATTTACAATACTTACAAATTTAAATATAGTTGGATTTGATATATTATTTATTATATATATTTATTACATGATGTCTTGTATAGTGTTGCATAGAAGTTGAGCATGGACTCTACAAAATTATATACACGATTTAGAATTAGGATTTAAAAATTTTATATATATATATATATATATGTTTTCTTAGGTTTTCGCGGGTACTTACATGTGTGCTGTTTAGCTTCCTTCGGGTATTATCCCACGTCATTGTAGTTCTGTTAAAGTTGTAGCAACGTTTCAGCAGAATCTCATCTGCCATCATCAGGCTTCTGTATGGATATGGGTCTTACAGCTCCTGGTTTTAAATTTGAGGCTGGTCCATTCTGATTGGTTGGGAGCCTGGACCTGTGTTCATTGGACTTGGAGTTTGATTGATTGGTGTTCCTGGTTTCTTCTGTCTGTTTTGTGGCTTTGATTGGCTGGCAACAGTCTGTTCTTGTGTTGGAGGCTTTTAGTGCAGCTTGGCTCCGTGTGAAGGGACGGCTGCTCTTCATTAGCAAGCTGCTATTCATTAGCAAGCTGGGTTTCACCTGGGTGCCTGGTGGGGGGGTTAGGTTGGAGCTATCAGAGGGAGTCTGTTTTTGCCCAGGTGTTTGCCTGGCTTGTGGCATGGAGATCTTTCTATTTGAGAGTGCAGGCTTCCAAATGATTGACAGTCTGGAGGAATCATCTCTTCTATTCATGCTGTCAGGTCTTTTTTCAATCTCTATGGCTTCTCTGATGATTCTGTGGCTGGGGTTTTCTATAGTGGCCAGAGTTTTAGTGCCATTGAAGTTGATGTTGTGACCTGTGGTTTTCATGTGTTGGACTAGTGAGGAGGTGTGTTCCAGCTTTTTTACTGCATTTTTGTGTTCATCTAGGCGGGTACTTATTCTTCTATTGGTCTGTCCAATGTATGTGGCCGGGCATGATGTACAGGGAATTTCGTATATGCCTTGGTTTTCCAGGTCAATTTTGTCTTTGGGGTTCCTCAGGATGGCTGCTATTTTTTTGTCTGTTTTGAAGGCAGTCTTGATGTGATGCCTGTGTAGTATCTTACTGATTTTATCTGTGGTACCTCTTATGTAGGGCAGGACAGCTGTTCCATAGATCTGTTGATCTTCTAGGTCTCTGTTATGTCTTGGTGTGTTTTTGTGGATCAAGTTGGTGATTTTGTTTTTGTGGAAGCCATTGGCTGTCAATACTTCAGTCAGGGTGCATTGTTCAGTGTTTATATGTGTCTTGTCTGCCAGGCATTTGGTTCTGGTAATTAGTGTTTTCGCTACGGAATTTATCTGTGCTGGGTGTTGGTGGGATTGGGCGTTGAGGTAGTGGTTGGTGTGTGTTTTCTTTTGGTATATGGTGTGTCCCAGTGTGCCATCTTATTCTTCTATTGGTCTATAAGTACCCGCCTAGATGAACACAAAAATGCAGTAAAAAAGCTGGAACACACCTCCTCACTAGTCCAACACATGAAAACCACAGGTCACAACATCAACTTCAATGGCACTAAAACCCTGGCCACTATAGAAAACCCCAGCCACAGAATCATCAGAGAAGCCATAGAGATTGAAAAAAGACCTGAAAGCATGAATAGAAGAGATGATTCCACCAGACTGTCAATCATTTGGAAGCCTGCACTCTCAAATAGAAAGATCTCCATGCCACAAGCCAGGCAAACACCTGGGGAAAAACAGACTCCCTCTGATAACTCCAACCCAAACACCCCCCCACCAGGCACCCAGGTGAAACCCAGCTTGCTAATGAAGAGCAGCCGTCCCTTCACACGGAGCCAAGCTGCACTGAAAGCCTCCAACACAAGAACAGAGTGTTGCCAGCCAATCAAAGCCACAATACAGACAGAAGAAACCAGAAATACCAATCAATCAAACTCCAAGTCCAATGAATACAGATCCAGGCTCCCAACCAATCAGAATGGACCAGCCTCAAATTTGAAACCAGGAACTAACTCTATACAGAAGCCTGAGGATGGCAGATGAGATTCTGCTGAAACGTTGCTGCAACTTTAACAGAACTACAATGACGTGGGATAATACCCGAAGGAAGCTAAACAGCACACATGTAAGTACCCGCAAAAGCCTAAGAAAACATATATATATATATATATATGTATGTATGTATGTATGTATGTACGTATGTATGTATGTATGTATATGTGTGTGTGTGTGTGTGTGTGTGTGTGTGTGTGTTTTCTTAAGTTTTCGCGGGTACTTACATGTATGTTGTTCAGCTTCCTTCAGGTATTATCCCACGTCATTGTAGTTGTGCTTTTAAAGTTGTAGCAACGTTTTGGCAGAATCTCATCTGCCATCATCAGGCTTCTGTATTGTGTAACCAGTTAGAATACAACTATCCAGCAGATAGGTGGATTAAGCAATTAGATACTGGTCAATTTTAACACTGGGGTTACAATACTGAATGTTAATCTGGGATAATATAATTAAGATAGTCCAAAACAGAAACAAATTTTAAAAGAAATGACCTCTACAACTACTACAGCTTTGAAAACTGGAAGAAAGGCTACCCCGACATTAACAACCACGTTGGCAACAGCTTCGCCCATGGCTCAAAAAATCATAGAAGAAATGCTACCAGTGGAAAAACAAGCTAATGTCTTGAATGCCAATATTCAATCAATTTTGCTGACCTTACAGGAATCAGTGATGAAGCTACAAGAAACAATTATGAAAAACCATAACAAGACAAGAGCAGACATCAATGAATTAAAAGAGGAGATGGAGAAATTAAAAACATAAATGAAAGCAGACATCTCTAAAGTAGAGGATAAAATTGGAATATTACAACAGGCCTTGTAGAAAAATGAAGCAACAATAACAGATTTAGAGATAAGGATTGAATGAACTGAAAGGAAATTAAAAAGGGTAGTCGAAGAATTTAAAAAATATGAGTAAAGAAATGGAAGATTCATTGGTCTACTTAGAGATGGACAAGGCGGCTATATACTTGAGATTCCAAAATGTAGAGGAATCCAAGGAAGAGGACTTGGAGCAGCTAATGGTGGAAATAATGGCTGGATTATTGGAAAAGGATAAAGATAACATCCTAAGGGAGTTCGACGAAGTTTACAGGGTCAGCATCAACTATGTGAGACGCCATAAATGCCCGAGAGAAGTCCATATAAGATTTGCGAGAAGGAGTGTCTGTGATATTATATTTAAGATATCCAGAGATTGAACAATTATGTACAAAGGCAAAGAAATTCTGATTCTTAAGCAAATACCAAGAAGAATAAGAGAAACAAGGCGAGACTTAGCAGCTTATTTTAATCGGAAAAGAATTGTATTTAAATGGTTAATCCCAGAGGGAATGTTAGTCTCATGGAAAGAAAGGAAAATTAAAATAGATTCCATGGAAAGGACTCAAGAATTTTATGAATGGCTGGTAGGTCCGGAAGACCAGAGTAGTAAGGAGGAACTGGAAATAAATTCACAGGAAGATCAAGGTTATCACAGAAAGAAAGAAGGAACTTCAAGAATTCAAGGAAACACTTATTCATATCAGGAGAGAGAAGAAACTTTACTTCAGCAAGCACAAGGAGAGACCGGAGTTATTACAAGACAAAGAGCGAAACAGAATTAATTAAATGGAAGAAGAAAAGAAACTTCTATCAATTAATATAAATGGTTTAAATTCAACAATAAAAAGGAAAAGGATATTAGCTAAATTAATCAAACAAAATGCTGATATAATATGCCTACAGGAAACTCACATAAGGAAAGTAGATGAAAGGTATTTAGATTGCCCGAAATTCGGGAAGCTATTTACCGCACCAGCAGACATGGGAAAAAAGAAAGGGATTGCAATATATGTTCAAGAAGATTTGAAAGCAGATTTAGTATGGTCAGACACTGAGGGAAGAACTTTGGTTTTGCAGATCTGGATGAATGCTATTTCAATTATTTTAGTGGTAATTTACGCCCTGAATGAAGTTCAGAAAGAGTGTTTTAAACATCTATATCGAAAAATAATAGGATTGGAAAAAAGAAATATTTGTATTATAGGAGATTTCAAGTCTATTGCTGATTATCAAAAAGACCATAGGAATGGGGGGGGGGGAAATAAAAAGGGGAAAAGAGAGCTTCCTAAGATATGTAGGGAAATGATGAAGGAGTTAAATTTGGTGGATATATGGAGAAGACTACACCCTGAAGAAAAACAATTTACATTCTACTCTAATCCGCATCAAATATGGACACTAATTGACATGGCATGGATGAACGGGGAAATAGCAAAAGAGATAAAAGGAATTGAAATTCTACCGAATGACTGGGCAGACCATAATCCAATTCAGATAATTTGGAAGGGTAGGACGAAACCAAAGAAAAGATGGATGTTAAATACTCAATTAATAAGAGAAAAAGAATATACTAATAAACTTAAGGAGGAATTAAATTATTTTTTAAAGGAAAATGATAATGGAGTAACTACGAAACAAAACATTTGGGATACAATGAATACATTTGGTATAACAATCTCTTATAACGCTATGAGGAATAAAGAAAAATATGCTCAACAAAATAAATTAAAACAACAACAAATTAAGGAATGAGAAACTCAATTACAGAAGACCCCAAAGGACTTAAGAGTGCAAAATCAGATAATAATAGCTAAACATAAATTGAATTGAATTGAACAAGAGAAAATGATTATAAATTTGAATATGACTAGACAAACCTATTTTGAGCATGCTAATAAACCAGGAAGATGTTTATCTTATAAACTAAACTTAAAAAATAATAAAATAAACTTATAAAATAAACTTATAAACTAAAAACAAAGAAAGAAAAGAGATTGATATACCAATTAATAGATGGGAAGGGGGACATACAACAAGAGATAGAACAGAAAAAAGAAATTGCACATAAATACTTTGAAGAGTTATACAAAAAGGAAGAAGTTAATGAGGATAGAATAAGAAACTACTTAGATGAAATGAAGGATAAAGCAATTGGGGAAGAAATGGTAGAATTATTAAATAAAGATATTACTTGGTCTGAATTGAAATCAGCAATAGAGAATCAGAAAAATAATAAAGTCCCGGGGCCAGATGGGATTCCAGGAGAGCTGTACAAGGCAATTGCAGAACAAATCGGACCTCTTATGGTGGAAGTTTTCAATGTTGTCTTATTGGCAGCCAGGATGCCGGACTCATGGAGGGGAGCATTGATTTCGCTGATCCCGAAGGAGGAATCTGATCCTCGACATATAAACAACTATAGGCCAATTTCACTGCTAAACACTGACTACAAAATATTCACCTCTATCATAGCAAACAGACTAAAAAGAATCTTAAATCTGTATATACATGAAGATCAAAATGGATTTCTCCCGACCAGACAGATTAGGAACAACTTAAGAACAGTAGTAGATGTTTTCGAATTTTATGAAGCCCACCCCAAAAAACAAAATGCGCTTATGTTTTTAGATGCAGAGAAGGCCTTCAACAATTTAAATTGGCAATTTTTAATTCAAAAAAATTATAATATGAATTTAGGCACTAAATTTGAAAATATTATAACAACTATTTATGATACACAACAGGCTAATGTAATAAACGGGGAATATACCCGCCCAATAAAAATAGAAAAAGGAGTTAGATAAGGCTGCCCACTCTCACCCCTGCTCTTCATATTCTCATTAGAAACACTATTAATACGAATTAAACAGAACCCAGAGATAAAAGGATTAAAGGTTAAGAAAGAAGAATACAAGTTGCAAGCGTTCGCCGACAATATGTTTTTTTTTTTTATTGAAGAACCAATAGAAAGAGGACAAAAATTGATGAACTAATTAGAACAATTTGGAGGGGTAGCAGGACTCAAAATTTATTGGAAAAAAACAAAATTAGTGACTAAAAATTTAACAGAAAAACAGAAAAAAGAATTAGAAGAAGTTATGGGAATTAAAGTGACAAAGAAAGTTAAATATTTAGGAATATGGCTGACAGCACATTGCAAGACACTTAAGGAAAACTATTATGACAAATTGTTGCAACAGGTAAAGGGTTTAGAATCATGGGGCAGGTTGCAACTTTCATTATTGGGCAGGATTGCTACCATTAAAATGAATATTCTTCCAAAATTTTTATATTTATTTCAGATGATCCCAATCAAATTACACAAATTTTTTTTTGCAGGACTTAATAAAATAACCGTTAAATTTATTTGGCAAGGGAAAAAACCTAGAATAAATTTAAAGGCAATTCAGGATTTGAAGAGCAGGGGAGGGTTGGCACTTCCAAATTGGGAATTGTATTATACTGCTGCCTCTCTAGTTATGGCTAAAAGATTGGGTGAACTTAATTAATAAGAGCATTTTATTCTGAGAAGACCATGATCTACAGAGGGGGTGGCATGCCTTTTTATGTGATGTAAGGAAAGTTAATCAGAAATATTTCCACAGACATCTCATTAGAGACTCATTATTAATTAATTGGAAAAAATATGGAAAAAACACTAGTCAAAAGTACTAATTTGGATATCAACAATGGAGGCGATGATTCACCCAATTTGGATATCACTAAAATGATTAAACATAAGGATTTATTGGATACACAAGGCAATTTGAAATCGAGACAGGAACTGCAAGAGCGGGGATTAAAAATTGATCAGTGGGTATACCTCCAAATTCAAAGTAGATATAAACAAGACAGGAAAGAATTCGGAATTAACAATAAACTCCAGCAATTAGATAAAATTTTATAAGGATCAGGCAAAAAAATATATAAATTTTTTTTATAATTATTTATTAGATGTAGAATTAGAAGAAGAAATAGTTAAAGGGAATATGATAGCCTGGAGTAGGAATGTAGGACATAGTATCACTTTAATAGAATGGGAAAAGGTCTGGGGTAGAAATAATAAGATCATAAAATCGGCAGCATATAAAGAAAACGCCAATAAAATGTTTTATAGATGGTACCTTCCCCCTTCGAGATTAGCAAAGATGCACCCTAATATGAGTCCGAAATTCTGGAAATGCAAAAAAAAAGAGGGAACCTTTTTTCATATGTAGTGGTCCTGTACAGAAGCCCAAAAATTCTGGCAGAAAATTAGAAATTGGCCAGAAGAAATAACAAAAGAACAGATCAAGTACAAAACAGAGTCCTTTCTGTTAGAGATTTTTGATAAACAACTATAAAAAAAAGTGAAATACATAATAATACACATTTTAACAGCGGCCAGATTAGTTTTTGCTCATTGTTGGAAGCAACCTCATATACTGCCAGAGGAGATGATCATCCAAAAAATCTCAAATTGTGCAGAAATGGACAAATTAACTCTAGCATTAAAAAATAAAGACACTTCAATATACTATAATAGTTGGAATTGCTGGTATAAATGGTTAGAACAAGGACACTATAAGGCAAAAAAGAATAGGACAAATTTATATGAGTGATATACAAACATATGTAAGGACAAGGCGTATATGGCATAAATTAAGGAAAGAAAAGATCTTATAAACTGTCAAAAATGAGGATGTTTTTAATTGTTTTGTATCCTTTTTTTTCTTTTTTTCTTTTCTTTTTCCATTTGTGTATGTGTTGTTGATTTGTTTTTAATTGTAAAATCAATAAAATTTATTTAAAAAGAAAAAAAGAAAGACTTTTGCTGCTTTCCCTGCGTGCAGCCAAAAGCAGAAGAAGAAAGAAGTGGAAAGAAGCAGCCGGTGGCCAGGCCAGGCGTGCGGGGCAAGTGGGACAAGTTCCCCTCCTCCGCCTTTACCCTCTCCCCTCACTACCTCATGTTGTTTGCAATGCAAGCGACGAAAGCCTTGTGTTCCCACGCAGCCTGGATTAATTGCTTTGGGGGGTGTTTTGGGAGTGAGATTTCTCTGCGGACCACCATTTTCTCGCAGACCACCACTGGTCCCCAGCTCCCTAGTTGGCGACCACTGCTTCAAATAACACTGCAACTTCCATCAACCTCAGCCAGCATTACTGATGGTTGAAAAAGATGCAACTCTGAACAGGGCCAAGAGCATGGATTTCTCACCTAAAGGACTACTATATATTTATTGGCCTTCATTTGCATCTGAATGGTACCAGACTGAGGAAAAAACCAAACAGCCATTTTGTGTGCTTTTTATGGTCAAGAGAGAAGTCTGTATTTGAGAAGATGGTGGATTGGAAATAGATCAACATTATGATGTTTGAGAGAATTGTTTTGAGTTTGCTTAGGATCTAAGTAAAAATCTTCCTGGTCTGTAGCCTGAGGAAATAATCTTCATATTGGGAATGATCAGAACATTTTTTTTAAAATATTGGGACATTTCAATAGAATAAAATATACAAAATTAAAAGATTAAGAAAATAAGAACAAAATAGAAAGAAAATTAAAAATTATTATTTCTATCCTTTTTTATTAAGTAATGATTATCTTATTCTTTCCCCTTCCTCTTTGATTCTTTTTACTCTTCAAAGCCATGAATCATCAGTTCAATCTTTTCTTCTTTCAACAAAAAAGTCCATATAAGATTTTCTGTCTT
The DNA here is from genome assembly GCA_015471245.1 of Laticauda colubrina. Classification (NCBI taxonomy): domain Eukaryota; kingdom Metazoa; phylum Chordata; class Lepidosauria; order Squamata; family Elapidae; genus Laticauda; species Laticauda colubrina. Next base: position 23,484,927 of record BLBF01000036.1, on the reverse strand, counting down.
TAAAAAGAAAAAGTCTTTATATTTCTTCCTTAACTAAATTGGTCAACTTTGCCTAACTCTCCATCATTTTTGTAATCCAATTTTCTACTGTGGACAGTTCCCTATTTTTTCATCTTTGTGCGTGCAATAATTTTGCCTCAGTTACCATCTACAATATTAGTTTCCCCTATATCTTTCATTCATAAAATCCAATAAAAATCCCAGTTTCATTGTAATAGTAATCTGCAGTATCTTTTGCATCATTGTGCGAGCTTGCACCTGAAATTTCTTTGTTTTTTTCAGAAATCCACCATGCATGATAAAAAAAATTTCCTCTTCCTTTTCACGCTTCCAACACTGCTTTACTATTTCTTACCTATTTTTGACAATTTACCTGATGCCAAATATCAACAATACATCATTTTATAAAAGTTTACCGGTAAATTTTGATACAATGTAAATTTATGTCAGCTTCCTACATTTTTAACCATGCACCCATATTTATACGATAACCAAACTTTGCAGCTTGAGAATAATCAAAATTCTGTACTGTAATCCCAACTCTGATGACCTCCCTTCCACCAGAAGTCTGCTATTTTAAGCCAAGTTCATTTATTACTTTTTACAAGCTTGTTGCCAGCCAGGCCACTCCTAGAGTATGCTATAAAATAGTCAACAAATTGCTGTTGTCTCAGAGCAATTCCTGGAAAAGCAAGTTGGACTGTTTAAGATCCAAATTTAATGACAGTGGCTAAAGACATCTGACAAATTTCAGTTAGAACAATTTCAGTTAGAGGAATACAAGTAGCCCTCAATTTATGATCATTCATTTAGTGACTGAAGTTGGAACACTGCTGAAAAAAGTGACTTTCATCACTTTATTAAGGAGCTGGGGTGGCTCAACGATTAGAGTGCAGTATTGCAGGCTGACTTTGCCCACTGCCAGCAGTTTGATCCTGACCAGCTCAAAGTTGACTCAGCCTTCCATCCTTCCAAGGTCAGTAAAATGAGGACCTAAATTCTTGGGGGCAACAGGCTGACTCTGTTAAACTGCTTAGAGAGGGCTATAAAACACTGTCAAGTTCTATATAAGTCTCAGTGTACTTGCTATGATTGTCATAGTGTCCCCACGATGACATGGTCAAAATTTGGACGTTTGGCTACTGGCGTGTATTTATGATGGTTGCCATGTCCCAAGATTATGTGATTGCTGTTTGCGACTTTCCCAGTTGGCTTGCGAGACACAAAGTCAATGCGGGAAGCTGGATTAACTTAACAAATATCTGATTTATTAATAATTATGGGACTTGCTTAATGACCTCCAACCAAAAGTTTGCAAAATTGGGCCCAACTCCTTTAACAACTGCCTAGCTTAGCAAAGGTGTTTCTGGTTCTGAACTTGGTCATAGGTTGAGGACTACACATACATGCCTCCTGTTGGTCAGTAGGTCACAATAATGCCATCATACTTTGCTGGTTTGAACAATGAATGCCAGACATGTTCAATGTGTATGTTGTCTTTTTCCTCCACAGGGCTTGCTTACTGCCGTCACTTGTCCACTGTCCGAACTCACTTGTCTGCGTTGGTGAACCATTCCATCATCCCACCGGATAAACCCACAAATGCTGCTGAGGGATTGACCAAAGAGGTCTGGAGCAAGTACCAGAAGGATAAGAAGGTAAGGATGTGTAGATTTATATTTAGAGAGCCCTTGATTGTGACTATTCGTTGAGAGCAGCGGTGTCAAACTCAAGTTTCATTGAAGATCATGTGTTCTGACTCAGCCGGGTTCCCAGAAAGCAAACACAGACAAACTCAGTAACTCAAACCTTCACAGCTTTAATCTACAAATAAACTTCTTTGTAGATAAAAGATGGCTTGCAGCCAATTAGTCCAACCAAAAAAGCCTTTACATAATTCTTCAGATAAGCCAGTATCACTACACACAATGCTTAGAGCTTCTTAGAACTTCTATTTTTGCATTCTACAGAGCAAAAACCCTTTGAAACCAGGCTTATATTCCCTGGAGGAATATAATTAGCATTCTTACTCCCGAGTCACCTGTGCTGCTCTTCTATGAATCATCCTGTGCTCACTCGCACTTAGCACAGGCTCCTTGGGAATGTCCTCCTCACTGCTGCCGGCTAACCACAATACCACATCAGGGTTGTGTTTGACTTCAGGGGGACTTGGGTGGGTGTGACTGGGGTGGGCATGGCCAGATCAACATCACTCATTTCATACCTGTGGTGGCCCAAGCACTCTGCCAGGAAAAACAGACTCTTAAGTTCCATTCTTGGCTGTGGAGGCCTCCTGAAACATTCTGTCAGTGAAAATGGAGCTTGTGAGGGATGCACGCAGCCCTCCCAAGCTTCGTTTTCGCTGGCAGAAGCACCGGGGACCAGTCCTTTGCTGTTTCCAGGATAGCCCCACAGGCCAGATCTAAGCACTCGAAGGCAAGGGTGGGATTCTACTGGTTCGGCCTGGTTTTATAGAACCGGTAGCTGCAAAGAGCAGCTGCCACCGCACCATCTGTTGGCTCCGTCGATCTCGGGAGATCATGGAAAATTCACGTCATGGAAATGGACATGAAATGTGCTGAGTCTGTGGTGGAACCGCTCTCGTCCTTTGCATTCTGTGTGACCGTTTTTCTCGCCATCGGATATTTCTTCTTTCCTCAGCTGCCTTGATGATGTTCCTGGTGGCTGTTCGCCAACCTTGGCGATTTGAGGCCATGGTCTCGAGCTGAGAGGGGTTGAATCCGCCAGCTTTAAGATCTCGCTTGCAGACGTCCTTGTCGCGGAGAGCTGGGCGTCCAATACGCCTTGTGCCGGTGGCAAACTCTCCAAAAAGCATGCTTTTAGGTATACGGTCGTCGTCCATGTGGATGACATGGCCCAACCAACGCAGGCGTCTTGCTGTCAGCAAGGCATACATACTTGGCAGCCCTGCCATGGCCAGGACATCATCGTTGGTTATATGATCTTGCCAGGTGATACGAAGGAGTCTGCGGAGGCAACAAAGGTGAAAGGCATTCAGCCTGTGCTCCTGATGAGAGTAGAGTGTCCATGCTTCATTGCCATAGAGGAGGGTACTCAAAACAACTGCCCGATATACTTGCATCTTTGTGTTGGTAGTCAGCATAACATTGTCTCACACTCTTTTTTTCAGGCGGGCCATTGCTGCTGCTGCCTTGCCAATCCTAGCATTCAAATCAGAGTCAAGAGAGAGGTTGTTCGCAAGTGTAGAACCGAGATAGGTGAATTTGTCTACCATCATGAGGGTGTGTTCGCCAATGGAGATGCTTGGAGCACCACTGACATCCTGGCACATAACCTCTGTTTTCTTCAGACTGATGGTTAGTCCAAACTTGTTGCATGCAGCTGCAAAGCGGTCAATAAGTCGCTGCAGGGCCTCCTCTGAGTGTGCAGCAAGGGCGGCATCATCTGCAAAAAGTAATTCTCTGATGAGGACTTTCGTAACTTTCGTTTTGGCTCACAGACGCGCGATGTTGAATAATCCACCGTTGCTCCTGGTGCGTATGAATGCGCCGTCATCAGACTCGTCAAATGCATATGAGAGGAGTAAGGAGAAGAATATTCCAAAGAGTGTAGGGGCAAGAACGCATCCCTGTTTGACACCGTTTTTGATTGGGAAGGGTTCAGAGCACGACCCACCGAATTGGACAGTCCCATTCATGTCATCATGAAAAGACACGATCATTCTCAGAAGCTTGGGGGGGGCAAACAGTCCATCTCGACTGACCAAGTCGAAGGCCTTGGTTAGGTCTATGAAGGTGAGATAAGGCGGCTTTCTCTGCTCACGGCATTTCTCCTGGAGTTGTCTTACGGAGAAAACCATGTCGATGGTCGATCTGGCGGCTCTAAAGCCGCACTGTGCCTCTGGGTAGACACGATTAGCGAGAATTTGCAGTCTGTTGAGAAGAACACGTGCGTAGGCTTTACCAACAGTGCTTAGCAGCAATATACCACGGTAGTTGTTACAGTCACTTCTTTCTCCTTTGTTTTTGTGCAGCGTGATAATCTTGGCGTCACGCATGTCTTTGGGTACAGCTCCTTCCTCCCAGCATTGTAGCAAGAGTTCATGTAGGTGTTCCAGGAGAGAGCTATCTTTTGCCATCTTCACTACTTCAGGTGGGATGTTGTCACTGCCTGCGGCCTTGCCGTTGGCTAGGGAATCGATGGCTTTACTAAGCTCTTCCATTGTGGGTGGGGCGTCCAGCTCGTCCATTCTGGAAAGTACTTGGGTTTTCTCAAGTGCTGAGTCGGTGACAGTGGTCTTTCTCGAGTAAGGTTCCTGGTAGTGCTCAGCCCACCTTTCCATCTGTTTGCTGTGGTCAGTGATGACTAGGCCTTCCTCTGACTTGAGTGGGGCGATCTTGATTGCGCTTGGACCGTAAGCCTTTTTCATTCCTTCATACATTCCACGCACATTTCCCAGATTGGCAGAAAGCTGGATGTTCTGGCAGAGATCAAGCCAGTAATCATTTGCACAGCGCCTAGCAACCCTTTGTGCATCACTACGAGCAGCACGGAGTGCTGCGAGTGTCTTAGTAGATGGGTCTCTCTTGTAGGCAAGGAGGGCATCACGCTTCACAGCTATGACGGGTTCGATCACAGCGGCTCCTGCCTCCTTTGTTTTCTGCCAAAAGTATCGAGAGCAGTCTGGAACATAGCCTCACGGATGTGGTTCCACCTCAACGTGGCACTATCTGTTGGACAGTCTTCCAGGGCATCGTTGATGGTTCTGGCAAAGCGTTCATGTAGCTCAGGTATAGCGGTTCCGACTGTATTGATGCGAGGCCGGGGCTTCTGCTTCAATCGGTAAACACGTTTGGGGAGGAGGCGTATCTTGCTGGCGACCAGAGAATGGTCTGTGTCACAGTCGGCACTGTGGAAGCTGCGCGTAATAAGCACTTGATTCAGAAGCGATCTTCGAGTGATGTGGTCTAGTTGATGCCAATCGCGAGACCTGGGATGTCTCCACGACACCCTATGGTGGGGCTTAGTCGGGAAGAAGGTGTTGGTGACACAGAGGTCGTTATAAGAGCAGAGCTCGAGTAGACGCTGGCCGTTGTCATTCAACTTGCCGACACCGAAGTGGCCCAAAGAAAGGGGCCGGGCGTTGAAGTCACCCAGTAGAAACAGGTGCTCCTCTACAGGGATCTGTCGTATCGTCGTCTCAAGTTCCCTGTAGAACAGGTCCTTTGCCTCTACTGCAGAACAGAGCGTTGGGGCGTAGACGCTGAGGATGTTTGTCGGTCCGGATGAGGTGTTGAGGCGGAGTGACAGGATTCGTGGTGTGCCTGAGGATGGTGCTTCTATAGCTTCTATGAGGGAGTTCCGGACAGCAAATCCGACTCCATAGAGCCTGTGCTCATGTGGTTCCTGCCCATGCCAAAAGAAGGTGTAATCTCTTTCCTTTATACTGCCGACACCAGGGAGTCGTGTCTCCTGCAGTGCGGCTATGTCAACCTTTAATCGCTTTAATTCACGATTGAGGATAGCGGTTTTTCTGAAATCATCAATCTTTTGGAGGTCGGAAGATAGGCCAGGACACATCGTTCTCACATTCCATGTTGCCAGTTTCAGCACTGGCGGCTTTGATTTCGTAGTATTCGTAATCGTTGGTGCAAAGTATACAGTCCGTTCTTCGGCTTTTGGCCTATACTCCAGGCACCCACTGAAGTAGGCGGACCGTGGCGGGCCAGCACCTTATTGACTGGGGGCTGCCCAGCTTGAGGTGGGCGGTAGCTGGCCAGTGGAATCCTAGAATTCCTCCCACCGACAGGAGACAGCCCAAGGCGTCCAAGCTGACGCCAATATGCTTGGACTTTTAACCGGTATCTGCTGTCTCCCCATGTTGAGCTGCCGCAGTGCAGCACTGGAGTGACCTCTCCAGGACGCGAGCCTGGGCAGAATATATGGAGGACCTGAGAATGCCCAGTTGCCAGGACCCCCCTCTCTAACCTTGCTGACGGGATCCAACGGAAAGGCATGCCGATACAGTTGGCGCCTGCTTGGCTGCAGGAGTTGCCGGAAGACCTTGCAGTGCAGAGATCAACTGCCTACGGGGCTCCACTCCGGATTTTCTTTCAGGGTTTACTCCCTTAGACTTTCCCATGTGCAGGTGATCCACAAGGCAGCGGAGGTTTGTAATCAGGGTTTTCCTTCCCCTAGATGGGCTACCTTACAAGGTTGACGAGCCCCGTCTGCCCGAAGCATCTGGTTTTCAGGCACCAGAGACCCGCCTTTCGCCCTTTTCCTATCAGTAGAAGTAGTTTCGCCATGCGCAGGCTAGGAGTTGGACTTGTTGTCAGAGACTATTTGAGCCGCACACCATTGGGAGCATTTTATAAGCAATGGGAGCTTATCCCCAGTGCCACTCCCGGCTATGACAACCTTCGAAACCTGCCACCGCACCAGTTCTATCTGAATCTCCCTCTCTGATCTTCTCTTTGGTTGGGCCCACCTGCCTGCCCGGGCTCTAGGCTGTCCTTTATTCTTACCTTAGTTGCTTTGCGCAGCACAGCTGAGTGCCGCGCATCAGCAGCAGATGGTGATTGCTTGCAGGAGAAGTTGTTTTGCAAGTACTGTGCATGCGCACGCAGCTCAAAGTGCACGCTCACTGAAACGGTTGTTATGCTGGCAGGATCCCACCCCTGCTTGTAGGCCTTGAGTTTGACACTCCTGGTTTAGAGACTCTTTGACGTTATAATGCGGCTGAAATAAATAATGGTGGTGGTGGTTTGTTCTGAGCTTGTTATTCAGTTTCCAAACGTTTCATCAGCAGGCTAGTTGAAGTTCAGTGGATGACGTTACCCAGCCTGGTGACAAAACATTCAAAACTTGAACAAGAAGTGCAGAGAACAAATTACCACCAACATTTGAAATAATATAGGGTCTCTTCCTGAAGTAGGGGGTTGGACTGGAAGACCTCCAAGATCCCTTCTAGCTCTATTCTGATTGATTGATTGATCTATCACTTGAGCTATAAATATTTTCCACCATTTCTAAATAATTAAGGACTAGCCTGCACTTGCAATCATTTCAGTATCCCCACAATAAAAATGATTGTGACCTGGAAGCTCGGCAACTGGCTTCTTGATAGCTGCTGTTGTCCTTAATGGCTCAAATAAAACTTGCATGTTCAGTGGCGCCATATCTCTGAACATGGAATAATGTTTATGGGGAGAGCAACATAGCAGAGGACGCTAGAGGTCTTTGGCATTGGTCGAGCAGCGATTTTAAATAAACAAACAATGCCTATTTTAGAGACATTGGCTGACCATTATGTGCTGGACTGGATGTAGCTTTCTTTGATCCAGCTGGATTTCCTTATATTCTTAAGCGGAATCATTCATCACATGATGTTTCATTAAGAAAAGTTCTGGATTGCAGATTTGTTCTTTTCTTGACCCTAAATGGAACAATCCATGCATAAGAGAGAATTTGTCAGCTTCTTGATGAGAGGGATTAGCTTTCTGCCCAAAGAATTAATTTTAAGAACTGGGAAGGGGGAAATGGAAGATGGTTTGATTGGCTATCCTGGATAACAAATAGTCTCCCACTACTATACTATTTACTTATTTATTAGATTTTTATCCTATTTTTATTATTTCATAAGTAACAAGAAAGCAAATGTACCCAATATTCGTCCTCCTATTTTACCCACAATAACAAACCTGTGAGGTGAGTTGGGTTGGGTTGAGAGTGAGTGCCTGGCCCAAAGTCACCTAGCTAATTTCCATGCATAAGATGGGACTAGAACTCACAGTCTCCTGGTGATTGGCCTAAGTCACCTAGGTAGCTTTCATGCGAAAGGTGGGACTAGAACTCACAATCTCCTGGTTTCTAGCTAGGTGTCTTAACCACTAGACCAAACTTGTGCATTTTTGACTTTGATCAAATCCTAATTTTACAACCAACTCCATCTCAGCAAATAGTTGCCTTACCATATGAATCAGTTATCTTTAGCTATAAAAAAGGGAAGCTTTTCCATCTCTGAGCTGGTAGGTGTTAGCTAAATTTCCCATAATTTCTCTGTGTCAATCTCACTCTCAATCTCACTTCCTTACATATTAGAATTACAAGGAATTGGAGCTGCTGAGACAAGTCTACTACGGTGGGGTGCAGCATGACATTCGGAAGGAGGTGTGGCCGTTCTTGCTGGGACACTACAAGTTTGGCATGAACAAGAAGGAAATGGAGCTGGTACTTGTTTGTCTTCAGTATTTCCAGGATGGGTTCTAGAAGATGATAATCCAATTTATCGGGAGGCTCAGCCATACGATATACAGAGAGATTCTAGCTTCAGGCCCAGCATTTTGGTTAAAAGGATGAGAGGATGGGAAAGACTTCTCATGATGTCCCTGAAAAACCATTCTCAGTTGCAATAAGAAAATACTGAACTTTGCAAAGTTTGTTGGCTGGGATTTTGAAAAGCAAAACAAATGGAAATGTTGACTGTCTCCCTAGATTTTTTATCATGAGAACTGGAAAACACACCCAACAAGCTCAATGTGACCTTCAGTGTTTCCGCTTAGGATCAAGCAAATTTGTCACAGAATGTATCTTGTAGAACAAGGGTCTTCAAACTTGACAGCTTGAAAATGTGTGGACTTCAACTCCGAGAATTCCTCTTCCAGTCATGTTAGCTCAGGAATTCTGCGAGTTGAAGTCCACAAATCTTAAACTTGCCAAGTTTGAAAACCCTTGTTGTAGAAGATGACCAGACTGAACCTGAGGGAATGCGTCATCAGTCATGAGTCCCTTTGCACCCACAAGAGATCTAAGTCCAGTCATCATGAATTCCTTATCTACTGCCAAATTGCTTTGCCTGTTAGTAGTTCAGATTCTTGTAGGGACCTTAAGCTTACCGTAAATCTTTCTACCCATTTGAATTGCTCAAATCTCCTGATTTCCCTGGTGCTTGACTATCATTCTGTGGAATTGCTAGTCTGAAATAAATTCTTCTCTTCCTTCTTCAGGTGGACGGGGATATTGTACGCCGATACCAGAAGGTGATGAGTGAGTGGAAAGCCTGTGAGGTGGTGGTGAAACTTCGGGAGAAAGAGTCCCAGACGACCACCAAGTTTTCCTCTGGGAGCAGCATAGATAGTCACGTGCAGCGGCTGATCCACAGGGACTCCACCATCAGCAATGATGTAAGACAGAGCAGAGGAAACAATGACCTTTTTATGACATGTGGACTTCAATTCCTAGCTTGGCTGGCTCGGGAATTCTGGGAGTTGAAGTCCACAAGTCATAAAAGGGCTATCGTTCCCCACTCCTAATGTAAGATGATGGGTTGGGTCCATCAGTAAAGTCACATCTCACTCTGTCATAAAAAAATCTGCAAAGTAAACACCAAGCAGCTGTCATATCCTTCCATATTTTTATATTTTAGGATTAACCAAGCAGTCCTTGGCATATAACCATTTCTTTAGTGACCATTCAAGATTAAACAGCACTGAATTGCACTTATAGGTGGTCCTCGACTTATGACAACTGAGCCCAAAATTTATGTTGCTAAGACAGTCGTTAAGTGAGTTTTTGCCTCATTTTACGACCTTCCTTGCCACAATTGTTAAGTGGATTAAGAAGTGCAGTTGTTAAGTTATTAACACGATTGTTAAATGAATCTGGCTACCCCATTGACTTTACTTGCCAGAAGATTGCAAAAGATAATCACATGATCCCAGAATATTGCATCTGTCATAAATATGAATCAGTTGCCAACCATCTAAATTTTGATGACAAGGCCATGAGGATGCTGCAACAGTCGTAAGTGTGAAAAATGATCATAAATAACTTTTCAGTGCCATTGTAACTTTGAATGATCACTGAATAAACTGTTGTAAGTTGGGGATTAGCTATATAATCACAGCAACATCAACATTTGGGTGCTTGGCAACCAGCATGTATTTACAACGATTGTGATGTTCTGGGGTCATGGGATCACCATTGGCTACTTCTGCTGACTGTCAGCTGCCAGCAGTTCGATCCTGACTGGTTCAAGGTTGACTCTGCCTTCCATCCTTCTGAGGTGGGTAAAATGAGGAGCCAGATTGTTGGGGCCAATAGGCTGACTCTATAAACTACTTAGAGAAGACTGCACAGCACTGTAAAGCAATATTAAGTCTAAGGGCTATTGCTATTGGCCATCTTCCCAGCCAAAGTCAGAGAAGGAAGCCGGTTTCATTTAACAACAGCAGCAATTTGCTTAACAACTGTGGCAAACAAGTCATATAAACCAAACACAATTCACTTAACAACCACCATGATTAGCCATGGAAATTCAGGTGCCAGTTGTAGTCATATAAGACATAACTGCTACATCTAAGGACACCATTCAATGTTTCCCTTGCTCTTTGGTTTCCTAACAGCCACTTTCCAAAAGTAGAAGCTTCAAACAAACGTTATGGCATCAATTTTTTTCTTGGGAAAAAAGTATCCAGCTAGCTATTCCATCTTTTGATTCAGCTATATTGATCTATTTTGTGTTTTTCCAGGTATCCCTTTTATGTTCTGAGTATGCTTGGGGGTTTATTGGATTACATGGGGAGAATTATATAATTATTTTTCTCGATATTGTAAATCTTGGGATTCTTTCAGCTGCACTGTTAACTTCCTTTTTTAGACCCCATAAGTTCCCTTATCCCATAAGCTCCATTAGATCCCATAAACCCACCCACCCAATTTGGTTATAATTTCATTGGCAGATGCCACCTGCATTTTCTTTTAGAAGGAGTGGAAAAAAGGAGCTGTGCAAAAATTAAATCTGCTTCTGTTTTGTTCTGAACTCCAGCTGTTTTGTTCTTCATCACTTGTTCTCTTAACAATCTTTACCACTTGTTCTCTTAACTTGTTCACCACTTTGTTCTCTTAACAATCATGCCACTTTTTGTGACTTGGGCATCTTATGGCCCCCAGACCATATCCAGCCCTTTGGGGCTGCCCTTGTCTGACCCACGTGGATTGCTTTTATTTTGAAGGGGACTGCTATTTTCCCTTCCAATTTACCCATGTGCCTGAATGCATGCCTACACTCTATACAGATAGGCAAGACACCAGCATATAAATTGACAGCAAACAGCACTCTTTTACTAGCACTGAGAATGTTACCTAGTTAGGTAATGAAATGTCTGCAAGAAAATAAGCAAGCTCAGAGAGCACCAAGAGTACATACATGCCTACGCATCTTCACAGCCTTGTTGGTTTGGCCCTCCACCACAGTCCCAGTTTCTCATGTGGCCTCTTGGGACAATTAATTGCCCACCCCTATCATGGACTATGCTGTCTTTTGGTTAGTCAGTTTGGGGGAGAGGGTTTTTTCTTCTTGGCAAAAATAAATAAATCTGAAGGAGTCAGGTCTTTTTCCAGCTATGGATAGTCCTCTTCTTGCAAAAACAATTGAGATGTCTTTTAGCATGAAGCTAAATAGATCATACATGGAGGTTTAATGGGTTTTCCACCCTGCATGGAAATTGGATGACTTCAAGGGCTTGCCTCCAGAAGTTGTGGGTGTTTCCATCGCTGGAGGATTTTAGAAAGAGATTGGACAGCCATTTGTCTGAAGTGGTATAGGGTTTCCTGCATAAGCAGGGGGTTGGATTAGAAGATCTCCAATGTCCCTTCCAACCCTGTTATTCCTTCAGTTCTGTGGCTATGTTTGCACCTTACATTTTTAACCAAGTCAACTTGCTACAAACCAAGAGCTGAGTTCACCCACCGTGGAAATACTAGTTTGAAACTTGGTCATTATTTTGTAGCTCAGACTGGCATGTGAATTTGATGTTCTATGGTTCAGGCTACAGCAAGGACCAGGGGATGAGTTAATTCACTAAGTATGGTCAGCAGTGTTGTGAGAAGAGAGAGCCTATCACTCTTTTCTTCAATTAATAAAGAGCCCTGGTGGCACATTGGTTACAATACAGCATTGCAGGCTGACTCTGCTCACTGCTAGCAGTTTGATCCTAATCAGCTCAAGATTGACTCAGGTTTCCATCCTTCCGAGGTTGGTAAAATGAGGACGCAAATTGTTGGGGGCAATATTCTGTGAAAGCACTATGGAGCGGTATACAGGTAGTTGCTTGTCAGGAGATTAAAAAAGGTGATCACATGGCCCTGGGAAACAGCAACTGTTGTAAATGTGAATCAATTGCCAAACATCTGAATTCTGATCAAGTGACCATGGGGATGCTGCAATGGTTTTAAGTGTGAAAAACGGCCATACGTAACTTTTTTCAGTGCCATGGTAACTTCGAACAGTCACTAAATGAACTGTTCAATGTTGACTAGAATAGAATAGAATAGAATAGAATAGAATAGAATAGAATAGAATA
>BLBF01000036.1:23370331-23467825 GCA_015471245.1 Laticauda colubrina | reverse complement strand
GATAGATAGATAGATAGATAGATAGATAGATAGATAGATAGATGGGTAGAGATGGATGGATGGACGGATAGATCGATTGATTAGATAGGTGACTCATTTCCCTCTAGGAGCAGGTGACAAGAATTATGTAGGCCTAAGTATCTATGGAGATTCTCAGTCATCCAAGTCATGGTTGTCCCAAAGGTGCTTTTTCAAGAGACAACTGGACCGTCTTGTTTTTGTTAAAAAACGTTTTGCTTCTCATCCAAGAAAACTTCTCCAACACTGAGAGAAACGTCTTCAAAGAAAAACAAGAAAGTCCAGTTGCCTCCTAAAAAAAGCACCTTTGGGTAGGCCTTAGTGGTGCCACACCAAACAATTTTTAATTCATTAATTTTAGTGCCTCATTGGGGGAAAAGGGGTTGGGCTTTTACTGTTTTAATTAATGATGATATTTGCTGCTTGTGCTATCTTTAATTTTGCGAGGTTCTGTGAAGGCCATGAGGTTTCATGCGGTGGACCAATCTCATAAAAAAAGGGTCTTCCTGATTCATTTTGATGCCGATGACATTCTGAATTCTTTTAAATGCACAGAAAATAAGGAGCACCCATATTTTAATGAACCACAATGTGCTGAAGAAACATTTGTTCTCTTTTTGCTGTTGCAGCTATGTTTGGGAACATTTGGAAGTAGGATACGTCCAAGGAATGTGTGACCTTCTGGCTCCTCTCCTGGTTATACTTGACAAAGGTAAAAAATCCTATGGTTGCTTTTTCTAGCTTGTGTGTCAAGAGCGTTTGCAGCATGACTACTATTATGAGACAACCCAGGAGCAAAACACAGCACACATAACAGATAACAGATAATCAGAGTTGGAAGGGACCTTGAAGGTCATGTAGTCCAACTCCTCACCCTACACCATTTCTGACAAATGGCAGTCCAATCTCTTCTTGAAAGCCTCCAGTGATGGTGCTCCCACAACTTCTGAGGGCAACTTCTGTTCCATTGGTTGATTGTTCTCACTGTCAGAAAGTTTCTCCTTATTTCTAGGTTGAATCTCTCCTTGTTCAGTTTCCATCCATTGTTCCTTGTCTGGCCTTCAGGTGCTTTGGAGAATATCTTGACCCCTTCCTCTCTGGGGCAGCCCCTCAAATATTGGAAGACTGCTATTATGTCTCCCCTGTTCCATTTCTTTACTAGGCTAGCCATGCCTAGTTCCTATAACCATTCTTCATATGTTTTAGTCTCCAGTCCCCTAATCATCTTTGTTGCTCTTCTCTGCACTTTTTCTAGAGTCTTATATTTTTTATAGCATGGTGACCAAAACTGGATGCAGTACTTTTAGATGTGGTTTTACTAAGGCTTTATAGAATGGTATTAGTACTTCACTTGATCTTGATTGTTTCCCTCTGTTAATGCAGTTTAGGATTGCATTAGCTTTTTTGGCTGCATAGAGCACACAGAGGCTTATACATTTAACAGTGGTTTATCTACAGCAGATATATACAGAAAATACACGCGATAGGCAAAATACCTTTCAAGCAAACTTAAGCCCCTGTCACACTGCACCAACGGATGCAAAGAGTATGTAAAACAGACAACAAAGCTTGCCATCCGTTGGTTAACGTGATGTATCCGTTCTGTACTCACTGCCTCCATTTTGCTTCCTCTCTATCCATCCAGCATCGGTTTATGGACATTTCATCCGCTCAGAAAGTTTTGAGCTGCTCAAAACTTTTGCGCGGAAAATGTATCCAATTCGTCCATTCTGCATCCGCTAGGCATCCGCTAGGCATCCTTTCTGCATCCGTTACGCATCTGCTATATCCGCTAGGCATCCGTTACGCATCCGCGCAACTCGCATCCGCTCGGACGCAGGGAGAAAGCGGAACGGATGCAGAACGGATGCCTAGCGGATGCAGAACGGAAACAAAGCATTTAAAATGGAAAAAAACGTTCGCAGAGGGGACCTATCTCGGATATTAAGGATTTCTAGAGGATGCCTAGAGGATGCCTAGAGAATGCAAAGGGACACCTATACTGCCTATAAAAAGGGGGAGCAACTCGTCTGCATCTCACTTTCAGACCAGCAGCCCAGCTGTGCAGACCTCTGCAGCCCTCATCTGACTCTTGCTCTTCCACAGCATCCAGTCATGTCCACCGTGGATCGTAACACAGTCCTTTTGGTAGCCACCATCCTTCTGCAACAGTGCGAAGCCATCTACAGGCTCTGTGAACTCTACTACGGGAGGAAAAAAAGGCGGCCAAGAAGCGTCTGGGTCCGAACATGGATCGGGAGAAGAGCAGAGTACGGACTGTACAACAAGCTGATGGTGGAGCTCAGGAACGAAGACACTCGGGCATTCCAGAACTTCATGAGGATGCCTCCAGCCATGTTTGACGAAGTTGTGCAGCGGCTGACACCCAGGTTGACTAAGGCAAACACCAACTTTCGGCCCAGCCTGGAACCTGGGCTCAAGGTGGCACTCACTCTGCGCCACCTGGCCTCAGGGACCACCTACAGGAGCATGCAGTATGGCTGGAGGGTGCCACACAACACCATCAGCATTGTGGTCAGAGAAGTGGTGCAGGCCATCATCGAAGAATACCTGGAGGAGCTCCTCCAGTGCCCCTCCACTGAAGAAGGATGGAAGAAAGTTGCAGAGCAGTGGTATCAGAGGTGGAACTTCCCACACACCGTTGGAGCCATAGATGGCAAGCACGTGGCCTGCAAAGCGCCAGCCAAGTCGGGCTCCACTTATTTCAACTACAAGGGTTTCTTCAGCATCATCCTCTTTGCCATGGTCGATGCTGACTACAAGTTCATGTACATCGATGCTTCAGGCAGCAGCTCATGTTCAGATGCCCAGGTATACAATGCCAGTGACCTCAAGGAGGGACTGGAAGGCAACCTCATCATGGGCTTTCCAGATCCAGACCCCCTGCCCAATGACACACAAGATGTGCCCTACTTCATCATGTGGGATGATGCCTTCTCCCTCAGAACCTATCTCATGAAGCCCTACACTTCCAGATGCCTCACCCGTGAAGAGAGGATCTTCAACTACAGGCTGTCCAGGGCAAGGCAGGTGGTGGAGAACGCCTTTGGCATCCTGGCCAACAGGTTCCAGGGACTTCTCACCACCATGCAGCATCGCCCAGAGACCGTGAGGGGGATCGTGGAAGTTTGCTGCATCCTGCACAATCTCATGCGCACCCGCTACCCAGTCTTGCAGAACAGGCTCGTGGACCTCCAGCAAGGCAATGGGGACATGGAGCCTGGGGAATGGAGGCAAGGGTGAAACCTGATAGACACTGAGGATGTGCAAGGCCCCAACAGAGCCTCACGTGAAGGGAAGAAGCAGCGCAACCTCGTGAGACACTGGTGCACCTCCCCAGCTGGAGCAGTGGAGTGGCAAGACAGGACGATAGATGATTAATGGGTACTTCCTTCAGCCTTTCTCATCACACGGATGAGATTGGGCCATGTATGTTGGGTGGGCCTACAATGAACAGGGCATTTAATAAAGAGTTGTGTTTGTGTTGACATGTGTGGATGATTATTACATTATTATTGATAATAAAGGGCCATAGGTGTGGCACCTGGGAGGGTGGACCATACAGTCCCACTATGCTTGCACTGGAGGTTTATCTATCCCACAGCTATTACCCATTCCAAAGGTATCCCTGCCCATCCCACTGCTATCTTAACCCATCCCACAAGCATGCAAAGGCTTAAACCAATTCTAAAAGTTTCCACCAAGACTTTATTACAAAGAAAAGAAATGAAGCAAGTGTGTGAATCAAAGATAAACTTTATTGAACAACAAGCTGTAAAACAAAAATGATCCAAGTCAAGTGTCCAAATAAAGTCCACAGGTAGCCAGCTACCCAGTCTCTGGCACTCTTATTGGTCACTCGGAGGTGTGCCCAGTCTCAGGGGTGAAGGGTCCAGGTGCTGTGGAGGTGGGTGGTGCTGGAGTGCTGGTCTGTATCGTCATTGGGGTGCCTGGCCCCGAGAGGTCAACAGGGGACGGTGTGTTGAGGAAGCTCTCAGACAGCTGGCTCAGACCCGTGATGCTGAGAGGTCCTTCCTCCATGCCATGGGGTGTCAGCCACAGTACTGATGAGAGATGTACTGAGGTCGGGCTTGGCTGTGGGGTGGAGGAAGGAGTAGTGTAGTGGGGCTGTCTGGTCTGCAGGTGGGTGAGGACTGGCGTGGGTGGCATCGCTGTCATCGGTGGCATCATTGGCGTGGGTGGCATAGGTGGAACCGGTGGCGACGGTGTTGCCCGATGACTCTGTGCCTGGACTGGGAAGGGCTGCTGCCTGTGCTGCTGCACCTCCTGGTAGCCGTAGCCCTGGTAGGTGAGGGGTTGTGGGAAGCCTTGGAATGGGAGGGACATCACCTGGGGTGGAGGTGGAGGAGCAGACCTGGACTGGGTGGGAGCAGGTTCCTCTGGATCTGGAGGGTTGTGAAGCAGCTCGGTGATCCGGTCCTTCACCACCTGGTACTGGAGTTCCTCCATGTCAGGGTCTGGTTGACATAGGTGAGGAAGGGCTTGCGGTTGGAGGATGAGGAGTCAGTGCTGACCAGCTGAGAGAGATCTATACTGGTGCGGATGGTGTCCCTGATTTCCAGCAGGACAGTGTGGCTCTGCCTCTCCTGCTGTCTGGCTCTCTGCCTTTCTGTGGAGGTGGAGCTGGGGGGTGGTGGATGCGGCTACGGCTGTGCTACACACGACGTCTACTTTCTCCCACCGCACCAGGGAGTCCTCCACGCACTCCACACGGTTACAACACCTGTCCACGGGTTCTCCGCTGTGGCACGCTCCACAGAAACCTGCTGACTCTCGGCCGGAAGAGGACTGGGTCTCAGCAGGCTGCCGGAGAGAGGGTTGTGAGAGGGGCTCCTGGGGCTCCTCGGTGGCGGATCTCACCCTCCAGGAAGCTGCACTTGGCCATGACGTAGGTCTCTCTCCGTCAGCTTAACCGTGGCCTGGCCAGATTTCTTCAGGTGCAGCTTCCCGTACCAGGTGTGCATGTGCTTCCACCAGCCGAGGAGCACCTCCGAAGTGTAACCCAAACTCTCCGCCCTCTCTCTCCAAGCAGCCTGCTTCCTTTTGGTGTCCCTGTAGAGATGGTGTCCCTTCCGCCACAGATAGTCATTCTCTCTCAGCCACTCCAGCACCTCATCCTCGTGTTCCTCCTCAATATAGTATTGCCTCCTCTCCTGTCCCCGCATACGCCTCTTCCTCCCTTTGGCAGGACCAGATGGGCCCTCATCAGAGGGGCTCCCAGGTAGTAGGGGCTGCTCCTCCACACTACCAGCAGCAGCAGCAGTAGTAGAATCATCATCATCATCATCATCATCATCATCATCATCACCAGCAGGATCATAATGATCATCATCAGCAGCAGCAGCAGCAGGATCATCATCATCAGCAGCAGCAGCAGCAGCAGCAGGAGGATCAGCAGCAGCAGCAGCAGCAGCACCAGCAACAGCACCACGAGCAGGACCAGGAGCACGAGCAGGACCAGGAGCACGAGCAGGACGAGCAAGACCAGGAGCACGAGCAGGACCAGCAGGACCAGCAGGACGAGCAAACCAGGAGCACGAGCAAGACGAGCAAGTCCAGGAGCATCAGCAGGACCAGCAGGACCAGGAGCAGCTTCAGCAGAGTAAGCACCAGCAGAAGCACCACCGCCAGGAGCAGCTTCAGCAGAAGCTCCAGCACCAGAAGAGCGAGCCCGAGCAGCAGAAGCCCCAGCAGAAGCAGAGTCAGGGACGGGGGCGGGAGGGTGGTCCTGTCCCCCTTGCCAGGGATGGCGGCAGGTTGCTGAGACTTTCACTTCTTCCCCATGGTTGTGGGGTTGCTGGCTGGTAGGGAGGCTGGCAGGCACCAAGGCTGGCACCAAGGCTGGCAGGAAGCCTGGCAGGCAGGCAGGCACCAAGGCTGGCAGGCAGGCACCAAGGCTGGCAGGCAGACTGGCTGGCAGGGAGGCTGGAAGGCAGGCTGGCAGGAAGGCTGGCAGGCAGGCAGAGAGCAAGGCTGGCAGGGAGGCTGGCCAGGAGGCTTGGAGGCAGGCTGGCAGCAAGGCTTGCAGGCAGGCATGCAGGCAAGGACTCGATGTATCCAGCAGCAGGTCTTTCCTCCGAATGCTGGCCACGTGCGAGCTGCTTCCCTTTATATCCGTGTGGCTTATGCAATGCATCTCCCCCGCATGCGCAATTAACGCTCGGCATCCATTCGGCTTCCGCTGTGCATCCGCTAGGCTTCCGCTGTGCATCCGCTTCATCCGTTGTGCATCCGCTGTGCCCGTTCCACGTCCGCTTTGCTGAGGTCCCCCGGAAGCCTAGCAGATGTGCCATCCGCTTCCATCCGCTGGGCTTCCGTTCTGCATCCGCTTTCCATCCGCTCTGCGTCCTCCCCGCGTCCGTTCCTTTCCGTGTTATCCGCTCTGGTTATGCAAATTTTTGCCCCTTTTGAGAGCGGATAACAACGGATGGAACATTTTGCTCGTCTATTGTGTCCTTTTTACATACGTTTTGCATCCGTTGGGCAGTGTGACAGGGCCTTTACTTCTTCTGAACTACACGGAGAACTCTGCAATGAATACTGGACACAAGGAGAGAGAACCACACCCTCTAATGGCTGCAGTGTGTGTGTGTGTTGTGTGCATACATATACATACATACATATATATGAATGCAGTTCAGCTTCCTTCGGGTATTATCCCACGTCATTGTAATGCATTTAAAGTTGTAGCAACATTTCAGCAGAATCTCATCTGCCATCATCAGGCTTCTGCACTGAGTTTGTATGTTGGCCAGGGTCTCACAGCCGTTGGTTTTAAATTTGAGGCTAGCCTATTTTTGTGCCAGGATGTTTTTTTCTACATCCTGATTGGTTGGGAGTCTTGGTCTGTGTTTATTGGACTTGGAGTTTGTTTGATTGGTGTTTCTGGTTTCTTCTGTCTGTTTTGTGGCTTTGATTGGCTGGCAACACTCTGTTCCTGTATTGGAGGCTTTTAGTGCAGCTTGGCTTCGTGTGAAAGGATGGCTGTTATCTATTAGGAAGCCAGGTTTCATCTGGGTGCCTGGTGGGGGGGGGTGTTTGAGCTGGAGGTATCAGAGGGAGTCTGTTTGTGCCCAGGTGTTTGCCTGGCTTGTGGTGTGGAGATCTTTCTGTTTGAGAGTGCAGGCTTCCAAATGATTGACAGTCTGGTGGAATCATCTCTTCTATTCATGCTTTCAGGTTTTTTTTCAATCTCTATGGCTTCTCTGATGATTCTGTGGCTGGGGTTTTCTATAGTGGGTAGGGTTTTAGTGCCATTGAAGTTGATGTTGTGACCTGCAGTTTTAATGTGTTGGACTAGTGAGGAGGTGTGTTCCAGCTTTTTTACTGCCTTTTTGTGTTCATCCAGGCGGGTATTTATTCTTCTATTGGTCTGTCCAATGTATGGGGCCGGGCATGATGCACAGGGTACTTCATATATGCCTTGGTTTTCCAGGTCAGTTTTGTCTTTGGGGTTTTTAAGGATGGCTGCTATTTTTTTGTCTGTTTTGAAGGCAGTCTTGATGTGATGCCTGTGTAGTATCTTACTGATTTTGTCTGTAGTACCCCTTATGTAGGGCAGGACAGCTGTTCCATAGGTCTGTTGATCTTCTAGGTCTCTGTTATGTCTTGGTGTGTTTTTGTGGATCAAGCTGGTGATTTTGTTTTTGTGGAAGCCGTTGGCTGTCAATACTTTAGTCAGGGTGCATAATTCAGTCTTTATATGAGAGTGTGTAGTTCGGTTTTTAAGTGTTGATTTTTAAGTGTTGATTTTAAGTGTACAACACTTAAAAACCGAACTACACACTCTAATGTACTTACAGCTAATGGATTCCCAAAAAAGATTACCCACCTAATCCAAAAAGAAACTCCAACCAAAAGCCAAGACAGAGAACAAGAGAATGGCAAAGCCCTCCTCCCATATATAAAAGGCACTACAGACAAAATCTGCAAGATCCTCCAAAAACACAACATTAAAACAGCATTCTGCACAAACAGAAAAAAAAAAATATCCACCATCCTAAGAAACCCTAAAGACAAAATCAAGTTAGAAAACCAAGGAGTATACGAAATCCCTTGCACTGCCTGCCCCACCACATACATAGGACAAACTAACAGAAGAATTAGTGCACGCATTGAAGAACACAAGAACTCAATCAAAAAAGAACTGACCTCTTCCCTGGTCCAACACCTCAAAGCCACAGGAAATGAAATTGACTTTAAAAATACCAGAACTATCGCCAAAACCAAACACTTCAACAACAGAATAATCAGAGAAGCCATAGAGATAGAAAAACGCCCACACAGCATGAATAAACGAGATGATACCTGCCGCCTACCAACCATTTGGAAACCTGCCCTCATTAATAAATGAGTACCTAACATGAAGAATGACACCAGACCCACACCCACATGTGCCACACAAGATGCTACCACCACATTTCCACGTAGAAAAAAGACTCACACCCACACAGAAGATGAGACACGACCACAAATCAGAAGCCGTACCGCAGCTGCACCACTACTTGCTTCAAACCCCTGACCCATACAAGAAGCGAACTGACACCCACCATGAAGATGTGGCATGACCACGAACACGAAGCCAAACAACAGGATCACAGCTCACCAGCTCAAATCCCCCAGCAACTAAGACTAACCTGAGCACAACCAAGCCCCTACCTAAACAGAACACATCCCCAGCCAATCAGAACACAGCCAAACCCCCTACCAATCAGAACACAGCCAAACCCCCAACCAATGAGAACACACCCCCACCCAATCAGAACACAGTCAAGCCCCCACCCAATCAAGTCACACCCCACTAGCAGTTAAAAGGAAGAAGCAGCTGCAAGCTCATATTACTCTGAAAAGCACAGAGCTGAAGAAACAAGCCTGAAGATGATGAATGAGACTTCATCGAAACGTTGCCTAGATACTTCCAATTTTATGTGGGAGAAAACCTGAATAACCAAAGATCCACATACTAATACCCGCGAAAACCTCAGAATATATATATATATATATATACCTCTTAAAGGGATAGAACCCATCCCCAATCCCCAATATTAAAGGGAAATACCCATGCTATGCTGAATAACCTTCGTTTCATCAGCCACATCTGGCAGCTATTACTGCTGCTGGTCGGCTTTTAAATCTTAGTATTTCAACATTGTGCAGCCCTTAGTGTTTACATAGACTTTGTTTTTATGTCAGCCTGTCCATAATATCATATACATATACAAACAACCTTCTCATTTTTCAGTACATCCTGAAATCACTGGAGATGTATCTGTGGGCTCAGAAGAACTGTAAATTTACAAAATCCTAGGCAGAAAAACTGGCCCAGCCTCCCACTTTTTAAAGGAGCCCCAGGTGGACTGAGCATGCTCAGTGGATATGTCAGGACGATGATTTAAGAGTTGACCAGCTGCTATGATGATGTAATGCTGGGAATGAATCAGCAAAGGTTTTGGTCACTTTAAGAGCCTGTAATAAAAAGAGGCACTGTTTGGGCATATCTCTCTCTCCGTGTGTGCTTCCATGCTATAATTGTTGATTGCTGTTTGTTTTGAGGTCTGACTAAAGTATCTGAAAGTATATATTCTTTGTAGATAAAACCACTATTAAAAATACAAACCTCTGTTTACTGTATTTGGTCCTGGATCATCTCATATAGTCACACTGTGTGCACTCTGACAGGGTACATCATATTGATTATTAAGGAGAAAGAAAGGAGTGATGGGTGATGAATATACAATCATAGAGCTAGAAGGGACCTCTGAAGTCTTCTAGTCCAGCGCCCTCTCAAGGCAAGAAACTTTATACCATTCCGGTCAAATGGTTGTCTGGTTATTTTGGAAAACCTCCAGTGATGGAGCACCCACCACTCTGGGAGGCAACCTATTCCATTGATTTATTTTTTTCTTAAATAATTTAAAATGGGCTGTAAACAGGCTCCCTTAATATTACAATTTATCTATAGGCTGTCGCACTTTCCTTCCTACCCTAATACAGTACTAAATCGATAATCTGAAATCTATCACTAGAGATTTTCATTGGGCTTCAACTTCTCTCAGGCCGATCCCGACCCCCCCATCACTTTCTCCTAAATCCCCCTTCCCTCTGCAAGTTCACCTGAGAAGGAAGCATGTTGCATTGACCTGCTTTGATTTATTGATTGATTGAGAGTTCTAACTAACATCCATTCATCTGATCAAAGAGAATATTTGTAGTTCAGGGTTAGATTTCGGGATCCTGGGTGCTCTTGCAGCCATTTCATTACCAAACTAGGTAACCTAATCAGTGCTAGTTTAGTAATGAACTAGCCGATCCACCAAGCTGAAGCCTTGGCATTGGCTCCATGCCAAACCCATTGGCATTGGCTCCCAGAAATCTTCAAATGACTGCATGTCATTTTCAGTATGAGCAAAAAGGACAGTATAAAACATGGGATAATGTGATTATTTTCCACTTGCAGTAGAGGGCAACCTTGACTTACAACCACAACTGAGCCCCAACATTTCTGTTGCTAAGTGAGAGTGGTGGAGCCCATTCCAAAATGGCTTTCTCTGGATCCATTTCTATGCCTTCAGATGAAATGCGATATCCCAAATAGTCAATTTTTTCTTGGTGAAATTCACACTTTGACAATTTAGCATACAATTTAGCGGCACACGGTTTCTGTAGAACCGACCGCACCAGTTTCACATGTTCATCCAGAGTTTCCGTGTAGATAAGGATATCATCAAGATAAACCAGAACCCCCCTGTATAAATGTTCATGTAGCACTTGATTGATCATCTGCATGAATACAGCTGGGGCCCCTTGTAAACCAAAAGGAAGAACGTTGAATTGGAAGCAACCCATCGGGCAGTTAAAAGCGGTCTTCCACTCATCCCCTTCCTTAATTTGAATTCGGTAGTATGCTTCTCTCAAATCCAACTTCATGAAAATCTTCCCCTTCGCTAGATGGGCCAACATATCCTTCATCAAAGGAAGGGGGTACACGTTTTCCACAGAAATAGCGTTCAAATTTCTGTAGTCCACCACCAAGCGTTTGGAACCATCTTTCTTTTCCCGGAACAACACTGGGGCCGCTACCCGGGGCCTAGCAGGTTGAATGAAACCACGTTCCAGATTTTTATCTATAAACAATCTTAACTCCTCCAATTCCCGTGGTGTCATTGAGTACAACTTCGGTTTCGGGAGCTTCACCCCAGGCAAAATCTCAATAGCACAGTCTGTTGGCCGGTGAGGCGGAAGCTCATCGGAGGCCTTCTCACTGAACACTTCTTTTAAATCCCAATACTCTTTGGGAATTTTCTCCTCCCCTTTCACGGGCTCAGTACCTGTGGGAGCTATTTCAATTGGAGTCTGAAGCTTCGGCTGAGATCTGCCCTCTTTTCCCGGCCGCTGCTTGGTGCGTATGCGCAACAACCCCTTTCTCCAGTTAACCTGGGGGTTCCATTTCCGGAGCCTGGGCAATCCCAGTATTAATGGTTGCTCCATCCCAGGGACCACAATAAAACACAGAGTCTCGTCATGCTCTCCCATGATCATTTCTATGGGTTCCGTGACAAAACGTGCAGGGCAACCTCCAGCCACTGATCCATCTAGTTGGCAAAAGGAAATGGGCATCTTCAAAGGTTTTAGTTTTAGGCCCATTTTCTTCACTACTTCCGTGTTGATTATACATCTTGTGCACCCAGAATCTAACAGGGCTAGCATTTCCCCTTCGACCCCTAAATTGGGTACCCTCAACTTCACCGGAATGGTCATAGGGCCCACGCTTGGACTTACCAGGAAGTCATTTTCCGAGTTCGAAATCATCCTCCTCAGGGATCACTGGGGTTTCTGATTCCTCTCCTGCGGGAGGGGTGACCTGCCGTCTCTTTCGACTTTAGTGCTGTTTCGCGAGGCTTCGCTGGGGATTTTTCAGGTTTCTTTCCTTCCTTTGGCGACCCCTTTTGCTCCATCTTGACTCTGCAGTTCACAGCCCGGTGACCTTCCTTCCCGCATCGAAAGCAGGCCGAGGGGTTGGGTCTTGCCGCCACTCCTCCCCTCTGAGGTTTGGGAACCTCTTGAGGATATGGGGGGGAAGGCTTGCTCCACCCAGAACCTCCCCGCCGTCTGCTTCGGGTTAAATCAATCTCCACTTCTTCTGCCAGCAAGTACCACATCTGCAAGTCATTGGGGTCTCTTCTAGCAATGCATCTCTGGTACACATCTTCATTTAAACCATCTTTAAACGCTTCTATCAGGGCTTCCTGGGACCAGCCTCAGATATGACCAGTTAACTGTCTAAATTCTTGGGTGTAGTCAGCCACTGACCTCCGCCCCTGATTTATGGTCTTCATCTTAATCCGGGCCTTGTGCTCTGCCAGTATGTCCTCAAACCGAGCCCGCAGTGCAGTCATGAACAGGTTATAGTTCAGCAACTGAGGAGCATTATCATTATGCAAGGTCACCATCCACTCTGCCGCTGTTCCCTCCAGAGCCCTGGTAACACACCTCACTTTGGCTGCTTCTGAGGGAAAATCCTCGCCGTATTCTTCCATATAGCTCCAAACTTGGGCTAGGAAAAATCCCAAGGTTTTGGGATCTCCCCCGTATCTTATTTCTAACGGAGGCAGCCTAGGAGCTCTACGCCTTCTAGGAATCACACCTCCCGCTGAGGGCCCCGGGGGGGGGGGGCTGCTGCTGGATCGGGTTGATTTATGGGAGAGGGGGCTGCTCTGCTTCTTCTGGCTGGGGCTACTTCCCCTCCCCCTTCATACCTTTGTGCAGCTTGAGGTTGTTCAAAGGCTTCATCGAGGAGTTTCCTGGCTTGATTCAGTGAGAGTTCTCTCTTTTCCTTCTCTTGCCATGGCTCCTCTTTTCCACGCCGGCGGGTAGTTGTGATCCAGGGTGGGGGGCGGGGTCCTTCTCCAGATCTTTCCAACCAACCCCCACCGACCATCTGGGCTTCACATTGGATCCTCTTCCAGACTGAGCTCTGCTAGCGATTGGGCTTCCTGTACCAGCAGAGAATCTTGCACTCCGATGGCTCCCAGGTCCTCCTGATCACTAGTTGAAGATGACATGATGTCCAGGCCCCCTCGGAAGAAAATTGGGTATTCTCTCCGGGTGGGCTGGTAGAGGAGATTCAGAATAATGTCAGGCGGAGCTCCATTCAAAATCCAGGAAAGAAATACTTAGACTCTTTAGTTTAGAGAAAAGTTATCTTTTACTGAAAGTGAAGTGGTAGCAACCAAAGAATTCTGAATCTGAGAAATTAGGCGCGCAATTCATATATACAAAGTGATGGAAGTGTTCCCACCCCCAATAGTTCAGATGACACTTCCAATTAGGAGTTGTGAATATGATCATGTGGGCATCTTCAGGTGATGATGAGGCCTCTGTCCATTGATCTTGGCATACTTTGATAACGGGTTGCAGTTGCGCAGAGAAAAGAAAGCTAAGCGAGAAATAGAAACCTAACTCTATTGTATGCTTCCCCTCCCCTCATTTACACAACAGAAGAATGTAACACCTCCAGCTCACTTCCCAGACTTATCCCTACCTCCCCTCCCCCCCCCCGTTTCTTATGACAGCTGAAAGATGCAAAGCGATAGTAGAAGATCTTGAAGGCTGACACATTTGTAAAATGACTTTTGCCCCATTTTATATCCTTTCTTGCCACTGTTGTTGAGTGAATCTTTGCAGTTCCAATCCCTGGAACAGCTTGCCCTTGAAAGTTGTGGGAGCGCCATCAGTTGAGACTTTCAAGAAGAGATTGGACTGCCATTTGTCAGAAATGGTGTAGGGTCTCCCGCTTGGGCGGGAGGTTGGACTAGATGACCTGCAAGGTCCCTTCCAACTCTGATTATCTGTAATCAGTTGTTAAATTAGTAACCTGTTTGTTAAGTGAACCTGGCTTCCCCATTGACTTTGCTTGTCGGAAGGTCTCATGACTCTAGGACAGCGCAGCGGTCATAAATATGAGTCGGTTGCCAAGCGCCTGAATTTTGATCACTTGACCCTGGGGTTGCCACAACGGTTGTGTGAAAAGATCATCGGTCACTTTTTTCAGGGCCATTATAACTTTGAACGGTCACTAAACAAGCTGTTGTAAGTTGAGACTACCTGTAATAATGATTAATAGCAGTGTTCCAGTATTTGAGGGGCTGCCACAATGAAGAGGGGGTCAAATTATTCTCCAACGCATCAGAGGGCAGGATAAGAAACAATGGATGGAAGCTAATCAAGGAGTGAAGCAACCTGGAATAAAGCAGAAACTTCCTAACAGGGAGGACAATTGACCAGTGGAACAGCTTCCCACCAGAAATCGTGGGCGCACCATCACTGGAGGTTTTTAAGAAGAGACTAGAGACAGTCACTTATCTGAAATAGTATAGGTTCTCCTGCTTAAGCAGGGGGCTGGACTAGGAGATCTCCAAAGTCCCTTCCAACTCCTCCATTCTATTCTATTCTATTCTAATGTCCTGGTTCCTTCCATTATAACTTGGCGTGTTGTCCTCAGCATGCTACTTCAAGGCTGGCCTGGAACAGTTTCCTCCTTTGTGTTGTTCAATGTCCTGGGCGCTGCTTGCTGGTTAAAAAGCAGATAATAAATATTGGTTTCTTTATCAATTATTGAGAATCGATGGAGCTAATGCCTTCCTTTGCCTGGTTTTAGATGAGCTGGCTTACAGCTGCTTTACTCATCTCATGAAGCGAATGAGCCAAAATTTCCCCAACGGAGGTGCCATGGACACACATTTTGCAAACATGAGGTCTCTTATCCAGGTGGGTTTTATCTCGGAATGTTTATTTAAAAGGTTTTTTTTTTTTTAGCTCTTCTTGTCATCTTTCAGAAGCTCGGAATTTTAGCCAAGCCTCAAAGCAATACAAAAGTAAGAATAAAACCAAATACATCACAGGATGCTTTGATTATCGGGCAGGTAGAAGTTATTGTAATCGTAATAAAATGTATAATTGCAATAATATCTTTTCCTCACCCAGAAAAAGGACTAGGTCAACAATAAATCAACTGTTCCTCACACTTTATGCCCATTAAATGCTTTGGTAAATAATATCTGGATTCTGAGCCACACATACCATTTCCCCCCCCCCCCCTAAAAAATACAACCTACTCAGAAAGTAAGTCCTGAGAGGCGGTTTGAGTTCCTTTGGGGACAGACAGAAATCTGCGATCGTTCACGGTTTCAGACTGGGCTCGCCGCTGCAGCGCCCCGAGACAGCTGGTTTCGGGGCTAAGCCACCGGTAGAGGTGGTGAAGAGGGGGGAGACTGCCAGCAGGGTCGAGGAGAGCCGCATCTCTCCTCCTCAATGGCCATTACTCCCTTTCCTGAAGGCGGTTGCAGCGGTGGTCAGAAATGGCCACCTCAAAGAGGAACTCGACCAGAAAAGAATGTGCAGGAGGAAGATAAGAAGTGAAAGTTTTGGCTGACCGGGTTAAATTGTAAAAGCAACAACTAAGGTACCCTGGAATTTAAACTTACAAAAAAATAACATCATTCCCAAAGAAGAGTTGGAAGCAGCGAAGGAAAGTGAAAGGTTTGGTGTTTTTTTTTTCTTCTCTCTCTTTCCCTATACTGGCAACTAAGAAACTTAAATAAGAAATTGGAAAAATCCGCTTTGACATCAACAGGCCATTAAGCTGAAAATAAAATAAAATGTCAAAGGGATAATAAAGATTTTTGGACACTAATTTTTTTTGTCATCAGCAGGAAGAGAGAGAAAAAGAATAAAAGGGCAGGATTTGGAAAGAGGGAGGAGACTGCTTGGAATTAAAAAGAATTTACAGTAAAACTTCAACAAGACTTCTAAAAGATACATTTTAACTGAAACTTTGTAACTAAACAGTAGAACCCCAGGAAGAGAAAGTGAAAAAAAAGAGCAAAAAGAAACAGCTTGCGTGTATTTGGATTTACTTCGTGATCTTTGGATTCTTGGTTATTGCATTTGAATGACTAAAATTAATCAGGTGATTGTTTAAACATTTGTACAATGGCACTACTTCTGGATGAATTGAAAATGGAATTTAAAAAGTACAAAGAAGATGCACAAGAAGGGAAGGGTTCTTTTGGCTTCGTTTTTCAATTCTTAGAAATAGAGATTTGGAACTATGAGAAACAACAAGAAACGTCTGCAAAACAAGAAGACTGGGACAAAGAAGAAGCCATCTTTAATGAACAAGTAATTCTATGTGGGGAAGAAAAAGGAAAGGAGGGAAAGAGAATGGAGAATTTAAGACTTAAAAAAACAACCAAAGAAAAGAAAAATAATTCAAAAAATAAGTATAATATTGGAAAGCAACAGAAGAGGGGAATACAGAAGAGAGAAATAGAGGAAGAGAGACAAGGGGGTAAAAGAGGGAGAGAGAAGAAGAGAGGGAAGAAGGAAAGGAAAAGAAGTTACAAAGGACCGGAACAAGATATAGAGAAATAGGACATATTTAGAGATAATGGGTGAAAAATTAACTGAAAAAGGGATTCTGTAAAGGTACATAAGATTGTATTGTTATATCAGTAATAGAAATAACTTTAGAAAATTAGAAACAATATGATTAAAATGAGGGATAAAATAGTGTAATTTAGTGAAATGTTTGTTAATAAAATAAGTGAAATAAAATAAACGAGAAAATTGAATTAGGAAGGGACGGGAACATTTTAATTAGTTAATGTTTTATAAAATATAAGTGAAGGGGGGGGGGAATTAATTATGGAAAGCTTATAATTGTTCCCATAGAAGTATGATGTTTAATTTAAAAGTAATGTTAAAGAAGTTAAGATTTTTATGAATATTAATATTAATGATAGCATTAAATTGGAATGGAGTGTGTTGTTTTAATTACATATATTTAATTTTTTTTCTTTTTTTAAAGAATATAGTGTGCATTTTAAGAATGTACCAAGCAGAATCTGAATGGAAGTTATGTATTATATTGAATGTTATAACTTCGGGGTATATATTGAAGCCTAAATAAGAGTTAAATGGATAAACTTAAAAGATATAAAGGCGTCATACTCCAATCAGTAACTGCAGGAGAAACTTTGTTTAATGAGAAAAGATAAGATAATTGAAACAGGACAGACAAAAAATATAAATATAATGATTTGAATTGAGATAATTAAAATAAAATTGAGAAAATTAAAATAGGGGAGAAGCTATGCAGAAAATGTAAAACAGTAATAAGATATGGAATAGAACGTAAAAATGAGCATGAAATTGAATTTGTGTCTGAATGAAGAAATGTAACCCGGGATTACGCTACTTTCAAAAAAAGATGCTTTATTTGTATTTTTTTTTGTGTGAAAACTCAAATAAAATTTACAAAAAAAAAAAAAAAGAAAGTAAGTCCTAACTTGATTTTTACATGTGTGCCCAATATAAGCCCTACCCGCCAAAATAAGCCCTAATTAAGACCCTGCTCACTCCAGGGTGCATAGATAAACATTAAGCTAGAGTGGGGATGAGGGGGTGGAGCTTCCTTGCCACTTACCTTTGGACAGTTTCAGCCAGTCTCACACACCTTGGTCCATTTCTTCTGCAGCCGGCCTTTCCTGAAGGCCTCTGTAGCCAATAACAGAGCTCCGGGCTGTGGAGGCCTTGCTGGATGAAGAAATGGGCCGAGGTGTACAAGGCCTGGCTGCAACTATCCAAATAAGTTTTTGAAGGCCTCTGACAGTGAAAAGAAGGCCGGCGACAATGCACATAAGTGAGGTGAATCAGTAGATGACATCCCCCTTGAAAATAAGACCTGGTGTCTTTTTTTGGTGGCAGAAAAAAATATAAGACAGGGTCTTATTTTCAGGAAAACACAGTAGCTTGTTTCTTTCTGCTGTGATGGGAAGCAGAACGGACCATATGTTGCTCTTATCTACTAGAGCAGGGGGCTCCAAATCCTGGCAACTTTTAAGACTTATGGACTTCAACTCTCAGAATTCCTCAGCGGGCTGGGGAATTCTGGGAGTTGAAGTCCACAAGTCTTAAAAGTTGCCAAGTTTGGAGATCCCTGTACCAGAAGATGCGGGAAGAGGAGAAAGGAGGTTCCCAGCAAAATTCCCTTTAAGTCAGGAGTTTATAGTTGACTAACTTGAAAACCTTAGATTGGAAAAGGGTTAGGGTTAGGGTTACAACCGTTGGAACATCCCCATTTTCACATGAACAAAATTCAGATGTTGGACAGCTGGTTCATATTTATGACGGTTTCAGTGTCCGGAGAGGGGGTCATGAGATCGGCTTTTGTGACCTTCTGACAAGCTCAGTCAATGGGGAATCCAGATTCCCTTAACAAACATTACTAACATGACAAATACAATGATTCACTTAACAAGTGGGGCAAGAAATGTCGTACAATGGGACAAAACTTGCTACCTGCACTTAACTCTGAGCAGCTAACAATAATTAAGAATAGAATATAGATCCATCCTTTTTTCTAGAACTCGAGGTGTCACACCTAATGCAATGGCCTCCTCTTTTCTCCCCAACAACAAACCTGTGGGGTGAGTTGGTCTGGAAGAGAGGGAGGGACTGGTCCATAATCACCCTGCCAACCTTTATACCCAGAGGAAGACTACAACCCACATTCATCCAGTGCCTAGTCCAACAGCTCAACCACTGCACCTTTAATAACAAACACCTTTAATGATTAGCCCATTTAATTTAAAACAATCAAAGGCAGATATGAACTGGTAATCCTCATGATCACAATAGGAAGCAGAATTTCTACTCCCTATTTAGTGAATAGCACCTAATTTTACACTCTTTTTTTGCCATGATTGTTAAGCAAATCACTGCAGTTGTTAAATGAATCACAGGGTTGTTAAGTGAATGCAGCTCCCACCATTGTCTTTACTTGTCAGAGGTAGTCTGGGAAGGTTGCAAATGGAGATCACATGAATCTGGGACAGTACAACCAAGTGCGTTAATTTTGATTGCCGTGAGCTTGAGGATGCTGTATCGGTCATAAGTGTGAAAGTAACATTTTTTTCAGCGCCGTTGTAACTTTCAGCGATCACTAAATGAATGGTTACAAGTCAAGGACTACCAATATTGATTTTCCTAGTACCATACCGCATTTCCATCTCTTCCCCCTTCATCGAAATTCTTGCAGGAGGTTAAAAAAAAAAGATGGGACAATATGGGAGAAGGAGGATGACTGAAGGAAAGAGAGCATTCTAGATTCTTCATAAAATTGTATTTGACATGATTGCATATACCAAAAAATGTACAAGTACCTCACAGTGTGTATTTTTTTTTTCTGTGTGTGTCAAAAAAGATTTTAGATTCTGAGCTCTTTGAATTGATGCACCAGAATGGAGATTATACACACTTCTACTTCTGCTACCGGTGGTTTCTGCTAGATTTTAAAAGAGGTAAGGAATTTTTTTCCAAGGGTGTGATGACCCAGGCCATGGCACAAAAATAACAAAGTCACCAAAATGGGGAAATTCCCTTTAATACCTCCAACTGGCCCCCAATGTCCAGTTATCCTCGGCTGGAGATCAAATTATTCCAAAAACAGTCTACAAAGGGAACAAATGCAGTCCGAACCCAAAGTACAGATAAATTAGAAATAAAAAAACCAACACAAACCATGCTGAAGTAATTAATACGACAAGCCAGGATAATAAATTGCAGACTTCCAAAAGATAATGAAGCGCACACAGTTGGGAGGAAGCCAAAACCCAGATAAGCCTTGACAAAGATAATGCACACTTTGCTACCAGCTGCAACTAATGCACGCTGTTCTCCCAGCTGCAACTAATGAAAGGGGTCAAGGCCTTTTTCTCTCCCATAAGCCATGTTGCTCCCTTTTCCATTCCTCCCAGCGTGCCCTAGGATGAAGAGGAGGTGGCCCTGGGTCTTCCTCTGAATGCACAGCTGGACTGTGCCCTTCCCCTGTTATTTCCACCGGAGCCACACTCCCACTCCCACTCCTCCAACAAGGGCATGACATAGGGCACTGACTAGAATTCCCCCATGATGGCTGGGGAATTCTGGGAGTTGAAGTCCACAAAATCTTAAAACTAGCCATTGTGGAGACCCCTGCTCTATGGGGAGAAATCTTTTTGTCCATTTTGATTGTGATGCGCTGAAGTAATTCCATGCTCTTTCTAATGTCTGTTCTATTCAGAATTGTTGTACGAAGATGTATTTACAGTGTGGGAAGTTATCTGGGCAGCGAAGCACATCTCTTCCGAACATTTTGTCCTTTTCATTGCCTTAGCACTGGTGGAGTCTTATCGAGAGATTATCCGCGATAACAACATGGACTTCACTGACATCATCAAGTTTTTTAACGGTAAAGAAATAAGAACTGAACAAGATTCTTTCCATTTTTTATTTGCGAGGGGGTTAATTCCCCATTTGCCGATAGTCTTATTTACTTATTTACTTAGTCACTGTTCAAAGTTACAATGTCGTTGAAAAAGTGACTTATGATCGGTTTTCATACTTACAACTGTTGCAGCATTCCCATGGCCACATGCTCACAATTTGGGCACCTGGCAACCGACATATTTATGACAGTTGCAATGTCCTAAGAACAAGTGATAATTTGTAACCTTCCCAGTTGGCTTTTGACAAGCATCTGGGGAAAACCAAATTTGCTTAATGGCCGATTGACATTTATGCTGAAATGTAGGAAATAGAAGGAACAGTGGCAAATAGTCCTCAATTTACGACCACAATTGGTCCAGATTGCTAAGGAAGACCAGTTGTTGAGTAGCAATCAATTTTACGTATTTTTTTTTGCCTGCTTGTAAGCAAATCACTGCACTTAAATTAATCAGGCCTTTGTTGAGCAAATCCAGTTTCCCTCATTGTTCAAAGCCTGCTGGGAAGGTTGCAAATGGTGATCACATGACCCTGGGTACAACAACCAAAATTACATACTTTTCCACTGATTAATTATTCTCACTTTTAGGATGTTTCTCTTAATACCAGGTTGCTTCTCTCCTTAGTTGGTTTCCATCCATTATTTCTTGCCTTGCCTTCTGATGCTTTGGAAAATAAGTTGAGCCGCTCCTCTTTGTGGCAACAGCCTCTGAAATACTGGAACACTGCCATCATGTCCACCTTCTTTCCTCTAAACTAGCTATATCCAATTCTTGCAACCATTCTTCATATTTTTTTTGTCTTCAGGCCTTTAATCATTTTAGTTGCTCTTCTCTGTATTTTTTCCAAAGTGTCAACATCTTTTTTGTAATGTGAGTGAAACAGGATAGAATTCTTTATTGGCCAAGTGTGATTGGACACATCAGGGTCGTGGTGCAGATGCTCTCAGTATACATAAAAGAAACGATACATTCGTCAAGAGTCAAGAATCATAAGGTACAACACTTAATGATAGTCATAGATACAATAAGCAATCAAGTCATACTAGGAAACAGTAAATATAGATCGTAAGGATACAAGCAACAAAGTTACAGTCATAAGGGGATGGGTGATAAGGAGTGATGAGAAGATTAACAGTAATAGTAGTGCCGACTTTGTAAATAGTTGGACAGTGTTGATGGAATTATTTGTTTAGCAGAATGATGGCATTCGGGAAGAAACTGTCCTTGTGTCTAGTTGTTCTGGTGTGCAAGTCTATAGCTTCGTTTTGAGGGTAGGAGTTGAAACAGTTTCTGTCCAGGATGTGAGAGGTCTGTAAATATTTTCATAGCCCTCTTTTTGACTCCTGCAGGTCCTCGATGGAAGACAGGTTGGTAGTAATTGTTTTTTCTGCAGTCCTAATTACTCTCTGAAGTCTGTGTCTGACCTGTTGGGTTGCAGAACCAAACCAGACAGTTATAGAAGTGCAGATGATAGACTCAATAATTCCTCTGAATTAAACTGGATGTGGTATTCCATGTGTAGTCTTACAAAGTTTTATTCTCCAAAATACTTCACATTTTGATTCTTTCCCTTATACAAGCAAGGATTGTATTCGTTTTTCTGGCTGCCGCCGCATATTGTTCACTCATATTTAAGTGATTGCCCACTAGGATTCCAAGGCCCCTCTCACAGTTACTGTTTTTGAGTTGGATTTCGCCTATTCTGTTATTGTTCCTTTGTCCTACCTAACTGTAAAACATTGCTTCAAAAGGGTTGAATAGAATTTCTGGTGGGAGGTCTTCTTAAACCAGCAATATTTAGCCCCCTTCATGATCTGATAAAAATGTGGACAGTGGCTGAGATTGGTCAAGTTTCTGCCCCTTATCAAAATTTAAATGCACATTGGGTGAGCCTTAAGATAATCTTGTAGCCTTTGCTGTTGCTAATCTTTTTCCCAATGCCTTTGCTATTTTGTGTGCAGAGATGGCTGAACATCACAATGCCCAAGAGATTCTGAAGATAGCAAGAGATTTAGTCTGCAAGGTCCAGACGCTGATTGAGAATAAATGAAAGTCGGAGCTGCTGGGAGAATGTGAAGTTTTAGCATCACTGCAAAAAGCTTTTGAAAGGGGGAGGGAGGGAGGGGATTTTCCTGCACTTGTCACTTCAAACAATGTTTTAACAGCATCTTCCATGTAATGAAGTAAATATTCAAGAGATTTCTAAGCCTTTAACAAGCAAGGAAAAAAAAATACAAAGCTGAGTTTTGAGTGTGCACAAACAAGTCCTCATTCTTGGACTCATTTCAGGGCCAAAAAATCATTCTTGTGTATGTTTTAATTCTCCCATTTGTTCCAGTTTTGTCGTGTTCGAAATTGCCTCTTGCCCTGGGGTTGGTAAGCAAGTGTGTAGAGCAAAAAGAAAATTATTCCAAATTTTACCATTGCTATAATTTTGCAAAATGTTTGTCTAGGTTTCCAAAGGAAGCTCTTCAGTTGACCATAGGAAGGATATCCTGCAGATTTGCCCAAGATTGTACCAGATTTAGGAGTAAGGAACCCCCTACTCTTATTAAGCTAGTAGCTCACAGCTTACACAGTCATGGAAAAAAAACTTGTTAGATTGAGATTGCTCCGTTTGTATATTTGATCAGTCATTCCAAAGCTGAGTTCCAGCAGTGACTGATCAAAAAGTGGGGAACAGGGGAAAACCCTTGTATGTTTCTGCACAATCATGAGGGCTAGAGTCTTGATTTTTGCTAGGAATCCCAAAGAAGGTTGAATTAGCTGGATTTGAGAGACCGGTCGCTTTATAGTGGCCATTGGAGGATGCCCCTGTCAGTTTTTCATTTTGTTTTGTGAATCTGTCTGTCCCCATGGAAAATTTTTATGCATCCAGCATGCCTTTATTTATCCACTTGCCTTTAACCAAGTCTGTATTTGTGGCTACACTCCCAACAGCTTCCAAGCTGAAGCAACAGCCACGGAAAGGGGAGTTTGACATAGCTCTAAAGTGCCAACAACTTCCGTCCAATGTAATAACTTTTTGTTGTTTCTTTCCTTGGAATGCAAAAAACAAGTATTTTTTTGGTGGTGGTAGTGGCATGCACGCACGCACGCAGTCCCTTGGCCCTGCTCATTTTTGTGTGTGTGTGCAAAGTGTTTGACCCATGCATGGTTCTGCTGGACAGTTTCATGGCAGAGGAAAATGCTTTCTCCTTTGTGCATATTTTCTTTGGATCAGGGGTCTCCAACCTTGGCAACTTTTAAGACGTGTGGACTTCAACTCCCAGAATTCCTCAGCCAGCTGCCAAAGTTGGAGACCCCTGCTCTGGATAGCAAAGTGAAGTCTTAACCCTCTCCCAGCCACCCTTATTATTGAGGGATCAATGTTTTAAACAAGGAAAACTCTGCACTACTTTTTTGGAGAATGTATCATATGGTACACACTTTACTATATAAAGACAAAAACAAAACAAAAAAACCGAACACCTCACAACCAAACAAAAAATAATTTAACTGTGCAAACTTTGTTGTACTGTTTATTATAATGTTCTGCATAATGGTATTTTATGAATATTGTGTATTTGCCTTATTTATTTTTGTCCAAAACAAAAATATTTTCTTTATTGCTCAAGAATTTATCTCAAGTGCAAACATACGTATAAAGAAGAAAAAAATACATATTGTCAACAAACCTTTTTTTAATGGCTATGCAGTGCTCTTTGTTTCCTGTTTGATTCAGAAAGAAAACAACCAGCAGAGTCAGGTTGTCATGAGTCTCCCAATCATCAGTCAGTATCTTCAGAAAAACAGGTCAACGGGTCAAGGATCAAATATTTCTGTAATATTCAATACAAATCCAGATCAATTGAAAGATCAAGGTTTCTGTATTTTACAGAACACAAGAACCTATCTTGTCACCAGGCTTGATCCTAGTCCACCCAGCTGCCCAGAATTTTGAAGAAAACTTATTCAGGTGGTTCCAACTTTTTTTTCCTTTTCTAATTATTTTTTCAACCATTTTTTAAAAAATTAAAAAAAAAATCTAAATGAACTGCTTTCTTGTAAATGCAATCATGTATTGCGGGATCAAAAGATGCTGAGATACATTCTAAATCTTTAACAAGCAAGAAAAGATGGCTACTTTTTGAATGCAGACACAAATCCTCATTCTGGATTATATTTTGGGGTCAAAAATCACCCATGTGTTTTCAGAGACATCAATTTGGTGAGACAGTTTGGTGTGGTGGTTAAGGCTGTGTTTCTCAAACTTGGCTAATTTAAGCTGCCTGAACTTTAGTTCCCAGGATTCCCCAGCCAGCCATGATGGCTGAGGAATTCTGGGAGTTGAAGTCCACACATCTTAAAATTGCCAAAGTTGAAAAACTTTAGATTAAGGAACTGGTTTAGAAACCAGGAGTCTGTGATTTCTAGACTTGCCTTAGACATGAAAGCCACTTGGGTGACTTTAGGGCCAATCATTCCATCTCAGCCCAATCCCCATCACAGAGAGAATTAACAAAGTTGGAAGGGTCCTTGCAGGTCTTCTCGTCCAACCCTTTGCTGTAGATCTAGGAGATCCTATACAATTCAGGACAAGTGGCTGTCCAGTCTCTTCTTAAAATCCTTCAATGTTGGAACATCAACTTCTGGAGACAACAAGTGGTTGTTGGGGAGAGCACAGGAAGCAGAAGAATTAGGTTATGCCTTCAGGCTTGAATTACAATCAAGGCAGGATAAAAATACAGTGTTGTGGGGACAGTTGGCAGTCCCCCCCCCCCAATCCAGATACAGAATGCAAAAGCCTCCAAGTGGGTATATCCTAAGATTGACACTAGTATCTCTCTGCCCCCAAAAAGGCTCATCTGTCCAATGAGGGCATTGCACTAGAAGGCTGAGATGGAGGGACTCAGAACAGGTTTTCTGTAGGAGAGGCACAGATCAGAAGCTCAACTGTTGGCTGAGAAAAAGGGAGTCCATTGGAAAATCCTGTTGTTGAGTTACCTCAATGCACGCCAGTCCCTTTAAATGTCAGCGGTAGGTGGCAGGCTATTTTCTTGCAAACACAATAATTGAGGGGGGGTGTTTTTTTTTTTAAATCAGAGTTTCAACCAGCCATGGTCTCTCTTTAAGGCAAATGTATTTCAGAACGTTCCACTTTTCCAGTCCATTCGCATAGCCAGAAAGCATCAACACTTGTATTTTGCATTGCCAAATTGGGCTGTGCGCACCTCAAGATTCTTAAAATGTAGCAGGGGCTTTGTGGTCCCAACTGAGCCAGAGTCTTGGGATTAAAGATAAAAAGGCCTTTCTTAGGAAATAAGTTTACAACTGTGCCAGCATCCAAAGCTAGTGCAGTCTTATCTCTGGATGTGGCTGCTGTTTTATGTAAGAACCGTCTCTTTAAAGAATTTCCTAGGACACTCCAAAATATTCACCTAGGCAGGAAGTCAAATGGGAGATATTTAAATACACGTAGTCTTTGTTAAGCAACCACAATTGGAGCTTGCAATTTGATTGTAAGTGAAATGGTGACTGTGCTTTCCTGTTTACAGGCCTACGAAGAAAAGTTGGAAAGTTACCTTTTCATCCCTGGTGGAACCGTGAATAGCAATAGCACTTAAGACTTATTTACTGCTTTACAGCGATTTACAGCCCTGTCCAAGTGGTTTACAGAGTCAGCATATTGCCCCAACAATCTTGGTCCTCATTTTACCCTTCTCAG
Source organism: Laticauda colubrina (assembly GCA_015471245.1). Lineage (NCBI taxonomy): Eukaryota > Metazoa > Chordata > Lepidosauria > Squamata > Elapidae > Laticauda > Laticauda colubrina. Next base: position 23,441,731 of record BLBF01000036.1, on the reverse strand, counting down.
AAAGATGGAAGGCTGAGTCAACTTTGAGCCTGGTGAGATTCGAACTGCCAAATTGCAAGCAGCTGGCAGTCAGCAGAAGTAGCCTGCAGTACTGCATTCTTAACCACTGCGCCACCGTGGCTCTTGGTCACTAAATGAGGCAGTCGCTAAGCAAAGACTATCTGTGTGTTAGAATCCTACGCATCTGTCATAAGTGTCATTCATTCAGACTAGCTTCTAGGAACATTTTCCCAAAACAAAAAGAAACATTTCCTAACATGGATTATTCGTGTTTCACTGCCTGACAACGTGCTGGTTAAAACAGAAGAAAAAGGAACTGAAACACTCTTCTGTCATAATTATGTCAGCCATGTTAAGCACACTTAAAATTTGAAAAAGCCACTTTGGATACAGCAATGGATTCCACTAGAAACTCCTGCTTACTAGAGCCCATGACAGATTCAATATAGCACCTAAATGCAGAATGATTGAGATTGACTATTCTGCTGGATTTATTCTTGGCAGATTGTTAAACTACAAGTCAACATGAAAACAGACCCAAACTATGTAAAGACACAGGCAAACCAATTGAAACCTTAAGGCTGGGTTCACACATCATCCGTAAGAGCCCCTTTGGTTTTGCAAGCTACATTTGAGTCCCCCAAACCCAACCCTCTTATACCACAATTGAAGCATGTGGAATAAATGCAATTGTTACATCTCTCATCGATTGTGGTGTGAATGCTGCTGTTAGGGGGTTTATCAACTGAAACGAAATACATGTGCTGGGCACCTTAGTATTTTTTTTTTTCATCCAGAATGAATGTAATGGTCAGCACTAGCTTATGGCAAAAGATGATTGGTCTCCAACGATGGGAATTATAAATTTTCACCAATCTCAAAACAGATAAAATTTTCCTGTCTCTTTTATCTAGTCTGTGTTACTTTTGCCACAGCAACACAATTCTAGGCAAGCCAAAGGGATGTAGTTTTGGGGTAGGCTTAATAAATTCAAGTAGCAGAGGATCGGTTAAAATAGGTGATCTCTGGCTGTGAGCTTTTGGTGGCTTTCATTTTGATTAGAAAGAACCTCATCTAAAATCTCAAAGAATTATTGTCAGCATAATCCTGGGTACTGACAAGCAGCTTAGTCAAGCATGAAAATAAGTTTTTCTCCCCTTTTTCTATCAAGCACAGCTAATTCACAAAGGAATTTCTCTCCTTGGCAAACCATGGAAAATACGAACATAACAGCCTCTTCTCAGTTGCTTTTTTAACGCTACAGCATCATTTATTTTAATCACGGTTTACTGAATTAACCAAATCACTTTGATCCACCCAAGTGTACTTCAAAGTTCTCCAGCTGGGTTGATGCAACCCAGAACTGCCAATGAGCTAACAGTAATTTTGCTTGATAAAATCCAGCAGTGTGCTTTACATGCTACTCTGAACATTTCACTTCCCTGAACATCTAACAAGAAATAAAATATGCAAGTAAAAAAAATAAAAACAAAATACCTAAAGCTTCTTAGTCACTTCAAGATTTGGAGGCTCCAACATTTCACTACCCTCACACAAACCCTCCATGTTGGCGACCAACTTCATACCACTTAAAAGATGGAATAAAACTTAAGAGCAAGGAGCTATGGATTAATTATGCATTTCAACAGAATGACTTGCTCCCTGCTCTTCAGATCACAAGATCTTTTTTTTTGTTTTGTTTTCATTTCTATCTGGATCCAAGCCATGCAGGAACTATTAGATGTCCAAAGACCCAGAATCAAACCCCAAATCAGGCAGAAAAGCAGGTAAGAAAACGAATTTAAAAAAAATCAATTGATCAGGAGGTATGAACATTACAATAAACCACAAATTCCACGGGTGTGCAACCTCATTTTTTTACCTTTTTATTAGACAGAGGGTATCCTTAAAATGCCATAACAAGTCACAGTGATTATGGATGATTTTACTGAAGTGTAAATATAGTGAGGAGTTGGGGAAGGAGTAATGTGTTTTGCCTTTTTTTTTTTTTAAATACCCTGGTCCACAAAACCAACTTTTATCTTTTCAAGATGCTTTAAAAAAAAAAGAAAGGATGCTATCTCTTCTCTCCTTTCAAAGCAGGAGTGATGTTGATGTGTCCATTATTCCTGGAAACAAAAGGATTTGCCCATTGATGGTGTTCATATTTTTATACATATGTAGCTATATGCAGGTAGATATATATATATATAAATATATATATAAATATATATATAAATATATATATATATAAATATATATATATATATATATATATATATATATATATTTCTATGATTTCTTTTTCTTTTTCCTCTATGCAAAGTCTTAATAAAAGAGATCAGCCATTAAAAAAAAGGAACTATGAAGAAGCAACACATCAAAAAATAAAATAAAATAATGGAAGTTTTTTAAAAAAACGGTCGTGACGGCTGGGGTGGTTGAAAGGAAAAGTCAAAGTCTTAAGAACTTTATTACAGTCTTATTTCACTGATTACATGTCAAAAGAAAAAAAAATCACTGTGAAGGACAGTTTATTGATTTATTTATTTTTCTCTCTGATTAGGGAAAATTCAAGTGCAGAAGCAGCCCTTATGGGTTTTTCTACTCCCCACCCCACCCCACGCCCTCCTCCCTCCCATGACCGAGTTTCTTGAGAGAAATCAAAACAGGAAAAAAAAAACTGGGGAAGGGACAGGTGGAGGGAGGAAAGGTTATCTCTGCCTGTCCCGCAGCCCTCTCTCTCTTGCGCCATCTTCTCGCTGGAGGGTCAGTGCCTCCAACCCTCTCTCACTCCTAATTTCTCTGCCACGGGGCACAGTTGGAATGTATGGAGTTTTATCCAGTTGTTTTGCAGCTGATTCTACGCCAGCTTCAAGGTGCTTACGGGAAAAGGGGGCATGGTAACCATGGTGACGGGGTTCAAGACCGTTTGGCCCACCAGCTGTTGGTGGTGGACAACTTGAGTTCCAACGCCGGGCTTCGCCATGACCGCTGGCTGGCCGAGGCTGGCAGTTCCATTCACTTGCTGGTGAGAGATGGCGTGCGCAATGTGGCCCACCACGGGCTGGCTGACCGCCATGGGCTGCGGGTATAGGGGGAGCTGCTGCCCCAGGTGGGTTACGTGGTTGAGGGCGGCCGGGTGCACAGTGATGTGGCCGATGGGCTGAGCCGTGGTCGTCAGCTGGACTGGGCTGGAGGTGGACGAGGGCGCGAGGTGGGCAATGTGCTTGGGCTGGGGGCCCGGGAGGACATGGTTGACAGTCTGAATGACGGAGGCGTGGGTAGTGGCCGTGTGGGCGATAACAGTCGATTGCACGGTGGAAGCCGCCACGAGGTGAGTCTGTGCAGGGACAATCGCTTGGGGCTGAACCAGGGCCTGGGGCTGGAGGGGGGGTGGGGCATGGGGTGGGACGTGCTTCTGGGCCAGCGGCAGAACCGATGGCCGATGGGCAGCAGCGATGGGGGCCACTGCTTTCAAGAGCTCGGGATGCTGGCGGTGTGTGAGCTTCGGCAACGAATTGACAGGGCTGTTGTCTTCCATGTCCTCATCCATATTGTCTTCTCCTTCTGCGGGGAAATAAAACAAAGGTAGATGTCAAATTCTGGGTGAGGGAAAAGGTGGGAACCCACAGGAGGCCAAATCAGGTCATCTGACCACTGAAATCGCTATTTCCTACGCCACATGTTGTAAACTGCCCACAGTCACTTTGATGCGATGGGTAGAAATTTAATAAGAGATAGATAGATGATAGATAGATAGATAGATAGATAGATAGATAGATAGATAGATGACAGCTGATAGATGACAGATGCAGATAGATGTAAATAGCTGATATAGATAGATGATATATAGATACAGATACATTAGATAAATAGAGATAGATATTAATGATATATAGATGATACCATAGGTGGATGGATGGATGATGGATGAACAGCAAAACGTATCTACCACTTTACAGCCCTCTCTAAATGGTTTTACATCTTGCCCCCAACAGTCTGGGTCCTCATTTTATCCACCTCGGAAGGTTGGAAGGCTGAGTCAATCTTGAGCCAGTGAGAATCCAACCCCTGGCAGTCTGCAGAATCAGACTGCAACACTGCATTCTAACCACTGTGCCACCATAGCTCTTAGAGATGATAGATAGATGATAGATAATGCAATGCAGTTCATGAAGTAGTAGTGTTACTTAGAGTAACAGAACATCTTTTTATGTAATTAATTTATATGCCATTCATCTCACCACTGAAATGATTTCTCCAGCATATGCAAGTTTTATTTGTAGTGCATATTTTCTTTCTTTCTTTCTTTCTTTCTTTCTTTCTTTCTTTCTTTCTTTCCCTTTCTTCTTCCTTTCTCTTTTTCTTTTCCTTCCTTTTTCTTTCCCTTTTATATTTTATTTATTTTTAATTTTTAATCTTGTCACAAAATGGAATCTTGCCGTGAAATGGCAACCAAAACATTCCAAAATACCTGAAGCAGTTGAAGTGGATGCCTGATCATCTTCTGGTTGAACCGTCTGGCGGATTATCCGGTCAATTTCTAAGACATCCATCCACTGACTCAACTCATTCTTCAGCTCTGCCAAACGTTGCTGTGTGGCAATTTTCTCTCTTGCCAGCCGCTCCATCTCATGCTCATACTCTTTCTCTTTGCGTTTCAAGGTCTGCAAAGAAAAGCACAAGGTGAAATCAGAAGAAAGGAGATTCCAAAGGGAGATAGGGAGATTTTTTTTCTCCTTGGACAAACGAAGCATTCCAGGGGTCTCCAACCTGGGCAACTTTAAGACATGTGGATTTCAATTCCCACAATTCCTCACCTAGCTTTGTTGGCTAAGGAATTCTGGGAGTTGAAGTTCACAAGTCTTAAAAAGTTGCCCAGGTTGGAGACCCCTGAAGCATTCCACAGAAACAGAGCTCTGGAAGAAAAATCTCATTGCTTGAACTTTGCTCAACCATGCAAATTACAGGAAATCCTCATTTTCTTGGCACGCCCAGATAAGGGAGAAGCTGAGCTACAAAATTTGCACTTACACTTGCAAGAATGCAGGCCATTAGTTGTCTTCTTCAACAAAGGCCGGGTTTTTCACAGACCTTTAGAAAAATAGCGTGTTTTAAAGAAGAAACTGTTCAAAAGGAGCACAGGATGCCTCTTCTAAGAAGTTGCCACATGCTTTCTCAGGCATGGGCTGCTCCTAACATTTATGATTTCATCTCCCATCATCCTCAGCAACTGGGATCAATGGCTCACACAGGACAAAACAATTTAAGGACCCAAGATTGGGATGATTTAAAGAAGCGGCATCTTCCCTGCGCTGAATGTGGGAATGCCTCTTTTATATTCCTGTTGCAGCAACTAAAGGGCACAGAGGAGGATGAAATACTGTTTTTAATTATCTTAAGCAGAGGTCTCCAAACTTGGCAACTTTAAGACTTGTGGACTTCAAACTCCCAGAATTTCTCAGCCAGCCATTCTAGCTGGGGAATTATGGCAGTTGAAGTCCACAAGTCTCAAAGTTGGCAAGGTTGGAGATCCCTGCTCTTAAGCAATGAGGGTGACCAGCAACAAATCCATCAAGATCACCTGAGACAGGCTGCGGCCTTGATCTCCATGCCAAGCCAAGTGTCCCTCTTAATAGCGAGCAGAAAGAATTACAGGTAGCCCTCAACTCACAACAATTCACTTAGTGACCATTCAAAGTTCCAATGGCACTGAAAAAAAGTAACTTATGGTGCTTTTTCACACTTTTGTATGACCTTTGTAGCATTCCCATGGTCACGTGATCAAAATTCAAGCGCTTGGTAACTGGTTCATAGTTATTATGACCGTTGCAGTGATCCAGGATCATGTAATCATCTTTTGCGACCTTCTGACAAGCAAAGTCAATGGGGGAGCAAGATTCACTTAACAACGATGTTGCTAATGTTACTCCTGCAGTGATTCATTTAACAATTGTGGCAAGAAAGGTCATAAAATTGGGGAAAATTCACTTAACCACCATCTTGCTTAACAACAAAAATTTGGATTCAATTGTGGCCGTAAATCAAGAACTGCCTGTACACAAATCCCGAGGGAGGGGAGTATTTAAGAGATTTCCATTCTTTGGATCCACACTAGCTTTGGTGCACAAGGAAATCTGAATATCTATAGAAATTCCCAGTCATCCAGGCCATGGTTATCCCAAAGGTGTTTTTTTCAAGAGGCAACTGGACTTCCTTTATTTTTCCTTGAGGATGTTTCGCTTCTCTCATCCAAGAAGCTTGTTCAGCTCTTTGCTCTCTGAAGAAGCTTCTTGAATAAGAAGCTAAACCATCCTCAAAAGAAAAACCAGAAAGTCCAGTTGCCTCTTGAAAAAGCATCTTTAGGAAATCTGACTTCCAATGCAATTGGTTTCTACTGGGAAGGAAGGAAAAGAATAAGGAATGAGCAAATGTAGGGCTGATTCAGGGTTTTCTTCACTGGAAACAATATCCACCATTTTTCCCTAAGTGTGCATTTGTCCCTCTCCGAAGCCTGAGAGACGAAGGGATCAGTGGCTAACCCAACATTGGGAGAACAGTGTTTTAATGATCCAAGGAACTGGATGAATGAGCTTATGAGGTCATAGCTCCTCGACTCAAAAATAATTCAGTTACGCTCTGCTCCTTCGGTGGCATGAAGGAACAAAACTGCTTGAAGCTGAATGGAGTGCAAGCATATTTATATAACACAACTGAGGGAGTTTTTAGATTCAGCCCTTTGAGTCCTACAATTCCACAGCTGGTCTGCCATCACTGAGGGGGGAAAAAAACCATGGCTGCTTTAAAGAGGTTGTGCCTCTGTGCGCCACATCCTTTGGGGGAGTTACATTTGCTGAGCCCACTAAAGTGGGAGTGGGGAACAATGGCCCTTTTATGACTCGGGGACTTCAACTCCCAGAATTCCTGAGCCAGCCAGGAAAAACCACCTCAGCATAATTCTCCTATCCTAAATGATCCAGTTGTAACTCAGATGAAGAAACTCCATGAGGGCTAGGACCTTGAAAAGAGGAAAAGTAGGAATGAGCTGAAAGAAGTGCGGGCCTGATTCTCCCTTTTCTTTAGGGTCTGCGACAATTTGCCACAGCCAACTCACAGGACAACTGTGAGAAGAAAGGCCGTAAAAAACAGGGCAAAACTCACTAAACGGCTTGTCATCACTTGAGACTTTCAAGAAGAGATTGGACTGCCATTTGTCGGAAATGGTGTAGGGTCTCCTGCTTGGGCAGGGGGGTTGGACTAAATGACCTATAGGTCCCTTCCAACTCTGATTATCTGTGTTATCTGCTCAGCAAAAGAATTTTGGGGCTCTATTGTTGTCGTAAGTCGAGGACTGCCCATAAATTGTTGAGACAAGTGAACTACATTGCATTAAGAATGATTAAATATTATCTGTTTGTATTAAACATCTCTTAATGAACACAATCCAGGCCTGAAAATGTCTCTAGAGACAGATTATAAGGTTTTGCAGGCCAGGTTAAAAATCGAGCATTTCCCAAAACACTTAAGAAAGTAAATCTCCCTCCCTCCCTTCTCCTTCTCCCTCTCTCTCTGTGTATGCCCACATGGCCAAGTACATTCTTGTGATTTATGAGTTTGTATTTTGGGAAGTGGGGGGGAAGGAGCAGCTTCCTTCCTTTGGTAGTTCAACCTATTTCACTCCTTTCAGGCATGGCTGGACACCCCCCTCCCTCCCTCCCAACTACCTCACCCCACCCGGGCTGCTAATTTTGGTTGACGTCTATACGTCTTCTTTTCAGAACAGCCTTATCTGAAGGGTGCAGCAGAGAAGGTGGCTGGTTCTGATTTTACCCCCAAACTTGGGGGGGGGGGGGGAATGAAGGCAGGGAGGAGGAAACACAACGTATATCAGCCTTGGCGTAAGATCCACTTAACACACAAAAGGATGTTCTGAGGGCAAGTTTGTAGAGAAATGTCTTTTCACTGAATTAGACTGTCAGTCCTTAAACTAAGGGTCCCCAAACCTGGCAACTTTGAGACTTGTGGAATTCTGGGAGTTGAAGTCCACAAGTCTTAAAGTTGCCAAATTTGGAGGCCTCTGCCTTAAGCCCCTGTCCCACTGCACCAACGGATGCAAAGAGGATGTAAAACGTTAAAAAAACGTTCGAAAACGCTGTGCATCCATTGTGTACTCACTGCATACGTGTTTCATACACTCTATCCCTCCAGCATCTGTCCACTGAGATTTCATCCGCCCAAGAAGTTTTGACCTGCACAAAACTTTGTGAACGGATGAACTTTCCGCTGTGTACGATGTAAATCCGTGACATCCGAGCAACAAACGTTCTATGTCCGTTTATCATCCGTTAAACGTCCGCTGTATCTTCTCTGCATCCTCTGGGCATCCTCACAACTCACATTTGTTGCAGCTGAAAACGGAAAGAGGGAGGAAACAAAAGGTACACGGAACGCCTACACAGCGTTAGTAGCACAGAAATAGAAAGGATGAGCAGTGAATGGTTTGCATCCGATATACATCCTCTAGGCTTCCTATGAACATCCCCATAGTGGGGATGTTAAACATCTGTTTAACATCCCCACTACATACTACCCACGTCCGTTCTTTTCCGCTCTGTTTATGCAAATTTTTGCCACTTTTTGGAGCGGATGACAACGGATGGAGCCACCCCCGAAATTTTGCTCGTCCGCTGTGTCCTTTTTGCATACGTTTTGCATCCGTCGGCCAGTGGGACCTAGCCTTTAAACCATCCTCCAGAGGACCTTTGGGGTTGAAGAAGGGAGCTTATCCGGGGCTCAGAAACCGGCCCTTTGATTTGAAAAGGGTTGCTTTTATCGCTGCAGCTCTTTCTGTGACCACAAGTTTAGGAAAGGCAGGTGTTGATTCACCAAACCATTCAAAATTAATTGCAAACTGTGAAACTTTTTCTGTGAGTCTGTGAAACTTTCTCCATGCTATCACTTTCCCTGTATTGAATTCAGTTAAATTGGCAGTTCGGCCTGGGGGGACAGACGGGGACACAGCTTTCAAGAGGATTGCAGGTGAAAAGTGTATATTGTGTGTGCACAAGTGTATATTGAAAAGTGCATATTGTGTGTACTGCTTGTGCCGAAGAGGCCACAGAGAAGCAAAGTATATTATAATGTGATAATAAAGAAAAAAGAGAAACTAGTAAGCTTAAAAAGTTCTGCTCCTTGCAAATACGGGTAATCCTCGACTTACAACGGTACATTTAGTTGACTGTTCAATGTTACAATGGCACTGCAAAAAGTGACTTGGGGCCATTTTTCACACTTACAGCCTTTGTAGCAGCTCCATGATCAAAATACAAATGCTTGGCAACTGAGTCATACTTATGATGGCAGCAGTGTTCTGGAGTCACCTTTTGTAACCTCCTGACAAGCAAAATCAAGGGAGAAGCCAGATTCACCTAACAATCATGGTACTAACTGATCAACCATGCTGATTCACTTAACAACTGTGGCAAGAAAGGTCATAAAATGAGGCAAAACTCACTTAACAAATATCTCACTTAAGAACAGAAATGTTGGGCTTAATTGGGGTCGTAAGTCAAGGACTGCCTGTGTACACAGAATCTTTATAAAGTGCAGTCAATATGCAGAACAATTTTAAAAGTCACAAGAAAGAGAGAGAAGCTGAAAAGTCTTAGACATCAAGGGTCCCCAACTTGTGGACCATGGCCTACTACTGGCCCACAGCCTAACTGACATCGGGCCACATGAGTGGCCAGCCGGTGCGCATGCCTCCATGAACACGTACAGCCTCACTTGCGTTGAGTGTCGCAGGCAGTTGCAGCCCCCCTCAAGCGAGTCTCATAGTGGGCACTTACGCCCCCCACTCACGCGTCACCAACGTCGTAGGCATTCGTGTGCGGGTACGCAGGCACGCCTGTCCCTCCCACCAAACCATCCCCTCTTTCCCTCCTCCTCCCACTCCGGGGCACCAATTCTGCTAAACATAACACAACTACCTTCTCTATGCAACTTTCGCAATTACAAACCCATATAAATATTTAACAGATAACTAAAATGACAGGCTATCCTAAATGATAACAGGCTGCAACGCTTTATCATTTTGAGCCTTTTTAACACAACACACGCACACACAAGGATGTAATTGCTGCCAAGCAGCATGACTCATATATTTATGCAAAAGCCAAAGGCATTCATTATGCAGGACCAACCAACATCATCCTGTCTAGTGTCACAACACAATTTGCAAAGTCATTTCCCCCCCATCTGCAGATCCGCCTTATCCCGAGTGGCAGAACAAGCACTGAAGTAAAATATACAGAAATATAACACTGAAATGAATCCAGAACAAACACTAAAGCAAAGTATACAGAAAAACAGCATAGACTACACCATGGTGGGGCTTTCATTCAAGAAAATCAGAATATATTACATTGTGGAAGCCTGGAAAAAGTAAAGTGCAGGTTGTCCTTGATTTACGACCACAATTTCTGTCCAGGATTTCCACTGCTAAGTGAGACAGTTGTTTAGTGAATTTTGCCCCATTATATGACCATTCTTGCCACAGCTATTAAGTGAATCACTGTCGTTAAGTGAATCTGGATTTGCTTGTCAGAAAATCACAAATGGTGACCTCGTGAACCTGGGACACAGCAAGCATCGTAAAAGTCAGCTGCCAGGTGTCTGAATTTTGATCACGCAACGGTTGTAAGTGTGGAACATGGTCATAAGTCACTCCCTTTCAATGCCGCTGTAACTGTGAAAAATCACTAAATGAATGGTTGTTAAGTCCAGGACTACTAAGATGAAAAGAAGCAGGCAGGCTTAAGACCACTTCCCAGACCTTGGCAAGCCATGGTTTCTCAATGCTGACATAACAATTACAGCAGCTGTTATTTGCTGGCACAAAAAATGCACTGGGAAAAATGTAGCTTATTAGGGCTTAAGCTGGATTTCCAAGAAGAGAAGATCAGCACACTTGAACAAGGATCTCTGATCAAGACTTGTGCAATGAATTAAGCAGGGGTGTTGCCAAAATGGGCCGCAATCTACTTTAGGGGTGGTCCAACCTTGGCAACTTTCAGACTTGTGGACTTCAACTCCCAGAATTCCCCAGCCAGGCATGAGACACCAGAATTCCTCAGCATGGGGAATTCTGGGAGTTGAAGTCCACAAGTCTGAAAGTTGCCAAGGTTGAAAATCCCTGTGCGAGGAGATGTGGTTGGGAGGAGTGGAAAGAGGCTCCCTGCAAAATCCCTATGTTAACAGTTACAATATCTTCCCCCAGCCAGAAAAAGGACTAGGTCAACCGTTCATCATAATTCACACCCATTAAATGCTTCAGTAAATAACACCAGGATTCTGAGCCATACTTGGCTTGCTTCCTGGGAAGCAGAATGGACCAGATGTTGCTTTTATCTACTAGAACAAAGGTCTCCAAACCTGGCAACTTTAAGACTTGTGGACTTCAACTCCAGGAAGTCCCCAGCCAGACTTCACAGCCTGCATTATCTGTTCATTAGGGATGCACAACTAAAGAAGTGCTTCAGAGAAGCCTCTTGGTGTCTCTTTAATTCCAACAGACTATCATTTTAAGGTCCTTGCCAGGTCGAAAAAAGGCAAAGCAGGAACAGATGTATGCTGTACACACCTACACCTGCCCTAAACCATTTCAGCTGTACATCTCTAGGATAGGATAGCTGAACATTACAGCTTGGGAAGTAAGCAACAATAAAGTTTGTGCTTTTAATACAGGCAGAGAAGTACAGTTAGTCCTCAGCCTATAACCATTCATTTAGTGACTGTTGAAAGTTACGGTGGCACTGGAAAAAGTGACATACAGCCAGTACTCACTAGAATTAGAATAACAGAGTTGGAAGGGACCTTGGAGGTCTTCTAGTCCATCCCCTACAACCATTGCGACATCGCCATGGTCATGTGATCAAAATTCAGGTGCTTGACAACTGGCACGGATTTATGACGTCTGCAGTGTCCTGGGGTTGTGGGAACACCATTTGTGACCTTCCCAGCTGGCTTCCAACAAGCAAAACCAATGGGGGGAAGCCAGATCTGCTTAATGACCATATTGTTATTAATAACTGCAAATGATTTGTTTAACAACCATGGTGAAAAAGGTTGTAAAATCGGGTGTGGCTCACTTAACAACCAATTTGCATAACAACAGGCATTTTTATCTCAATTATGGTCATAAGCCAAAGATTACCTGTATGACTTAAGGATGACCTGGGGGGGAGGCCTTTTATCACAAACAACTTCAAAACTACCATTTGTTTTCCAATTTCCCCAATATTGGAAAACTGAACAAGCAGCGTGAGATAAAGAGATAATTAAGAAGATACTAGACTGTGCAGAAATGGATATATTGACATTGAAAATAAAGCAGAAAGAAGACACAGAATACTATCAAACATGGAAGCTATTTTACCAGTGGCTGGAAAAAAGGGGTGGAGATTGAGTATATAATCGGTATTGTTAAGCTAATTAAATGCCCAGACAGCATATTGTTTATTAAGCACTAAGAAATGTAAAATGTCACCAAAGAATTGAGGCCTCTGAACTATGGTGCTGGAGAAGACTCCTACGAGTCCCTTGGACTGCAAGGTGATCAAGCAGGTCAGTCCTAGAGAGAAGATCAACCCTGTCTGCTCTTTAGAAAGCCAGATCCTGAAGATGACACTGAAATACTCTGGCCACCTAATGAGAAGCATTAGGCTGGGAAAGACTGAGGGCAAAAGAAGAAGTCAGGGACAACAGAGAATGAGGTAACTGGATGGAGTCACTGAAGCAGTTGGCGTGAGTTTAAATGAACTCCAGGAGTTGGTAGGGGACAGGAAGGCCTGGAGGAACATTGTCCATGAGGTTGCGTTGGGTCAAGACACGACTTCGTGACTAACAAGAAGAAGAAGAAGAAATGGAATTAACAAAAAGTCAATATTTTTTTTTTTTAAGCCTACCATTTGTTAAGAAACAATAAAAAAAAATCTTAAGAACCACCATTCCAGTTCAGAACTGCAAATGAATGAACTTGACAGTGCTGGGGAGAGAATCTGGGTTAAAAGAAGGGCAATAGCTTTGTCGGTGTTCCTATTACCCACTGTCTGTTGGGAGACAAGCGCAGCCAAGTTTAAGGCTTCCAGGAAATTCCTGACTTATCTGGCTGAATATTTTCCCCTTTAGAGGGTGGAGGAAGGGATGGTGGAGAGGATCAACTGTGCCAGACTTGATAAAAATCAACAGGGAGACTTCAGTGGGAAAACTAAAAGAGACAAACTCCTGGCATGGATGCTTGAAAAGTTCTTTTTTTCTTTTCTTTTCTTTTTCTGCATACTGCTGAGTTGGACTAATGAGTTTCTCAAAGTTAGCCATTTTAAAATGTGTGGACTTCAACTCCCAGAATTCTCCAGCCAGCAAGGGAACTCCAGCCATCTTAAAACGGCTAAGGTTGAAGAACACTGGACTGAGATCATCCTTATCACTGCGTCTATGGGGTGATACACGTTATATACTTAGTCCTCTACTTGCGACAGTTCATTTAGTGACAGTTCAAAGTTATAGCAGCACTGAAAAAAAAAGTTTAGACGATTGGCAACTGACTCATATCTAAGTCGGTTGCGGTGTTGCAAGGTCATGTGATCACTTTTTGCAACTTTCTGACAAGCAAAGTCAATGAGGAAGCCAGATTGTCGAAGTGTTTGGAGCGTGACTACTATTGTGAGACAACCCAGGAGCACAACACAGCACGCAGAGCATTTGTCTTTTAACAGTGGTTTATATACAAGCCGTATACATAAATATACACGTTAGGCACATACCAGGCAAGCAATCAGTCTTCATTACTCTGCACGGAGAACTACAATGGAGATAGAACATGAGGGGAGAGAGAGAGAGAGAGAGAGACCCTCTCATAGCCACCTTTATATAGACAACTTCTTAAGGTGGCAATAACCCTGCTGACCCAACCTCAGTCATCAAGTGGCAATACCGCTGGCTCATTCTCATTACATCAGCATTTACAGCAGCCTTACAACATCTGGTCAGCTATTAAATCTCAACACCTTAACAGATTCACTTAACAACTGGGTTATTTACTTAACAACTGCAGGGATTCACTTAACAACTCTGGCAAGAAAGGGGATAAAATGGGGTAAAATTGACTTAACTGTCTCACATAAATTTTGGGCTCAATTTTGGTCGTTAAGTCAAGGACTATCTGTATTTAAGGCAAAAGGAACATTTGACACTGCCACCCCCCAAATTCATACACCTGACTGTTCACTCTTTCTGGGTGGGGAAAGGAACCCTTTCTCTGTAAGTTCTTAATAATTTAAGAACTTAAATTATTAAGAACTTTTAATAATTTTGTGTGAGTGTGTGTGCATGCACCACCATCAGACAAGGCTACCTCAAGGGAGTGGTTGCTATAGCAACTATGTACCTACCAGCTCCCATAGCTGGGCTAGCTGCATATCTAAACAATGTTTTTGCACCTGGGTGGCTTTTACTTTTTTCTTTTGTTTTTTGGGGTGTGGAGTGGATAAGGGCCTAGTTCGTCTGGTACCTTCATGTCAGAGCAAATCACAACCTGAACAATAGAGGTCACCGTGTCCCATCATTTCTAAGACAGATGTAGCAAAAGAAAACTGTATGCCCCTGTGCAGGGGATTTTTTAAAAGGGCGTAAGTCAATCAGATCTAAACCTTCGATGTGGATTTCACAAATGATTAAAATGTGTGTCTGTCTATCAATAAATTTGGAAAAAAGCAGAAGAATGAATTTTAGGGGAAGATTTTTTGCATAGAGTGACATGCAGTTCTCTATAGTTTCCCTTTATCTGTTTGTATATGTAAATTCCTAATTCTAACGTATTTCTTATAGGCAATGAAACATGAAATCATGGTTGCCCAATCTTTTGGCTTGCCTGGGTTGCATTCAGTGAAGAGGCATTGTCTTGGGACGCATATAAATACATATAAAATAGTTTACGTATATAAATAACAAACTCCCTTCACTTTTTATTATTTTATATCATCTTGTGGAGCTGCATGATTCCACTCATTTGACCATTGGTAACAGTAGAAAATAATTGTGTTTGAGGGTGAAAATAAAGAATTGCCTACCAAAAAGAGCACCTGCAGTTTGAGGTGTCAAAAGCACTTGCATTAAAAATAATGGTGTCCATGTTATGTAAATACATAACACTGTTATCTGAGTTATCTCTAGGAACACTGCTTATTGGATTGAAGTCTGATATTAGCAGAAGCATTAGTTCACTTTACTTTACTGTCATTGCACCTCGTACAACGAAATCAAACACCATCTTCAGTGCACACCATGACCATGAAAATAAACACAAACAAACATCCTTCACCCTTCACATATTGAACTGAAAAACCCCGACACTGCACCAATACTGTACTATACAGCAGAATTCAAAAGAGCTATTGCCCTGGGATAGAAGCTATTTTTCAGCCTATTTGTCCTTGTTTTTATTATTCTGTATCGTCTGCCAGATGTAATGGTTCAAAAAAAAGGGTTCCCAGGATGAGATGGTTCTTTGAGAATATTTTGAACTTTCTTAAGGCAGCAGGAGCTATAAAGCTCTTCCAAAGAGGGGAGAGGGCAACCAGTGATGTTCTGGGCAATGACATTAACCCTCTGGAGTGCTTTCCTATCTGCCCCTGTGCAATTGGCAAACCATAAAGAGGTGCAGGATCTTAAAATACTCTCTAGGGAGCAGCAGTCGAAGGTGACCAGCAGTTTTTCATTCAGTTGTTGTTTTCTGAGAAGTCTCAGGTAGTATAATCTCTGCTGGGCCCTTTTGACCAGGGCTGCAATGTGGGCACTCCAGGTCAGGTCCTCTTTCATGGTAACACCCAGAAACTTAAAACTGGTCCCTTGCTCCACTCGGTCTCCATTGATAAGCAAAGGCTGGATGTCTGGTCTGTTCCTTCTATAGTCCACTATAAGCTTTTTGGCCTTATTGGTGTTGAGAACCAAGTTATTGTCTCCACTCCACAAAAACAACCAGTCCACCTCATCTCGATAAGCAGACCCCCCCCCCCCCCCCCGAGATGAGTCCCACCACTGTTGTATCATCTGCAAATTTAGCAATAGTATTACTTTTTTTCCCAAAGTAAAAACTGGTAAAACTGATAAAATAATTTCAGTGCTTTAGATATCCCATTCCAATTTGTTTCACGCTTTAGTTTCCCCAAATTTACATGTTAGTTATATAATTCAACATCTGAATTGGTGTTGAACCAGTATCTTTCTCCAGGTTTACAGCCATATGTATTTTGAATTCCTCTCTGGAGAATCTGGGTGAAAAAAACTAACAAACCCACAATGCTTCAGGAGTACTTCCCACCACAGTTCCTTCCTTTTGACTGCTGTGCACTTTGGAATTGGGAAATTTATTGAAAGGTTAAATTTATTGAAATTTATTAAGCGGTAGTGGTGGGGAGAGAGTAAACATTGTAGTAGAAATAGGGAGCCTGCGAAATACAGCTGTTCTATGAATTACAGAGACAGCGATGGTGGAATTATGAGCTGCAGGTAGGAAAGCCATAAATCTGAATGGCATGCCCACTGGAAAATCTACCCGCATGTTAAAAAAAAAAGCACAGTAGGAAGAAATGCTAAAATTTCCATTGCTAAGCAAGACTTGTTGAATTTTGCCCCATTTTACAACCTTTCTTCCACAGTTGTTAAGTGAATTGCCACAATAGTTAAGTTAGTAATATGGTCGTTAAGTGACTTTGCTTGTCAGAAGATTGCAAATGGTGGTTACATGACCCCGGGACATTGCAACCATCAACAAATACATGCCAGTTGTCTAGCATTCAAATTCTGAACACGGCTGTAGGAACTTTGCACGGGTTGCCAGTATGAAAAGCAGTCAAAAGTCACTTTTTTCAATGCCGTTGTAAACCTAAATGGTCACGACACAAATGGTTGTAAGTTGAGGACTACCTGTATTGTACAGCTACACTCATGAAATTTTGCAAGTTTGAAAGTACAAATCTCCCGCCATCCCTTTACAGCCCCCAAAATAGAGAGAGTCCCTTCTGAATCTTTTGTCCTGCCCACTATGCAGCTGTAAGCTTGGGTCCCTCTCATCTGACCCCAGGCAGCCTCCATCGGCCCACCTCACAAAGCCATATACCATTCCTCTGAGTGACCTGGAGCCAGTCCTTTTCTTTCATTCCGACCCACCTCACAGGGAGGCTGTTTATGTGGAACAGCGGGAGAGCAAATATGAAACACAAGGAGGAAAGGAAATGGGTCCAGTATATAGAGAAACAAATATACAAAGACGTACCCAGTAGGTGCCTGTATGCACATGTGTGTCTTTGAGTCACTGACAATGGACAACTGACTGGACCCTGCAGAATTCTTGTTAAGATTTCTGAAGTTGTTTGCCTGCCTGCCTGTCCGTCCATCTATATCCATCTATAATCGACCTACTGACCTATCTACCCATCTGTCTCTCTGTCTATCTATTTACCTTAATAGGTAACAAATACCTATTTACCCTATCTATTTATCTTGTCTGTCTGTCTGTCTATCTATCTATCTATTCTACCTACCTAGTCTGTCGACCTACCTACCTTCTGTGTCTATCATCTACCTACCTAGTCTGTGTCTATCATCCATCCATCCATCCACCTACCTTGTCTGTGTATCTATCATCTACTTACTTACTTACTTACTTACCTACCTACCTAGTCTGTCTGTCTGTCTGTCTATCTATCTTTCTTTCTTTCTATCTATCTATCATCTATACTGTCTGTCCGTCTAACTACTTACCTTGTCTGTCTGCCTGCCTATCCATCAATATTTATTTTTATTTATTTATTAATAAACTTATTTGCTGTCCATCTTGTTTCCAAACGAATCTGTGTGGCTTACAGCACTGTCTGCTTTCCTGGGCTGTGAGGGAGGGGCTGGCTCAAAGTCACCCAGCTGCCCTTCCTTACAAGGAGAAAATCAACCCAAGCAGCAAAGCAGCACATTGAGATTCTCCTGATTTTTACCCCTTCAGAAAAATGCCTTCTGAATCTGATACACATGCAGAATACACTGTGAAACAGGTCCTGGGTATGTTTGTGCATTTTCTATGAGTTGCACGGAGACGGAGAAGCTCACGATGCAACAGATGCCAAAGGCAACATTGCTCAGAGCCAGGGTTTCTACTTCCCTTCTCGTACAGGTATCAATTACCATTCAAAATTAACCCTCTGGTGCAGAAGCCAGGGAAAAACAAAATCTTAATTCAGCACCATGGATGAGACATACTTACATAGATTTGCATAACTGTG
This sequence comes from Laticauda colubrina, assembly GCA_015471245.1. Lineage (NCBI taxonomy): Eukaryota > Metazoa > Chordata > Lepidosauria > Squamata > Elapidae > Laticauda > Laticauda colubrina. The sequence goes on along the minus strand of BLBF01000036.1, from coordinate 23,423,396 downwards.
TTACAGCTGCATAAATTATACTCATCAGTGGGAATCCTGAAAAGAAGCCTTTCCTTTTCACAGACAAAAACTTCTGTCATTTCACTGCAGTATATTCATGAGGTCTAGCAACCTGCATCTTGTTTTGTAAAGCCAGCCCTGCTGTCTGGGCCTTACACAGCAGAAGGTGCCGATGCACAGAAATATAAAGAATGCAGCCCTGGTTCTGGCAAGCCAAAGCCAGTAATGACGTCTACAAGAGGTGCCGGAACCGTGTGTTCATCTGCTACGTGTGTGAAAACTCCACTTGTTTCCTAGGGAACAAAAGTGAGGGTTTCCATAGCAACCGGTTTGTACGACTGGCTCATTCGGCGCTGCCAAGAGCGGCGCCAATGGCAGAGGTTTCCTTTCTGAAATTCTCCTTCTACCAGTGTAGAAATATGGGCAGGGAAGTGGGAATCTCTGAACAAGAGTCTTGTGTTTTCTAAAACATTGGGTTTTTTTTAGAATAATCAACCAGTGGAATGACTTGCCTCCAGAGGTTTTTGGGTGCTCCAACACTGGAGGTCTTTAAGAAGAGATTGGACAACCATTTGCACGAAATGGTATAGGGTTTCTTGCTTTAGCAGGGGGTTCTTCTAGAACACTGGTGCCAACCAGCGGGCCGGGGACCACTAGTGGTCCCTGAAAAAATTTTGGTGGTCCACAGAGAAATGTCACCCCCAAAGCACCCTCCAAAGCAATTAATCCAGGCTGTGCTCCCCTTATGGCCCTGCAGGAAGACAAAACCTGCATCGCTTGTGTTGTGAACAATCGAGGTAGTGAGGGGAGGGGGGAAATGGCGGAGGGGGGAAACTTGCCCCACTCAACCCATGCACCTTGCCTGGCCACCAGCCTGCTTCTTTCCGCTTCTTTCTTCTTCTGCTTTTGGCTACACACAAGGAAAGCAGCAAAAGCCTTTCTTTCTCTCCCCCAAACTCTGCCAGAAATGAGTCTTTGGGACCCTGCAAGGCCTCCTGCTCCAAGAGGCTATGTCGGCGCGACAAGTCTCACAAACTTGAGACTCATTTCTGGCAGAGTTTGGGGGAGTGAAAGAAAGGCTTCTGCTGTTTTCCTTGCATGAAGCCAAAAGTCTCCCTCTCTTTCTCTCTCCCCCCCTGAGAACAGTGCTGGAGACGGTATCCTGCGATCCCAAATAAAGAATGATCAATCGGTAGGACAATGGGGTGGGGAATTTTCCTGCAGATTTTTTGGGGGATTTTCCCAGGGTCCCTGGGTCTGCGGGATTTTAAATTATGAGTTTGGTGGTTCCTGGAGTCCAAAAGGTTAGCGACCCTTGGTCTAGAAGACCTCCAAGGTTCCTTCCAACTCTGTTATTCTGTAGGTCAGGCGAGAAAATAGTCACTCCAAGAAATACCGGAACCTTGGACATCACAACATCTTGAAAGCCTGGAGAGTTTCTGTCACTCCCCTATCATGCCAAAGAGAATCAGGGCATGGTTATTTTTTCATTTATTTCTGATGCTTTTCTTTTTCTCAGGACTACATGGATGTTTGCCTAACATTGTTAGGCATTGTTTTTTCTACAAGGTGAACTCAAGATTCCTCCATGCAAGTTTAATTTTTCTAGCCTACATCACACACCCAAAATATGTGAGTTTCTGCTTATGGATTTGGTCCAGTACGGAGTGATGAAACTTGCAATCCATGGAAGTTTGGGAAATTACAAGTAGGCCTCGACTTACGACTGCAATAGAGCCTGCCCAGCACTGAAAAAAGTGAGTTATGACTGTTTTTCACAGTTATGACCTTTGCAGCTTCCCCCATGGTCATGTGATCAAAATTCAGGTGCTGGGCAACTGTTTCATGACGGTTGCAATGTCCCAGGGTCATGTGATTCCCTTTTGTGACCTTCCGACAAGGAAGGTCAATGGGGAAGCCAGGTTCACTTAACAATGATGTTCCTAATTTAATCACCGCAGTGATTTACTTAATAACTGTGGCAAGAAAAAATGGGGCAACAATTCATTTTACAGATTTTTCACTTAGCAACAGAAGTTTTGGGCTCAATTGTGGTCGTATGTTGAGGACTACCTGTATATGTGAATAGCAATAGCACTTAGGCTTATATACCGCTTCATAATGCTTTCAGCAGGGGTATCCAACCTTGGCAACTTTAAGCCTGGAGGACAGCTGGCTGGGGAATTCTGGGAGTTGAAGTCCTCCAGGCTTAAAGTTGCCAAGGTTGGACACCACTGTTTTATAGCACTCAATAAGTTGTTTACAGAGTCAACATAATGCCCCCAACAATCTGGGTCCTAATTTTTCCGACCTCGGAAGGATGGAAAGTGGTGTCAACCTTAAGCCAGTCAGGATTGAACTCCCAGCTGTGGGCAGTGTGACAGCCTCCAATACTGCATTCTAACTACTATGCCACCGCTCACACCTCATGCCCACTCCATGTGAAGTATTTTTCATTTCACTCATTATCCCAGCTTCTTGGCACATGGACACGTTTGCACAAAGGAGCAATCAGAAGTGGGACTAAAAATGTACAGAGGAGCACTTCATCTGCCCTCCTGCACGCTTGCTGAAAGGATTTTCATAGCCCTAGTGGCCCACTTGTAAATACATTTCAGTGAGGTCCAGCTGCAAAATACTTTCACACCTGGTTCTATAGTTATTGGAGATACATTTGAAGAGCCTCTGATGCATGTCGCTGTTAGTCACAACCTGCTGTTTCAAAAACATGCCGTATTTTTCAGGATGGGTGTCAGAATAGTGCTTTGGATGTTGTGCTCCTGGTGGTAGATTGGGCTGATAGAAAAAGTGGGATTTGAACTCAGGGCTTCGTTCGTTGACTCATCTACTGCCTCAAATCCTGATCTTATTTCTTTCTTTCAGCACTGGTGATCGCTGAGATGCCTTCTCACAGCCCCATCTACTACGGATGCCCATCATCCATTCAAGATACAGATATTCCTCAATTTGTGACCACAGCTGAGCCCAAAATTTCTGTTGAAGTAGGTCATAAGCACCTGGAGTGGGAGCATTGTAAGTGGAAGACTATCAGTAAGTGAAAATTGCCAGCCATACTGAATGCAATTGGCCTGGATTTAGTAAAGGGTAGAATGGATCAGGCCAGGTAAACAAACAGATGCAGATCCTGCCTGACACATGAAGTCTGACTGCCTGCTGATTTTGCAAAGAAAAGTTAGCAGTCTCAGTTTTACAGGAAGCAATTTTGCCTTTTCAGGATGGATGACATTATAAAGCAAAATGAGATTAACCCAGATACCTCTGAACTTAAGGAAGAAGAAAGGAAGGGAAAAGTGGTAGAGGAAAGACACCTCATACAGCTCAAAGTTACCTGAAGAGAAAAACCCACCAGCTGCAATGTTTTCTAAAAATTCTCTCTTGGACAAGCAGGACTAGAAGCTTAAAAAAACATTGTTTCAGACCCCTATTGGAAAAATAATTTGCTTTTAAGGTTTTTTAAATCTGGTCTCAATTGGAATATAGCTAGAAGGGACCTTGAAAATCTTCCAGTCCAACCCCCTTCTCAAGCAGGAGACCCTATACCATTTCAGACAGGTGCCTGTCCAGTTTCTTCTTGAAAATCTCCGGTAATGAAGCACCTACAACTTCTAAAGGAAAGCTTTTTCAGTGGTTAATTGTCCTCACTGTTAAGAAATTTCTCATCAATTCCAGGTTGTTTGTTTCCTTCATTAATTTCCATCTGTTGTTTCCTATCCTGCCCTTTGGTGTTTTGGAAAATAAGTTGATCTCCTCTTTATGGAAGCCTCTCAAATACTGGAAATACTGCTGTCATGTACCCCCTAATCCTAGTCTCTTGGAGCTTTGAGGGCTAGAAGCTTGATTTTTAAAAAATAAGCTGGGATTCCGATCAGAACGTAAAAGCCACATAGGCAAGCACTGAATGCAATGATATACAATCTGTTCTTTGGAAGAAGAAAGGGGAAAACATGACAGTTTCTTGGGCACAGCACAAGGGGGCATGCTTTAGAAGCAAAAATGTTTTAAAAGCTTGCAAAACATCCTGTTGTATCTTGCTAGGAAGATCTGCACTACATCCCTGCAACTCATTCTTTCCATAGTCAGAATTCTAAAGGAAGAAGTGTAAAGGCCATTTATCGGAGCCTCCAGTTTGTCATGCTGCTTATGCCCGGATTGCTGGAAAATTATCCAAAACTAGAGATCTGGAGAATGTTAACAGACCAGCGCTGTTGCAAAGAAAGTCTGAAAAGATCACTGGTGTTTCTTTCTTTCTTTCTTTTTTTTCTTTTTAAACCTAAAAAGCAAACAATTTTTCCAGCATGGACCTGAAATGTAGCAATTTTTCATCTACTGGTCCTTTTTGCCAAAGAGAGAATTTTCAAAAACAGGATGCAAATGCCTTTCTATAGCTTATTCCTTTTTGTTATTTATTGAGCCAGATGGGTTGTTGAATGCCTAGACGCAGGTAGATATATAAATGACCCCATGTTTTGAAGTACCACACCAGCAATGGTCAACCTTGAATAGGATTCGCACCTCACACGGTGTCTGCTGGGATTCACTATATAAATGGGGAACAGCATCCTCCCGTTATTGTGACGTGGGGAGACAAACAACACAGAGTCGTCCTCAACAGGCTGATGTTCAATAGTGAAGGAACTCAGGAGAGAGAAAAACATCCCGCAGAAAGCACAGCTCCACAACACAATCCTTTCAGCAGTTCCAAGAGGGATTCACACCCATTTGCATGACTCAGGTGACCCCTGAGGACACAGACAAACCTCCAAGTGGCCTCAATGACTCTCTAAAAAGAATGCAAATGACCAGCTGTGTGCAAGGAGTATAAATCCTTCCATTTCCCCACCATCCAGCCAGAGCTGAAGAAGCTTCTTGGATGAGAAGGGAAATGTCTTCAAAGAAAAAACAAGGAAGTCCAGTTGCCTCTTGAAAAAGCACCTTTGGGACTTGTGGGTCCCTCATCAAAATGTAGATCCTATTGTGACAGGCTGTAACCTGAAGGCAGGTACCAGTATCTGATTTTTTAAAAATAATGCTGTGGGCTTCAATGGTTGGCTGGCTATCTGAATTTGTTAACTGAACATTGCTTTCTGAATATATATATTTTTGGACATTCATATTTTTCTGAGTTTTTATCAGTAAATGGGTGAAATGCTAATATATATTGCAAGTTTTTAACTATTTGGACAGCTATTTGTCTGGAATGATATTGGGGTTCTTGCTTCAGTAGGGGGTTGGGCTAGAAGATCCCCAAGGTCCCTTCCAACTCTGTTACAGCTTTTGTTAAGTCCATGTAGGATATGCCATGTGCTAAATAAATAAATCTATTAAGTAACAATTACTCCTGTTATCTAACTGCCAAACAAAATGTCAATTAACTATGCGGCTAATTTAATTGAAAGGAGCTCTACCATTATCATTCTTAAAATACATTAACAGGAACTCAAATAAAATAACATGGATCCATCTTTCAAATTAAATAACCTAGAGTAAAATATAAACAATATTTCAAGCCTTAGGTATAGATTGCCAATATGCCAGTTCCTTTACAATGAAAACAAAACACTCCCAGAAAGAGATAGCAACTAAATAACGGTACTATTTTTTTAATTTGCCGTAATAAAATAATATTTCTTTCTTTCCCAGTTGATCATATAAAAACTATTACACACCCCGAAGTCTTCAGATTCTGGTGGGTCAAAATTCCCAAAAAGCAATTCAAAGCTAGCAAAATGAGGACAAAAACGTCCAAACTCAGCAAGAATCTAGAAGGACACGTTCCCTGGTTCAACATAAAGGTAGCCCTCAACTTGACTTACAACCATTCGAAGTTACAACAGCACTGAAAAAAGTGAAGTTAGAATTAGCCCTTGCACTTATGACCACCACAGCACCCCCACGGTCATGTGATCAAAATTCAGGCACCATTTGTGCTGGTTGAAGTGTCCTAAAATCATGTGATTCCCCACTTGCAATTTTCCCAGCCAGCTTGCAACAAGCAAAGTCAGTGGGGAGAAGACAGATTTGCCTAATGACCAGATGATTCACTTAACAACTGCAGTCATTCGCTTTACAACCATGCCAAAAATCATGTGCAACTCACTTAACAACTGCCAAGCAATGGAAAATTCTGATCACAAGGATTACCTGTGTTTGCAATATTTGCACAATGAACTACTGTTTGTGACCCAGCAGATTTATGCGTTGCACCACCAGAATGTGGGGCAGCTTCTGTGAAGAGGGAGGAATTACAAGTAGTCCTCAACTTATGACCGCAATTCAGCCTAAAATTATGTTGCTAAATGAGGAAAGAAGGGAGGGAGGGAGGGAGGGAGGGAGGGAGGGAGGGAGGAAGGAAGGAAGGAAGGAAGGAAGGAAGGAAGGAAGGAAGGGTTTTTGAAAAGTTTAGGAGCTCATCTCCAGGAGCAAAATATAGATAGTCCTCGACTTATGTTTTGCCTCACTTTGCAACTTTTCTTCTCACATTTGTTAACAATAACTGCAGTTGTTAAATTACTCACACAGTTGTTCAGGGAATTTGATTTCCCCATTGACTTTGCTCATCAGAAGGTCACAAAAGGGGATTCCCAAGACACTGCAGCTGTCATAAATGTGAGTCAGTTGCCAAGCATCCAAATATAAATCAAGTGACCATGGGGATGCTGCAATGGTAGTTAAGGATGAAACAATGGTTGTAAGTTACTTTTTTTCAGTGCCACTGTCACTTCGGCCACTAAGTGAACTGTTGTAAGTTGAGGACGACCTATACCAAACCAAAATTTTAACCAAACCCTGTCCTATAATTCTCCAAGATGCTTGGATTTTACTTTAAACATTGGCTTAAACAAGTTCTGCTTGCTAGAAGAATTACAAAATCCCAGACATGGCTCGATGCAACAGCATTTTATTCACGTTGGCAGGTTTTCTAGTAGTTTTAGCCACTGGCATTATGAGGAGGAGCTGCTAAAAAGGAACATCCAGGCACGTTTAAGCTGCCCAACAGCTGGAATTGACTTTTTTAATGTAAGTAAAATTATAAAAACAATGCACAAAACAGCTCTGAGCAAAAACCAGACGTGAACGGAGTTGCCTCAACACAGCTAGAAATGAAATATAATGTGCACTAATCCTATTAATATCTCCTAATTGCCTTTAGAGATTATCAGTCTTTTTTGGGGGTGCAAAGACAGACTTCACCCAAGTCAGATTGCTGTAATCTGCTTTCAGCATGAAACTTCTGTACTTAAGCCTGGGGGGGGGGGGGGACCATGTTCATAAACACATATAGTCCTCAACTCACCACAATTCATTTAGTGACTATTCAAAGTTACAACGGCCCTGACAAAAGTTACTTAGGACAAGTTTTTAACACAATCATTACAGCATCCCCATGATCACATGATCAAAATTCAGATGCTTGGGAATTGGCTATTTATGATGGTGGTAGTCTCCCAGAGTCATATGATCCCCTTTTGCGACCATCTAACAAGCAAAATCAATGGGGAAGCCAGATTCACTTAGCAACCGTGTTGCTAACTTAAGTGCAGTGATTTTCATTAACAACTGTGGCAAGAAAGATCATAAAATGGGGCAAAACTCACTTTACAATCTTCTCACTTAGTGTTGTGGTTAGCCAGCAGCAGGTGCAGATGGCTGAGGAGAGCAATGACTCTGATAAGGAGCCGGGACCATGAGGGAGTGGACTGCCGCCTTCAGGGATTGTGGGAGCTGGCAGCAGTAACAAGGAGGTTCCCGAGGAGCATGTGCCAAGTGCGCATGAGCGCAGGATGATTTGCAGAAGAGAACAGCTGGAGCAGCACAGGCAACTTGGGAATAAAGATGCAACATAATGCCCCTCCCTCCAGGGAATATAAGCCTGGTTTCAAAAGGTTTTTGCCTTTGCAGAAGGCAAAAACGCTCTAAAGATCCAGCATCGTGTGTAGACACTCCAGCTTATCTGAATAATTCTGTCAAGGCTTTTCTGTTTGGACTAATTGGCTACAAGCCATCTTTTATCTACAAAGAAGTTTATTTCTAAATTAAAGCTGTGAAGGTTTGAGTCATTGCGTTTGTTTGAGATTTTCTTGCTGGTAACCGGGTTGGGTCAGAACACTTAGCAACAAAAATTTTGGGCTCAACTGTGGTCATAAGTCGAGGACTGCTTGTATACCAAACTTTTCTTCTTGGGTTTAAAGGCAGGACAAGCTGACTTCTGGAAGAGGAAAGAACACCACACATTCTGCTTTTTGAAGACTTTTAAACGAAGTCTGGAAATGACTTGAGAGCATCGGAAGAAAAAAGTGAGTTTGAAACCAAGGCAGGAATAATATCCATGCAATTTTGCTCAAAAGGCAGACTTGATTAAAATGAACTTCTGGTGAGGGATAGATAGTGCCTTGGCAGAAAAATAATAATAATAGCCATGTTTTCTTAATACATTAAATCATTCCTTAAAATGCAAAAAATTATTTTGAAGGTCCTGTACATTGAGGGATAAAAGCAAAAAGAACTGAATTCACACTGGCCATGGCAGATATGCACTCTTATAAGTGAGGCAAAATACCATCACCCAACTGTGACTAAAAGGCCAAAAAACAAATTATCCAACATAGAATGTCAGAGGGCCCAAATATGGTCTAATTTGGAGGCTTTACTGATGTCTTGTCTGTGATAAATGAAGTAAAAATAGTAAATATTGCAAGCTAATTCTGCTGACTGCTGACTGTCAGCTGTTCGATTCTCACCAGCTCAAGATTGTCTCAGCCTTCCATCCTTCAGAGGTTGGTAAAATGAGGAGCCAGATTGTTGGGGGGCTATATGCTGACTCTGTAAACCACTTAGAGAGGGCTGTAAAAGCACCACGAAGCAATATGTAAGTCTAAGTGCTATTGCTATATCTGTTATCTAGCCATACATTTACCAGCTTTTTAAATTTTATATTTCATCTTTTGCATTTTTACCTCTTGTGTTTTTATCGAAATGTGATGTGAATGTGCCATTTGATAAATAAGTAAAACAGGAAATTTGGAAATCCAAAGTAATTATGTAACCTTAAAAAAGGCTTTTTCTATTTTTTTTTTAAAAGGCAAAATAAAAAAAATGAAGAGGACAGAAAGAAACAGAATAGAAAGAGCAGCAAGTCCAAGCCAACCTCATTTACAGGCTTCTGAATTCTGCCTTTGACATGGGGAAGATTCTACCGCCTGGCATAGAAATAATAAAAAATTTATTATAGCTTCTCCTAAAAGGGTCTCCTCAGTTTCTTGGGTATGAGCAGAGAAGCTCTACTATTTAAAAAGAGCCTATTTGGAAATAAAAAAGGGGAAATGGGACTTTTTGGGGGGAAACTGAAAGAGCTTTTTACTTAACTCTTGCCTTCCAGATTTCCAAGAAGGAGAGAGAACGGTGCATTTCTGAGGGAGGGAAAAAAACAAGAAAAAATTAATGGAATTCATGGGGAAGATTGCACCACCTGGCATAATTAGAATAGAATAGAATTCTTTATTGGCCAAGTGTGATTGGACACACATGGAATTTGTCTTCGGTGCAAATGCTTTTTATGTAGAAACAATAACAATTTATTATAGTCTCTCTGAACAGGGTCACCTTAAGCTTCTTGAGCATGAGCAGAAAAGCTCTACTTTAAAAAAAAAAATAGCTTTTTTTTTTTTTTAAAAGGAAAAGGTCTTCTTTGGGGAACTTAACTCTTGCCTTCCAGATTTCCAAGAGGGAGAAAGAACGTTTCTGAGGGGAGGAAAAAGAAAAAAAAAAAAGGGGGGGGGAAATGGGATTCAAACAATTGCCAGGGCAAAAGCTTTGAGCCACAGAAGGTACTGCTGGCTGCAAAGCTTTTGCACATTATCCGCCCATGGAAGGGAGGGGCCCCTTCCCTCCTTCCAGGCCTCCCCAGTTCGTTCCAGCTTGCATTCCTGTCTGGGCAAGCAGCCCTGGTGACGTCAGACGCCCAGAGCCAGCCATGTGCTCTCTTCCCACGTGGTTGTGCTGGCGAGCACAGATCAGCGCAAAACACTCCATCTGGAGGGGGGGGGAGAGAGGAGGAGGCCAGGAGAGAGGAAGGCAGGAATCCAGGCCGACCTTCGACCCCACCCCAACCCCCTGCAACAGGGGTGGGAAGCGGGTTCTTGGACGGCGGCCATACTACTAGCTGTGTAGCTTACTAGTAGAGCAAGGCGCACAACACCCATAAAATACAGATATAGTCCCTGATTTAGGACCGAAATTGGGCCCAAAATTTATGTTGCTCAGTCAGAAATGTGTTAAGAGAGTTTTTACCTTTCTTGCCACAGTTTCTGAGTGAATCACTGCAGTTGATGAAGTTAGTAACCTGGTTGTTAAGCGAATCTGGAATTTACTTGTCCGAAGGTTGCAAAAGGTGATCCCGGGACACTGCAGCGTTCATAAGTATGAACCAGTGGCCAAGCATTTGAATTTTGATTGCATGACCATGGGGATGCTTGCAAAAGTCACCCCTGTGGAAAAAAGGTTGTGTGTCACTTTTTTCAGTGCCATTGTCACTTTGAACGACCACTGAATGAACTTAAATCAAGGATTACCTGTATACATGTGTGGGAATGCTGGCTGGGTTTGCTAGGATGCCCCAATCTTAATTATGAAACAAAGAGGAAAATATTTGGGAGGGGGAGGGGGAAGCACTCGACTCAAGGAAGGGGGTGTCTCCCAGCTTTACCTTCTGGAACAAAATTGGATCTGTTTTTCCTTTTCCTTTAGTTTACTTTATTTTAGTGTCATTGCACCTCGTACAACGAAATCAAACACCATCTTCAGTGTACAACATGACCATGGCCATGAAAATAAACACAAACACACATCCTTCACCCTTCACACATTGAACCGGAAACCCCCGACACCACACCAACGCTGCACTATACAGCAGAATTCAAAAGAGCTATTGCCCTGGGATAGAAGCTGTTTTTCAGCCTATTTGTCCTTATTTTTATTATTCTGTATCATCTGTCAGATGGTAATAGTTCAAAAAAAGGGTTTTTAAGGTTTGCAGGTTGGAGAAGATGCAGACAATCAATCTTTATTGGTGATACCATCAAATGAATGATAGCCAACTTCATCTCAAGAAGATTGGGTCAGGGAAGAAAAACATGCCTTGTGGGACACGCAGGTAGTCCTAGACTTATGACCACTCACTTAAAGATGGCTCAAGGTTAGGACGGTGCTGAAAAAGGGGACTTAAAACCCATCCTCAAAGTTGTGACCCATTGTACCACCTCTGCGGTCGTGGGGTTGTGATTCAGGCGCTTGGCAACCGGCTCATATTTACGACGGTAGCAGCATCCTGCAGTTGTGTGATCGTTATCTGCTACCTTCTCAGCCTGCTTCCAACAAGCAAAACTTGGACCAGACAAATTTAAAAAAAAAAATCTGGTCTACGTTTTCCAATACATGTAGTCCTTGACTTACAACCATTCATGTAGTGACCATTTGAAGTTACAACAACACTGGAAAAAAAGTGACTTATGACCATTTTCACACTTATGACCGTTGCAGCATCCCTATGGTGACATGATCTACATTTGGACGCTTGACAACCGGTTCATATTATGACTGTTGCAGTATCCCGAGATAATGTGGTTTCTTTTTGTTGAACCACACCTTTTGTTACTTTTTGACAAGCAAAGACATTGGGAAAGCCAAATTCACTTAACAACAGTATTACTAATTTGACAACTGCAGTGATTCATTTAACAACTGTGGCAAGAAAGATCGTAAAATGGGGCAAAACTCACTTAACAACTGTCTCATATAGCAACATAAATTTGAGGCTCAATTGTAGTCATAATTTGAGTACTACCTGTAGTGGGCAGTCAAATACTTTCAAGTACCTTGCAAGCAGCTTTCTCAATCTTTTCTGTCAATGTACAAACATGGACACCAGCACAACTTTCAAAACACTGATAGGAACAACTCATATATTCACACATTACACAACACTGTTATGTTTTAACCATGCTTTATTGAACGAACCAGATTTAAGCTAGAATCTATGTTGCAGTTAAAAAGTCATCATGGCTTGTTTAGCCAATTCCTGGTTTGCTTCCCCTCTCTCCTTTCTCTTCTACCTTTGTATTTTGTGGATTAGGAAGAAACCTGGGTAAAAAAATTATTTATTTTTAATTCACATTTTTAAATCTCCCTCAAAAAGGGACTCTAGGTAAACAGGATACAGTAAAACATGAAAACATAAAACTGTATATAAAAATTAAAATGTAAAAAAAATTTAAAATTTTAGAATCAAAATAAGGGGGTGAGAATAAACCCTGTTTAAAACATGGTTGACAAAAGCGAAGGGAGGATTCTCGTGGCACCAAGCAACCCCACAACTTTTGGCTCCCCACACAAGGGTATAGAACCATGTTTGAATCTTTTGAGAAAGAGAGGAGAGTAGGGGGCTACCTCAGTTCTGGAAAGTGAATATTCAATAGAGTGGGGGCAATGGCAGAGAAGGGCCCTTTCCTAGACCATGCCAATAATCCAGGTCAAGCCAAACACAAACCAAGTGCAATTCTCCATTTCCAGATGCTACACAAAGCCATAGTTGTCATCAATACTTCTTATGGTTTACTGTTGTTAAATAAACCATGGCTTATTCAATAAAGCCATCTGCACAACACAGACAAAACCAAACAGTATTATTTCAATGTTGGGTGAGAATTTTTGTTCCACTTTCACTAGTGCAAGAAGTAACCTGGGGTAAGAAACTGGAACTTGCTCTCAAGTTCATTAAGCTTAAACAGTAAATTTCTGTATTCAATGCCTCTTATTTTTAATATAATTTAACCGCTAACAAAAAGCATTACAAAAAATATGTTTGAGACTTTGGAAAAAATGCAAAAAAGAGCAACTAAGATGATTGAAAGGCCTGGAGACAAAAACTTATGAAGGAATTGCAGGAATTAGGTATGGCTGGCCTAGAGAAAAGAAGGACTACAGGTAACGTGATAGCAGTGTCCCAGTATTTCAGGGGCTACCACAAAGAAGAGGAAGTCAACTTATTTTCCAAAGCACCAAAGGGCAGGACAAGAAACAATGACTGGAAACTAATCAAGGAGGGAAGCAACCTGGAATTAAGGAGAAACTTCCTAACATTGAAATCAATTAACAAGTGGAACAGCTGGCCTTCAGAAGTGGTGGGTGCTTCATCACTGGAAGTTTATAATAAAAAAATTGGACATTCACGGTCACTTATCTGAAATGATAAATATCCTACTTGAGCAGCAAGGTGGATTAGAAGACCTTCAAGGTCCCTTTCCAGCTCTATTCTGATTATAAAGTAATGGGAGACATACAGATGGAGACAGTTAAATCCTTTGTGCTTTTAAAGTTGTAGCAACGTTTCGGCAGAATCTCATCTGCCATCATCAGACAAACACTATACAGAAGCCTGATGATGGCAGATGAGATTCTGCCCAAACATTGCAACTTTAAAAGTGCAACTATGATGACGTGGGAAAATACACAAACGCAGTTGAATACCACATATCAATACCCGTGAAAAATTAAAAATTATACACACACACACACATATATACACATACAATTCCCTTCTTACCCCTGTGGGGGATCTCTGTCTTCCTCAATCTCGGGCCCTCTACCAGAGACCTGAGAATTTAAGGATTGTGTACAGCAGCGGTCCCCAATTTTTGTGCCATCAGGAACCGGTTTTGTGGAAGACAATTTTTCCACAGATGGGATGGGGGAAGAAAGAGAAGTGTGCAACCTAGATCCCACTCGTGTAGTTTCACTCATCTGCTCTGCACCTCTAATGGTGCAGCCCAGTTTCTAACAGGCCATAGATCCTGTGGTACAGGATCTTAGCTGTTCCTAGCACTGAATCTTCTGTACAGAGAGCACTGATGTCATTCCTGTGATCTACTGGCCTCCCATTCCCAGCTTAGGAGCCACAATCCTAAATGTTCCTACCACAGTGTTCCTACCCTTTTTACTGTCTGTATCTCTACTCTAGTCTTCCTCTTTCAGACCCTGTTATTTCTCCGCCTTCTGCTATTTCTTCTTCTAGATATTGCTGTCTCTTGGCACCACTATCTATCTATCACCACTGCTGTCTTCTCATCCTTGTCTGCTACTACAACATCTGGTTTATTGGTCAATACTTGCCTGGATCAGGAAGTCCCACAGTATCTTAGTGCTCTTATTCATGATATTTTGTGGACTCTCTCATCTGGATTTAGGACGGTCTAATCCAGTGGTGGGATTCAAAAATTTCTACTACCAGTTCTATGGGTGTGGCAGGGGAAGGTGACTGCAAAATCCCCATTCCCTCCCCACCCCACTAACCTGCTTTCCAGCTCTGTTCTCCTGTGGAAGGCAACAAAAGAAGACCCAGCCAATCAGCTGGGACTCAGGAGGCAGAGAATAGATGAGGGCGGGGCCAGTCAAAGGTGGTATTTGCCAGTTTTCCAAACTGCTCAAAATTTCCGCTATCGGTTCTCCAGAACTGGTCAGAACCTGCTGAATACCACCTCTGGTCCCTACACTGTGCAAATGTTTCTGTCTACAATGCCAGCTACGCCCGGGACATAAAAGTTGTGCCAGCTACTCCCTGGATATAAAGTTATGCTAAGGAACTGTGTTTGCATAAATAACTGCACTGTAGCTACTGTGTTTGCTCAACATGTTAAATTTGTTGAGCATTATCTCAGTGAGGACCTTTTGTGCACTTGTGGTCCATTAGATTGTGAAAACCCACCAATTTACTTTACGGTTCAACATTTTTTACAAACAGTGAGAATTGGTTGAATGAAGCACTGCATTAGTTGCATCTTGTGAATACAACCACGGTGCACATCTGGATTCTTGGAATGCCAAATCTTTCCCTTTTAACTTAGAAGTTTTTTTTTTCTTTTTCTAAGCTCTGATGAGCATTTCATTTCAAATAGGACAAAAGTAACACAGATTCTTAGTTGGGATAAAATAAAATAAAATCCCAACTTCAAATCTAAGAATAGGTAATCCTTGACTTATAACCACAACTGAGCTCAACATTTCTGTTACTAAGCAAGATGTTTGCTAATGGAAAGGTCCATTTTGTGACCTTTCTTGCCAACGGAATCACTACAGTTGTTCAGTCAGTCACAGGGTTGTTAAAGTGAATCCAATTTCCCCATTGAGTTTCCTTGTCGGATGGTTGCAGGAAGGGATTACATGACCCTGGGACACTGCAACCGTCATAAATATGAGTCAGTTGCCAAGCGTCGGAATTTTGATCATGTGACCAGGGGATGCTGTAACAGTAGTAAGTGTGAAAAATGGTCATGCTGATTTTTTTAGTGCTATTGTAATTTCAAATTGTCATTAAACTGTTGTAAATCAAGGATTACTTGTATTTCTATAATAAGGAACACTCAAAATGGCACAAAAAGGGTTTCCAGTGTTTTTCTCCAAAGCTGTTGGTCAACTAAGGTGTCAATACTATCATCACCGTCCTAAAAATATTAAAAAAACAGGGAACACTAAAAAAAAAAACACCAACATCTACCTCATTTTTAAACTCTGTCTCTCCTGTCCCAGTTTTCAGCTGGCATTGCTTAGTTTGTGATTTTTAGTTGGTATTGTTTATTTTGTGTAGTCCTTTTTGTTCTTGGGTGTGCTGCGCAACACCCAGAGCTGCATTGTTTGAGCTAGGAAGGCATCTAACCCTATTAAATAAATTATTAATAAGAAATAATAAGTAACAACTTGCCTCATGTAGAACACTAGAGAGCATTTGGCAAATTGCTCATTCTTTTGCAATCCTTTGGGATTACAGTTTGAGGTTTTTACTTTTGGCCGCTGTCCCTTTGGATTATATTGTGTTTTTAATTTAGATCAATGTTTTTCAACCTAGGCAATTTTAAGATGGGTGGACTTCAACTCCCAGAACTCCCCAGCCAGCATGAGTTGAAGTCCATCGATCTTAAAATTGCCTCAGCTGAAAAAAACCCCGATTAAGATTGTTGTCCATCCCTGTTCACCTCCTAAAGTTGTTTTGGCAAAAAGAGGCAGCTATATAAATCAAAATAAATCATAAACATTTGAACCAGTCCATGATGTAAAAAAGATGTTGAGACTTTAAAAAGAATGCAGAGAAGAGCAACAAAGATGATTAGGGGACTGGAGCCTAAAACATACGAAGAACGGTTGCAGGAACTGAGTATATCTAGTTTGATGAAAAGAAGGATTAAGGGTGACATGATAGTAGTCTTCCAATATCTCAGGGGCTGCCACAAAGAAGAGGGAGTCAAGCTATTCTCCAAAGCTCCAGAATGCAGGATAAGAAGTAATGGTTGGAAACTAATCAAGGAGAGGAGAAACCTAGAACTAAGGAGGAATTTCCTGACAGACAGAACAATTAACCAGTAGAACAATTTGCCTCCAGAAGTTATGGCACTCCAACACTGGAGGTTTTTAAGAAGAGACTGGACAACCCTTTGTCTGAAATGATATAAGGCTTCCTGCCTGGGGGGGGGGGGATGTGGACTAGAAGACCTCCAAGGTCCCTTCCAACTCTGTTATGAGATTAAAGAATTTCCCATATACCAAACGCAAAGCAAGAAGGTCTCTGAGCATCGATGTAAAACTCATGTGTGCAAAAAGAAGGGCTAGGGTTGCCATCTTGACTTTTTTGACCACTTTTTTGACCTTGCTTCCCTTTCAGATGCTGGCACAGTAAAGAATGCCAAGAGTGGGTGATAAAAGCAAAGTTTGTCCAGCAACTGCCTGTTTTTAAAAATATCCCTGTCTGATTCCCAAACTTTGGTAAAAAGGCACAGAAAAGGGGGCCAGATCTCATTTAACTGCCTTTGCAGCCTTTCCCATCCAGACTAAGCTATAGGATGGCAAACCTATGGCATGCCTGTGATGGCAAACCTATGGCATGCATGTTGGAAGTGGCGTGCAGAACTATTACTGCCAGCACACGAGCCCTTGCCCAGAGCAGGTCTGCTGAGTATGCGCCTGCGCCCACGCTCAACAGCTGATTGTCAGGTATTTGGCCACTGAACAAATGTCTCACTTAGCAAGAGAAATGTTGGGCTCAATTGTGGCAGAGTTGAATACTACCTATATTTAATTAGGATTTTGATTTTGATTGACTGATAAACGTGAGTTACATCTGCTGGACATTTGAGGATACAGTACAAAGTGGGATAAAAGTCAAACACATTACTTAACACACAAACACATATACAAGTTTTACAACAGGTAAGCTTCCTGCTTAACTGCCAGCTGACAGAGGTGAGGGCTTAACTTAACCTGGGACAACAGCATCCTGAGTCAGTTACATTATGCAAACGACAACCATCTTATGGCAGAGAGTTCCACAGGTTAGCTGAGATTGCAGGAAAGCCGCCTTGCCCTATTCATTTGCTAGTAGACTCTTGTCTCTTAGATTTCCATCCTTTTTGCAGACATCAACACGAAGTAGAGAAGTTTTCAATTTTCTCTTCAGTGAAAATCATACTTTCAATAACCAACATGAGTAAAACTTTGGCCGCTGCCACTATGAGAAAAATATTTGCATGCTTTTCCAAGGAATAGCTTCACGCCAGCTTCTGGCATATGTAAGCCATGAGAATCATAAGCAAGCTGTCAGCAAATCAATACATAAGGTCATTTGGCACAAGCTGGGTTTTCTACTGTAAATATATATATATATACCAATAATATTTTCCCCTCCTTCCACCACAAATGCCACGTTTGCTTTCTAAATTCTCTTCCCCTGCACACCACTGAGACCAGAGGAAGGATCCCTTCAGCTACCACAAGCTGTTAAACAAAAACACACACGATTAAAAACTTTGTCATCAGTTTTCAAACAAAGGCTGTTCCTCTAATGGGATGGTACATCAACACATCCAATTACGCAAGAGTTGTTCAGTTCAGCCAACTAATGTCAACACATAGAAGACGGCTATGACCTGTTGGCATGAAACAGAACACAGCTGCACTAGATTCACCACAGCCTTCAGACACCACATCAGATTCCAGCTCAAGAAATTTAACCATATATCTGAATGGGACAAACCACAGCTCCCGATCATCATGATCTTCTTTTAACAACTCCAATCATCCCTTGTGGGGTGGACTGGGCAACTGAATGGAGCTAGCAGAGTGCTTTTTAATGGCCAGATGTCCTCCCTGTCACCAATGCAGTTTCACTCGCCAGATATATCCTCAGTGTGCCCAGAGAGAGAAATATCTGCCGCTACTTAGGATCAAATTCACTGCCTCCTGATTTTGAGGCGAGAGCTCCACTTCTAGGCCACCGCACCCATTCCTGATCCACTGTCAAAAACCACAGCTGCCAGTCCGTGTCCCTTGATTTAATCCACACACAGGCCACAGTTCTAGACCAACACCCTGCCTAAGGCAGGGTTCAAGATCCTTGAACCACCTCAGTCAAAAGGTTATCCAATCTTTTCTTGAAAACCTCTAGTAATGGAGCACCCATGACTTCCAGAGGCAGGCTCTTCTGTTGCTTAACACAGGTAGTCCTCAACTTACGACCACAATCAGGACCAGAAAATTCATTGTTAAGCAGTACAGTTGTTAAGTTAGGTGTCACATGACTGCCCCTGATTTTGCAACTTTTTTTTTGTCACCACACAATCACCATTTGTGATCTTCCCTGCCAGCTTCCCCATACTTGTTGGAAGCTGGCTGGGAACTTCACAAACAGCCATGATGCAGCCCCAGGATGCTGCAAGTATAAAAAATACATATGGTTGTCACACACCCGAATTGCATTTACATGACTGTGAGAACACTGCAATTTGTTTTAAGGGCAAAAAACTTGTTTGTAAGTCACTTTTCCAGCACTGTAGTAATTTTGGTCACGAAACAAATGGTCATAAGATGAGGACTATCTGTAGCAATCATAACCAGGAAGGTTCCTCCTTCTTTTCAGTTTGGATCTTCCTCTTTTAAGCTTCCACCCAGATTATATTCCACTCGTCTTTTCTGAATCAGGAAAATGAACCCACGCGCTCTATGACAACTCTTCATGTAGTGGAAGATTACTATTATTACAGGCAGTCCTCAACTTACAACCATTTGTTTAGTGACCACTTGAAGTTACAGTGGCACTGTAACAAACTGACTTATGGCCATTTTTCATATTTATGACCGTTGTAGCATTTCCATGGTCATGTGATCAAACTTTGGATGCTTGGCAACTGGCATGTATTTATGACGGTTGCAGTATCCCAGGGTCATGTTTTTTACAACCTTCTGACAAGCAAAATTAATAGGAAAGCCAGATTCACTTAGCAATGCCACTAATTTAACAACAGCAGTGATTCACTTAACAACAGTGGCAAGAAAGGTCATAAAATGGGGCAAAACTGCATTAACAACTTCCTTGCTTAGCAATGGAAATTTTGGGCTTGATTGTGGTCATAAGTCAAGGACTACCTGTACCTAATTTCAGAGAACATCCCTTATCACATTCTTCTTCCCATGTACATTAACCTATTAAACATAGAACACTTTTTACAGCACCAGTCAACACACTATGATTTAATTAGAGATATATTACATAACCAGAAATCTTTGTCTGCTTGTCCTGAAGTTTCCACCTATCAGGAAATAGAAAGACAGTGGGAAAATCCCTCCTAGCAGATGACATAATGTTAATTTCAATTATCCTTTGCTACACAAGCCATTTCAATTTTTCAAAAAGGAAGCAGGTTTAATATTTAGCTGGGTTTCCCCAATCCATGCAACTTCAGCTTCTATCATTCTAGGTCAAGGGGATTCTGGGAACAGAAGTCCAACATATCAGTTTGGACGAGATTGACACCTGGTACTCCCAATGGTGTTCTTCACATCTCAGAAAAGAGTCAAACCCCGCCCTCCCAAACAATCCATGTTGTAGGCCCTACCTGGATATATCTCAAGGCACTCCTTAGGACGCTGAGGTTTGAGGTTTTCTTGTCATCGACATTGGGGATGTTTCTCTTGAGGGTCTCAAAACATTCTTTCAAGTGGGCACGTCTATTGAAACAAAAACCCCAAATTTAGTCAGCCTGCAGAATGAACTTGATCTTGACACTGATCAAGATGACGTGCCGATTGGCACAAAATGAGGAAACCATTGGGCATGAGGTTTAAAGTAGGACAACACAGCCCCTCAGTAGCATTAATTCAGTGTTTGTTTCTCAACTTTGGCCATGTGAACCTTGACTACTTGAAGAGGGATGTGGACTTCAACTCCCAGAATTCCCAAGCTGGGAATTCTTGCTGGCTAGGGAATTCTGGGAGTTGAAGTCCATACTTCTTCAAGTGGCCAAGGCTGAGAAACATCGGTGATCTCAGTGAACGTCTCAAATTAATTTTAAAAAGTATTTTTAAATTGCTTCAAATTTTACAATATTCTGGGTGAATATAGTTTATGCATGAAATTTTTGTGCAAAACTGAGTAGGCTCAATTATTTTGTGATTTTTTAAAAAAATGTTATTTATAGGAGGCACCAGATGCTTCTTAAGGTGACTAAATCCAAACCTAATGATTTAAGTTGTTGCAGTGCTTAGGACTGTTGAAGCTAACTTGCACAACTGCTTCATTCAGAGGCATCTGCAGAATGAAGCCAGTGGAGGTGTGGTAGCAGAACAAATAAAAGTCTCCACACCCAAAGACACCTGTAAATTTGACTTTTTGCACTACTTTACAGGAGTACAAAGTCAACAGAAGCTCCAGATAACTCACATCTCCTCCACTGCCTAACATAAAAAAGCTTTATTTATTATTTATTAATTTATTAAATTATAAATCATTTATTTATTTATTAAATTTATTTGCCGCCCATCTCCTTTTGAAGCAATTCTGGGTGAATGCAAAATATTTTATGGCCTACCCAACCTGCTCAGGTCAGCTGACCTCATCTAAGAAATTACTCAGTTGAGATTCTTAAAATGTTAGCAGATGTTTTGGACATCCAGGGATGATCTTTGAAAGAGACAAATCAGAGCAAGAAAAAAAAATCTGGCCATGACAAGCAGGGGATAAAATGTAGGTTTGGGGGAATAAATGTTGAGGTAAAGCATTTGAACTGATCAACTCAACAAATCAAAGACATGGAATGAGAAGTTTTTAAAATGAAAAAGGGCAAAACACACAGAAGAAAAAACTGGTCAGCATTGCTGTGGCCCAAAACAGGAATTCTCATAGAATATAGAATAAGGGTTAAATTGTCAGATTCTCTTTCTCTGAATTTGGCTGTTTTTCTGCAGATATTTTCATTACCAGGCTATGTAAACACTTATTGGTGCAACCATCAGCTCGGAAACTGGAAATCATGCTTGGAAGTGGTTTTGCACATCAGTTTGGCCTAAAACCCACTTGATGGACAGATCAAGCCAAGCCAAAATGCAAAAAAAAAAAAAAAAAAGATCAAAAATTGTTTAAAGAGGGCATCTAACATAGTTTACACATAGCACATTGATATGGCATCCAAGTAGGCAAAACCACCTGTAGCTACTGTTTTGCACAAATTTTGAGAGATGGGAGGTAAAAAAGCAGACAAGCAGCTTCATGCTTGGTTTGTATACTGACTTCAAGAAATGCAAACCATGATTAGTGCAAATCATGGTTTGGCACGGTGCTTTAACCGAATAGTTCCTTTTTTGGCACATTCACAAAGCACAACCGATATTCTCAGGAATCTTTGTATGTTCAGAAGAACAACTGGAAAACATCCTTTTTGAAAAACTCAAAACTTTCTATACTGTATGTGAAAAGATGATTGTTTTGGAATTGAAAAAAGGTACATACCTGTTCTTCTCCAATTTATTATGGACTTCTCGGGTGCCAACTCTAAAATACAAAATATCAGAAAAAGCAAAGTCATTGCCAAGCAGCCAAGTTGTAAAATTATAAATATATCCGGAAGAGAAAGCATCTTAATTTTTACACTCTGCAAAGTGTTGTTAAAAGCAGTAGAAAGGAAGTATTTTATTTCGTAAGGAGGGAAGAAGTGTGCATATGCCTGCACATGTACAGGTTAGGTATCCTCGACTTACGACCATAATTGAGCTCAAAATTTCCATTGCTAAGCAAAGCGGTTGTTAAGTGAGTTTTGACCCTTTTGCCATAGTAAAGTGAAGTCCTCAATTTACAACAGTTCACTTAGTGACCAAAGTTACAACAGCACTGAAAAAAATGACTTAAAACTGCTTTTCACACTTATGGCCATGGCGACATCCCCATGGTAACAGGATCAAAATCCACATGCTTGGCAAACTGACTCATATTTATGATCACTGTGCCGTGAAGTGATCTCCATTTGTAACCTTCTGACAGGCAAAGTCAATGGGGAAGTTAGGTTCGCTTAACAACAGTGTGACTAACTTAACTGCAGTGATTCAATCAACAACTGTGACAAGAAAGATCATAAAATGAAGCAAAACTCACTTAACAAACGTTTCACTTAGCAACAAAAATTTTAGGTTCAATTGTGGTCGAGGACTACTTGTAATGCGATGGTTTAGCAAATCTGGATTCCCTCTTTGCTTTAGCTTGCCTAAAGCTGGTTGGGTAGATTATAAAAGGTGATCACATGACCACGGGTGAATGCTGCAACGGTCATAAGTGTGAAAAATGATTATAAGTCACATATTTTGGTGCTGTTGTAACTTCAAGTGGTCACTAAACAGATGGTTTCCAGTCGAGGGCTAGCTGTATCTTCTCCCTTCATTTTTCTTGAAGCAATTCAGAAGGATTGCAGACTCTTGCAGCCTCATTGAGCCAAACACACCCAGTCCCACATCACAGACACGCAAGATGTGCATGGCGCACTGATCGCCACATCCTTGTTGCCCTGGTAACAAATGCATCTGTTGTTTGCAGGCAACCTGCTGAGGGAAATGTGAGGCCCTTGCAACCTGTTTCTAGCAAGGAAAATCCAGGACATTAGAAATGTGTCATCGCAATCACACAAAGCGAGATTATTTTAGGAACCACAAGGAGAAAAAACATCAGGCAAAAATTCAACTTCTCAGGAATTCTGGAGGGAATCCGACATACAGATTAGATTTGGCATCAACGTTTACTTTAGCTTGAAGGCTGCCAGGCCGCGGCCCACTTCCAGGCTGCGGCCTGTTCAAAACCAGGCCGCAAAAGCCACGGATGAGGGCGCATGCGTGCAGCTCCACTAGTGCAAGCAGCAAGCACGTGTGGTGTTGTACACAGCTCCATTTGCACGAGTGGTGGGCCCGTCGCTCACATAAATGAAACCATGTGTGCTAACTAGCCTGCTGCTCAGGCAGAACCATCCCCTGTTCCTTCATCACCACCATATCCGCCGGTTTGCAAAGCGGGAGGTGTTGGGGCCCACCCCTTTAGCTTATTTCCTGGTGGGATCTCTGCAGGTATTCCACATGCTTGGTCACGTGTGCATTACTGGATCTTCCCCCCAGTTGTTGTCTTTCACACAGGCTGGGACTTCAGATCCAAAAATCCCCTTGCCAATTGAGACAAAAGACAGGGTGGGATTCTGGGAATTCCAGCCTCAGCCTATTTCAAGAGCACCAGGTTGGAGAAGACTGGTTGTTCTAGTTCAGGCATCTGCTTCCCACAATGGCCAGTTAAGAAAACTGCAGAAAACCACCAAACCCAAATGGTATACAATTTTAGCCACTAGCATTAGTACATGTGATAGCTCTGAACACTGAAAATTGAGACCAATTCTCTACAAATGAGTGTTTGTTCCATGGCTCTCGCGATGTCAAAGACCAGACAGCTATTTGTTTAGAATGGAAGGAGGATTTTTGCACTGGGCAGGGGGTTGAACTAGAATCATGATGGCGAACCTATGGCACGCATGCCAGAAGCAGCAAGCAGAGCCTTCTCTGTGGGCATGCAAGCCGTCGTCCCACCTCAGCTCTGCTGCACATGTGCATACGCCTCCCGCTGGCCAGCTGGTTTTCAGATCTCTGCCGCACATGCTGGGGGCGGGGGCGCATGCAGGGGCGGGGCGCATAGTGGCTTCCAAAAGGCTGTTTCGTGAGGATGGCTAGTACGATTATTAAGTAAGGGCGTGTGGGGCAAGTTCCCCCCTTCCCTCCCCTTGTTTCCTCACCTCATGTTCTCGCCACTGCAAGCAACCAGAGGAAATGGCAGGCAACTGGTTGCGCGGGCACTTAAGTAGGGCTAATTTTGGAAGTAGAGCTTAATTTTAGCACATGCATTTAAAAACATGATAACTCTTCTTCTCGGAGTAGGTCTTCTTTTCAGGGGAAACACAGTAGTTAAAGGAGACATCATGTGCTCACTCTTTAAAACCTTCCCTGCTGGCTTCCCCATTGATTTTCCTTGTCGGAAGCTGGCTGGGATGGTTGCGGATGGTGATCATGTGACCCCGGGACAGTACAACTGACATAAATACATGCCAATAGCCAAAAACCCAATCATGATCACATGACCATGGGGAGGTTGCAAGGACCAATTGTGAGTCACTTTGTTTAGTGCTGCTATTCTTAGGTACCTAAATGAAGATTAACTATAGCTCGTTCTATCTCCCAAATCTTTCTACTTTCATTGCACACAACAACCCCCTTAACCAAGTCCCAAAACACAGAAGGGGATCTGAGGACATGTGTGAATACAGCCCACTGAACTACTTGGTTATGCAAGCTCAGGAGATGGATTAACTCCATAAGGTTAAGGATGCTGGGTGAATGCAGCCCCCAGGTCTGCTGCAGCAGGGCAAACCACTCAGGAGTGATATTAATCATGAAGATGGCAGAGAGGATTATGATAATAATAATTCTTTTTTCTCCTTTATTCTCATCCTTCCTTCCCTTAACGGAGGAGAAGGCCATTTTATCAGGAAGAGACCAGACCCTTTTCTGTATTACGGAACTGAATCGACCACCATTGAGATGGGAATTTCTGTAAATAAATCGTTGTTGTAAGTGAAATTGGGCTGAATTTTTTCAAGGATTTTTACAGTGGTCATTAAGTGAATCATCACAGTCATTAAGCAAACCACACTGTCATTAATCAAATCCAGCTTCATTACAATGCTTTTTCAGGCATTTTTTTTTGCCTGAAATTAGCAAAAAAGGACATACCGTATTTTTCGGACTATGAGACATACTTTTTTCCTTCCGAAAAGTGGGTGGAAATGTCTGGGCATCTTATAAAGCAAATAAAGGCCTATTTTTGGTCTACAGAGTCCTTCTGAACAACAGGGAGAGCAAAAACAGAATGTGTGGAAGCAAAAACTATTTTTTCTTGTTTTATTCCTCTAAACCAAGGTGCGTCTTATAGTCCCGTGCATCTTATAGTATGAAAAATACAGTACATTTAGATCATGGGATTGCAGGATATTATAATTGGTAATAAATCCAGGGCGGTTTTGACTCCAAATTGCCCTCGTGTAACCATGAGGGTGGTACAGCTGTCATAATGCAAATGCAGGTTATATATCACTTTTTTCCGAGGCTGTGGTAACTTCAAACAGTCATTCAATTAACAGTTGTAAGTCAAGGACTACATGTCCTGAAACACACGTGGCCCAGAGCTGCACACAGGCTCTTCTACTCACCCGCCAGGTCTCTTCTTTTGCTCGCTGGGCTTGGCCTCTTCTAATGGGTTCACCTTGATGTTGAGTGGTGGAGGCACGTGATGTGGGAGGAGTGGCTGGTGGGCAGGTGGCTGGGGCTTGATTGGTGGCTGGGCCATATGATGTGGGGAAATAGCCAAGACGGAAGTGGCATAGTGGGGCAGCTGGCTGGGGCTGGCCGAAGGGGGTGTGGGGACCTTGATGTCTGGAAGAAGGGACCCCGAAGTCTTCTGGATCACGGGGGCCATCAGCGAGGGCTCCTTACTGAGACCCATGTTTAACATGGGTGAGTGCCGCTGGATAAGTGGGGGGGACAAGGTACTCTGGGGGGCTGGCTGAGGGGGGCTGGTGACGACCGGGATGGGGATGACGGAAATGGGAGCTGCCAGGGAGGGGGGAAGAGGAGGGGGAGGAGCTGGAGTGGGCGGAGACAAAGGGACAACCTGGAGGTCATTGCGGGATTCTTCTGGCTGGGCGACATGGTTAACCCTTTGCACGCTGGCCTTCTTCTGTTCCTGTTCATGCTCCTGGCAGAGTTTTTCATGTTTTTCATTTTCTTCTGAAAGAGGGAGAAAGAAAGAAAGAAAAATATGTCTTTAATAAGCAATGTGCATAGCTCTATCCATTGTGAAATCACCACAAGAGTCCACAAGAATCCACAATTTGTGGCTTGTTACTGAGATACGCTAGACTTTTTTGCGAGCTGATGCAAACAGGAATGAGAAAGGAGTCAATGGAAGACCACCAACCTCTAGCCCAAAGGAAGATCCCATCTCAACTGCGAAAGAATTGTGCAACAGCAATTCAAGATAAGTAAAAGGATGGATCTGATCTCCCTCAAAAAAGCAACCTAAAAAAAATGTTTACCTCTCAAAGGGAAACTTCTCACTTATCAGCATTATCTTGTTAACCCCATCCTTTCAACCACATGTAAAAAGCTGCTACTCCACAGGATTAAAGTTTGTTTTATTCTCCCTAATGGCTTTTCTGATGCCACCCTTTCTAATCAACACCAATTTATACTATCATCCCTTCTGTCACTTTTAATTAATAACTAACCTTTTAAGATATTTTGAAATATTACTTCAAGAACCATTCCAATAAGCTCTTAGTTGTCATTGGTATACAGAATTTATTAAACAATAACTTGGTGCTTTCTGAGCTTGGCTGCCTTTCTTGCACGTGTCTCATGACTCAATTAGGAAACATTACAAGTAGTCCTCGACTACAACCACAATGGAGCCCAAAATTTGTGTTAAGTGAGATGTTTGTTCAGTGATTTTTGCCCCATTTTATGGTCTTTCTTGCAGCAATTGTTAAATGAATCAGTGTGGTTAATAAGTTAGTAACCTAGTTGTGTTAAGTGAATCTGACTTCCCCATTGATTTTGCTTTGTCAGAAGGTCGCAAAAGGGGATCAACATGACCTTAGGACACAGCAAGCGGTCATAAATATGAAACAGTTACCAAGCATCTGAATTTTGATCAAAGGTGATCATGGGGTTGCTGCAAAGGTCGTAACTGTGAAGAACAATCATAAGTCAGTGCCACTGTATCTTTGAGCTTTCACTAAATGAACTGTTGTAAATCAAGAACTCCCTTTTTTGATATGCTCTCTATCATCATCATCATCATCATCCCATCCACTGTTGATGTTACATAGTTGAGTCAGGAAACAACCCAACATAGAGAGCACCAAGGATTTCACAATTCAACCACGGCCTACAAATATTCTCTTTGGTTGGAATTTATCTATATACTACTAAAATTTCTTCTATCTATATATTACTAAAACTCTCTGGTCTATTTGTAACAACCAACTGGGTGAAATTGGAGGTGTATGTCAGAGTGTTTGCAGCGTGACTACAATTGTGAGACAACCCAGGAGCAAAACACAGCATGGAGGCTTTGTCTTTTAACAATGGTTTATATACAAGACAGCTATATATGTGGTAGGCAAATACCTGGCAATCAATCAATCGTCTTTACTGCACAGAGAACCACAATGGAGACAGAACACACAGAGAAAGAAGTAGGCCTTCTCATGGCCTCATATAGACAGCTTCTTAAAGTGGTAAAACCCTGTAGACCCATCCTCAATCTTAAAGTGGCAATAACCATGCTGATTCATCCTCATTGCATCAGCCTTACAACAACTGGTCAGCTATTAAATCTCAATGCCTTAACAGTATAGAGCAACAGAGTAATTCAAATGGACTAACTTACATAATGCCAGAACCCATGACTCCTGTGGGAGTGAAATTTTGAGAAACTGTGACCACATTAACATCACCACTCCTTCCAATGATGCTTCCCAGAAACCTGTAGGTTGTGTGGCACAAGGGAAGACAGGAAGGCTATATCCATTGCTCTTGTTCTAACCTCCAACTCCTCCTCTATCAATTGGCTGGTGCAAGATTTGACAGACCATGAACATTTAATAACTTGCCCAATAAATATTGATCAAATATGAATTTGTCCTTTACTCAAAAGGTTTTTTTTTTCAAAATTCTGTTACTGGGTTAATTTAGGGCAAGATAATTTCTCAGATTTTTAAATCTCACTGGGCCAACAAAATATAATTTAGTTTACCACAGTGAACAATAAAACTTAGAACTGATTTCTTGTGTTGGATCAATTCATAGGCATTAGGAAACAAAGTCAGTACACTAATCTCAGAATTCAAGGAGTGGTTTTCCTCACCTCACAGAAACTTCTGGACCAAATTCATGTCTAAGGGGGGGTTCACCAGTGATCATAAGCAGCTGTCCATTTTCTGATTGATCTCAAAAAAGAATCTGAACATCTAACATCAAATATCTATGCAGTTGTTTGATAAACCAGATTTAACGGGAAGTTGAAGGCAAAAAATAAAATAAAATCCCAACGAGATTCATTTAAGTCTAAGATTTTTAAAGACTTTCAAGAAAATCTGACCTGCTTAACTACAAAAATTTAATTATGCTGATAGGAGAGAAAACCATGTTCTTTACTTACAACGGCAGAAGAAAATTTATCTCGCGCATTAAGTTTTGTTCACAGAGATATTGCAATCCTCAAATTTCGAACAGAACCACAACAGAATTAATAGAGAACGGGGTCAAAAAAGTCAAGATGATGACCATGACAGTGTGACCAAGGCCTTGCCCTTTATACATGGGGCACGGCTTAAACCAGGGGCCTTCAACCTTGGCAACTTTAAGATTTGTGGACTTCAACTCCCAGAATTCCTCAGCCAGCAAAGCTCCCAAGGTTAGAGACCCCTGGCTTAAACCACACCATTGCCACCACCATCTTGAATTTTCTGACCCACTCTAAGGAAACTCAAGTACAGATCTGAACAAAAGTCATCCTGACAAGAAGGATGCATGCATGTATCCTGACAAAAGTCATTCTGACACTTCTAGCGTACCCCAACACTTTTAAGATGATTGGATTTCAACTCCCAGAATTTCCTAGCCACCATGGCTAGCCAGGGAATTCTTGAAGTTGAAGTCCACCCATCTTCATCTGCCAAGTTTGGAAAACACTGTTCTAGAAATTCTCTGAATTTCCAGAAAAAAATTGCAGACCACAGGAACCAGTAGCACTACTCAGGTGACCCTGAGGACACAGATAAACCTCCTAGTGTTTCAGTGATCCTCTAAAAGGATGCAAATGACCAGCTGTCTGCACAGAATATAAATCCTTCCATTCCCCACTATCCTGCCAACTGAAGAAGCATCTTGTATGAGAAGTGAAATATCTTCAAAGAAAAAAGTCCAGTTGCCTTCTGAAAAAGCACCTTTGGGACAACCATGATCTGGATCAGTGGTCGCCAACAAGTGGGCCACGAGAAAATTTTGGTGGGCCGCAGAGAAATCTCACCCCAAGAATAAACCCCCAAAGCAATTAATCCAGGCTATGCAGAAACACAAGTGCTGCGCCACCCACATGGCCCGCGGGAACCCTCCCTGCCCACTCACTCCTTACCCAGAAAACTTGCCTGCTAAATTTCTATTTTTCCTTTTTCCAACCATCATCTGTTGTCTGTGCCGGGAGATTTGGATTAGCTAGGAAGCAGAAAATGGTTGGATTTCTTGCTTTCCAGCTAGTCTTTAGATCTTCGGCTCTGCTTTTAAGTACAGCCGAACCTCCCTTAGGACTGAAGCTTTGCCGGCAAGCAAATTCAGTGCAGACTCGTGGCAAACAAATTTGAGAGACTGAGCTAGCCGACAGCAGATAGATAGATAGATGGATCATTGAATGATTCTGTGAGCAACTCAATCTGCCTGCTTTGCCTGATTTTGGGTAAAAGTTGCTCTTTTTTTAAAATAAAAAGTTCAATATTTACATGCATGGTGTGTTGTGAGTTAATTTTATGAGTTTGCTTGCGAGCAAATTTTATGTAACAGACTGAGCGAGCCGATGGCAGAAAGATAGATCTCTGAATGAATCTGCGATTCTGTGAGAAACAATCTGCCTGCAAGCTTTGCCTGATTTGGGGTAAAAATTGCTCTTTTCAGTATTTATGTAAATATTTATATTTACATACAAGCCATGCCCAGCCAGTCACATGACCACCAAACCACACCCACAAATTAGGCCACACCCACATAACCAGTTAGTGGTCCCTGGGATCTAAAATTATGAGTTTGGTGGTCCTTGAGGTCCAAAATGTTGGTGACCCCGATCTGGATGACTGAGAATCTCTCCAGACTTTTTGCTCCAGAAAAGCCACAATGATTCAATGTTCTCCCTCCCATCTAAAAAATAAAAAATGATTTTTCCTCCATGTTTGCAAGTTATGAGTATGACTTGCACATTTTAAGATTTTTCCAGATTCATGAACTGCTACACTCATGATATGCCAACTGCAGGGATGGGCAGTGAAGGTCAAAATTAGGTGAAGCTGCTTTCTCCAAGGTCAGATACTTCATTTGCAAGCTTGAAGGTAGAAATGTGAGAAAGCCAAGCAATGCTGTTTCAGTGACCTTTGTATGTAGAGATACAGAGAGCAACCACAGAACTGGATGAAAAGATGTAGCTGCTTTAAACAGTTGCACAGATGTGCTACAATCCTGTCCTTAAATAATTCAGAGCAGCTTTTGGGAATCAAAATCTGTAGACTGCCTGATCCTATGTGAACCCCACCCTGCTTGGTAAACGCAAATTTACACTTTAAAAATAATCCTACTCAAATTTCTTCAAAAGGAAAAGGATGTCAGAATGTTTGGCAGCGTGACTACTTTTATGAGACAACCCAGGAGTAACACACAGCAGAGACTTAGACATTAGCAGTGATTTAATATACAACAAGTATATACAGATAATATACATGTGGTAGCAAAATACCTTCACAAGCAAGCTTTTCTTCTTCCTAACATAAGGAAAACTTCTGCACTGAATACTGGCCACAAGGAAAGAGAACCACGCCCTCTAACAGCTGCCTTTTATACACACACCTCTTAAGGAAACTTTACTCTCCATCCTTAAAGGGAAATACCCATACTCTGCTGAATCACTGAATCACATCAGTCAGATTTACATCAGATTCACAGCATCGTGCAGTTACTCACTTGCTGGTCAGTTTCTAAATCTAAGGAACTTACCTTAACAAAGGATTTATAGTGCAAGGTTCTGTTTTGGCATTCGCGTTATTCTATGCGTTCATAAATGATTTGAATGAAAAGTTAGAGCAGTGTTTCTCAACCTTGGCCAATATTAAACTGCCTGGTCTTCAACTCCAAGAATTCTCCAGACAGCATGCTGAAGTTGAAGTCCTGACATCTTAAAATGGCAGAAGTTGAGAAACGCTATACGATAATCATGTTTGTAGATGAGTCAAAGACAGGAGGAATAGCAAACACCTTAGATAAGAGTATAATCTTTTCAGAGTATCTTGACAAGCTGGAACAACAGGCAGGAACCAGGAGATGGATTTTAACAAGGCAAATGCAATATCCTACCTACATACTTGGGTAGGAAAAAAAAAATCAAAACTAAGAATATAGCATGGCGGATAGGCAGCAGCACACACAAAATGGATCTTCATGAATCACCAGCTAAATAGGAGACCACAGTGTGATGCAGTTACAGAACAAGCCAACACAAGTCCCAGATTGTATCAACAGAAGGTCAAAGTCAAGATTGAGAGAAGACATTGTTCCTGTCTTTCTGATTTGATGAAATCACAGCTAGCTAGTGTTTGGTTCTAGGCATAGCATTTAGGGTGTACCCATTCAGATCAGAGTAGCTGAGACAAGCTGTTTAGTTACAGTTGTTGAGTGAATCACTGCAGTTGTTAAATTAGTAACACGGTCGTTAAGTGAATCTGGCTTCCCATTGACTTTGCTTGTCAGATGGTCTCAAAAGGGGATCACATTGCTCCATGACACTGCAATCGTCATAAATATGAGCCACTTGCCAAGCATCACATGACCCTGGGGATGATACAATGGTTGTGTGAAAAATGGTCATGTCATTTTTTTCAGTGCCATTGTAACTTCAAACGGTCATTAGATAAATGGTTGCAAGTTGAGGACTACCTATATTTTAAGAGCTATCATCTAAAACTTGTGGAGAAATTCTTCAGAATTACCCCAAAGGCGAGACAAAACACAAACAACAGATTTACATTACAATGACGCAGGTGACAGTTTGACATTAAAAAATTTATTATAATAACAATAATAATCCTAACACAGATAATGCTTAGCTTACTACCACAATTGAGATTGGAACTTCCATTGCTGGATGACACAGTTATTAAATGAGTTATGCTCAACTTCACAAATTTTTTGGCCACAGTCATTAAAGTGAATCACTATGGTCATCAAATTAATTATGTAGTGTGCCAAGCAAATCCAGTTTACTCGATTGAGTTTGGTTCTTGGAGGTTAGCTGGGATGTTGGCTTGCAAATGGTGCTCATGTGACTTATGACCCTGCAATCGTTGTAAATACAGGCTGGGTGCCAAGCACAGATTCACAGTCACATTGACCACAGAGACACTGGGATAGCCATTAACTGCAAGGACCTGTCACTTTTATTTAGCACCACCATAACTTTAAACGGCATGAAACAAATTCTTGTAAATTGAGGACTACCTGTAAGAACTATTCAACAGACTGTCTCTGAAGATGGTGGACTCCCTTGACCAGGGGTCGGCAACCTTAAACTGAGCCACAAAGGTCCTAACCAGAAATCCTATATTCTATTCTGGAGCCAACTGGAAGTCTGGTTCTCCCACCATAGAGTCTCCTCCCAGAGCAGTGTCCTTTTTCCTCTGCACCAAAATTCAGGTTCCCTCACCCATAGTGTCTCCTCCCGGTGGGGCATCTTTTTTCCTCTACCTGTCCTAACCGAAAGCCCGATCAATTGTGGAGCCAACCGGAAAACCCGCCCCTCACCATAGTCTCTCCTGACATACCCTACATTTCCTCCTCCCCAACCGGAAGTTCAAAATTGTGGTGTTGACCAGCAACAGGGAGCCACAGCAGAGGGATGAAAGAGCCACATGTGGCTCCAGAGCCACGGATTGCCAACTCCTGCCCTTGACCAATGTGATTAACAGGAATATTCTAGTAATGGAAACCTACACAGGACATGGAGTGGATTCGATCAGCGGTTCCCAGTCTTTCTGGCTTAGCAGGTGTGTGTGTGTTTGTGTGTGGAGAGATGGTTTTGCACATGCGGTCTTGCCCACCACTTCCGCAGTCCAGTTCCAAATGGGCTGCAGCCCAGCACCAGGCCACAGATCACGGGTTGGGGGCCCATGGAGTAGATGATCTTCAAAATCCTTTTTAATGTTATCATTCGGTGTTTCTATGATTCAACAGGACTAGTTTAAAAAAACAACAACTGGAATGCATGGATCCTGTGCTGGTACCTGTAAGTGCATGGATAATAACTTCTCACATAATACTAATTTTAACACCCAGTTTTTATATTAAAAAGACAAGAAAGAGTTTATGACAACACAATCCCACATCATGGATGACAATCTCCCACATCAACCTCCAGGAACTGGCGTTCAAAGCTACGCTGCTTTCTAGACAAGGAGGTTCCATATTAGATCACAGTCAGGTAAAGGCTTAGCACCTGAATATACACTGCTCAAAAAAATAAAGGGAACACTTAAACAACACAATGTAACTTGGAAGTCAATCACACTTCTGTGAAATCAAACTGTTCACTTGGGTACCAACACTGATTGACAGTTAATTTCACATGCTGTTGTGCAAATGGAATAGACAACAGGTGGAAAGCAGAGGCAGTTAGCAAGACACCCCCAACAAAGGAGTGGTTCTGCAGGTGGTGACCACAGACCACTTCTCAGTTCCTATGTTTTCTGGCTGATGGTTTGGTCACTTTTGAATGCTGGCGGTGCTTTCACTCTAGTAGTCGCATGAGACAGAGAACACCAAGAATGGCAAATTCTCCATTGGCGCCTTGTGCTCTTCACAGATGAAAGCAGGTTCACACTGAGCACATGTGACAGACATGACAGGGCCTGGAGACACTGTGGAGAATGTTCTGCTACCTGCAACATCCTCCAGCATGACCGGTTTGGTAGTGGGTCAGTAATGGTGTGGGGTGGCATTTATTTAGGGGGGCACACAGCCCTCCATGTGCTCGCCTGAGGTAGCCTGACTGCCATTAGGAACCGAGATGAGATCCTCAGACCATATGCTGGTACGGTTGGCCCTGGGTTCCTCCTAAAGCACGACAATGCTCGACCTCATGTGGCTGGAGTGTGTCAGCAGTTCCTGCAAGACGAAGGCATTGATGCCATGGACTGGCCCACCCGTTCCCCAGACCTGAATTCAATTGAACACATCTGGGACATCACGTCTCGCTCCATCCACCAATGCCATGTTGCACCACAGACTGTCCAGGAGTTGGGGGATGCTTTAGTCCAGGTGTAGGAGGAGATCCCTCAGGAGACCATCTGCCTTCTCATCAGGAGCAGGCCCAGGCATTGTAGGGAGGTCATACAGGCACTTGGAGGCTACACATACTACTGAGCCTCATTTTGACTTGTTTTAAGGGCATTACATCTAAGTTGGATCAGCCTTCAAATCCAGACCTCCATGGATTGCTAAATTTGATTTCCATTGATAATTTTTGTGTGATTTTGTTGTCAGAACATTCAAATATGTAGTGGACAAAGTATTTAATAAGAATATTTCATTCATTCAAATCTAGGATGTCTTATTTTTGTGTTCCCTTTATTTTTTTGAGCAGTGTAGTCCAAATTGCTAACTCTAATTAGTCTTTAACCCAGTTGGCTTAAGCGGTTGTGCAAGGGGTTTCATTAGTGCATAGTTTGACATACTGTGTCAATTAAGAAAATAAATCAATTCATCAGGTTCAGGGGCTGGTGTGAATGCAACCTATGAGATTAAATCTTATGACCAGAACTGACAGGGATGGTTTTAATCAGTCTTCTCCAAATTGGCCTTTTCCAGATAGGTAAGGACTATCCTATCTCAAGAATGTCAGGATGGGAACACTGATTTAAAACTAGGCTTCCTAACCCTCTCTAAAGAATAATAAAATCTGTTTGATTTTACCAGTCAATCTTGAGCACAGTCCAGTGTCTTTGCTTTGGAGAGCAACATCAAGTAAAAGATAAGGTCCATCAAATTTCCTAAAACCAACACACAGGATGATAACGTACAGTAATAAAAGAGACAGAAAATAGAGATTTCTACCCTCCTACACTTTCTGCCTCTCCTTGCAATGGCACCGCCCAGTAGGACTAGTTGCCCAACAAAATTTTGCTACTTATCATTAGGATTCTGAAGTCAGTGCCTACAGATAGGTAATTTACATTAAAAGTCACTAGGAGCACGCTTTATTGTGAAAACCAGGATTTGTGCATTAGTGTGTTGTGGGAAACCAGGCAGTTCTTATTTATTGAGCAAATTATGGATTAGAGCAGGGGCAATTTCATTGAGGGCCGTATCAGGGTTGTGTTTGATCTTGGGGGGGCTGGTGTGGCCAGCTCGACATCACTCGTTTCAGGGGGCCCTGTGGTGGCCTGAGCGCTCTGTCAGTTAAAATGGGCTCCCGACAGTGGTGGGATTCAAATTGTTTTACTACCGATTCTGTGGGCGTGGCTTGGTGAGCGTGGCAGGGGAAGGATATTGTAAAATCTCCAGTCAGAGGGGGTATTTGCTGGTTCTCCAAACTACTTAAAATTTCTACCAGTTCTCCAGAACTGGTCAGAACCTGCTGAATACCATCTCTGGCTCCCGAGCTCTGTTTTCAGCTGTGACGGCCTCCTGCAATCCTTTGCCAGTGAAAACAGAGTTTGGGAGGGCCGCATGTGTGACCCTCCTGACCTCTGTTTTCACTGGCAGAGGCGCAGTGGGCCAGTCCTTTGCTGTTTTCAGGGTGGCCCTGTGGGCCAGATTTGGGCCTTGAGCCTTGAGTTTGAGAGCCCTGGATTAGAGAGATGTGCGAGTCTCGTCTAAAGTCAGGCTTGCTATGCTTAAATCCCAAATGAGCAATGAAACACATCCCTTACCATGTTTGAATTGCTCAGAAGTTGCGGGTGCTCCATCGCTAGAGGTTTCTAAGAAAAGACTGGACAGCCATTTGTCCAGCATGGTATAGGTATCTCCTGCTTGGACAGAGAGTTGGACAAGAAGGTCTCCAAGATCCCTTTCCAATTCTATTATCCCCAAACCTAGCTTTCTGTAACCTTTACCACTAGACATGATGCAAGTTTGCATGTCCTGTCTGGCCCTGTTTATTTAAAACACAAGACAGGACCAGCAGCCAGATAGGTTAAAAGGGAACTGCAGCCAGATCATTTCTCTACCTTTCTCTGCAACAGCCAGACTCTGTTGACTTACCTTCATTGACTTCTGAAGTTCCACCTCTAAACATACCTGAGATTAACCTGTTTCAGCCCTTTTAAAAGCTAGACTTTTTTCTTTTTTTAATCAAGGCTAAGATTCAGTGCATAGGCAAACTCAGGTTTCAGAATTCACAATTTCTCCCCATGCTAATATCTGGGATAAATCTTCTGGATAGAAATCAAATGATGGCAAAGGGCAATCCAGTTTATTGACTGAGCTACATTGTTCAGTCCCATATTTGCAATAAAGCCAAAACAAGTGCAGAGAAGAACAACTGGGATGATTAGGGGACTGGAGACTGAACCATATGAAGAATGGTTGCAGGAACTGGGCATGGCTAGTCTAGTGAAGAGAAGGACCAGGGGAGACAGGATAACAGCCTTCCAATATTTGAGGGGCTGCTACAGAGAGGAAGGAGTCAACCTATTTTCCAAAGTTTTCCAAACTTGCTTCAGAAGTTTTCAAGAAGAGACTGGACAGTCACCTGTCAGAAAAGGCAGGGATCTCCAACCTTGGCAACTTTAAGACTTGTGGACTTCAAAGTTGACTTAGGATTCTGGGAATTGAAGTACACAAGTCTTAAAAGTTGCCAAATTTGGAGACCTCTGGTTAAGAGGATTGTGCCCCATTTCATGACCTTTTTGCCACAGATGTTAAGCAAATCACAGCAGTTGCTAACCGAATCATACAGTCATTAAGCGAATCTGACTCCCACCACCTTGATTCTTCTATCCGTTAGAACTCCGGATGGGAAGGTTGCAAATGGTGATCACATGACCCTAGGACAATGCAACCATCATAAATACATGCCAGTTACCAAGCATCCAAATTTTGATCACATGACCATGGCAATGCTACAACAGTTCTAAATACAGGTAGTCCTCGACTTGTGACCACAATTGGGCCCAACATTTCTATTATTAAGGGAGTTTTGCCCCACTTTATGATCTTTCTTGCCACAGTTGGTAAGTGAATCACTGCAGTTGGCAAGTTAGTAACCCGGCTGCGAAGTAAATCTGGCTTCCCCATTGACTTGCTCGTCAGAAGGTCGCAAAAGGGAAACCCATGACCCCGGGATACAGCAACGATCATAAGTATGAACCAGTGGCCAAGCATCTGAATTTTGATCACGTGATCATGGGGGAATGCTACCAATGCTGTGACTGTGAAAAATGGTCATAATTCAATCTTTTCAGTAACCGTTGTACCTTTGAATGGTCACTAAATGAATGGCTGTAAATCGAGGACTACCTGTAATGTGTACAACCATCTTATTAAGCAGGGTGAGCTTCAAGAAGCCGGCTAGTGGTAAAGGAACCCTTTTCCTAAGAAAACTTCAGGTGCTTCAGAACAAGCACCCGGAGTGAATCAGATTTCACCCTGCCTGGATCTCTGGAGGCTTTTCTTGATGCCAAACATCTCATAGCCTCCAGAAATGACTCATACCTTCTCCTGCCTGGCAGGGTGGAGACCTTTCAGCCTATGACCAACAGGCAGCACCTGATCCAACTGAAAGCTTCACTAGGGAGTCACCTGTCGGGGGGAGAATTTTTTTCCTCTCACTTCCTGTGGGAAAATTAACTCACCTGGGTTCCTAAGGGGAAGAGAGAGGCGTTTCCCCGTCTTCAAGCAAGAGGCATTCACTAAATGACACAGGGCAGCCTGTTGAACAGGTTGCTGCTGGCTTATTCCAGGGAACCTACTCCCTGCCAACTGCCTAACAACTTCCCAGACCCAAAACAAAGACACTGGAGGAGCCTTGCAAGGTGGAAATTCAGAGGCAGCATGGTGTACTGGTTAAAGAAGCCAGGGAGATTCAGGTTCATA
Organism: Laticauda colubrina; assembly: GCA_015471245.1. Taxonomy (NCBI): domain Eukaryota; kingdom Metazoa; phylum Chordata; class Lepidosauria; order Squamata; family Elapidae; genus Laticauda; species Laticauda colubrina. The sequence goes on along the minus strand of BLBF01000036.1, from coordinate 23,385,086 downwards.
TCTGCCTTCTGCCGTAAAGACTAGAAGTTTGACCAGGGTCGAAACCAGGGCACTACCTCGTGTGAATGATGCCAACATCATCGGTGCGGAGTCTAGAAAGAGGGCATGCAACTCAAAACTGCACCAGTTTTTGCATCAATTCTTAGCTTGCTATGATGTGCAACCCTGTAAGCCAATCAGCTATGGGTCTCAGCCCCACCCCATACAAATTCAAAGGAAGGGATAGAGCAGGGAGGGGTCTTCAAACTTGACAGCTTTATGGACTTATGGACTTCCTCCAGTCTTATGGACTAATGGATTTCCTCCAGTCACGTTAGCTCAGGAATTCTGGGAGTTGAAGTCCACAAGTCTTAAACTTGCCAAGTGTGAAGACCCTTGCAATAGAGTGAAGCGCGGCTCAGAACAGAAAATGGTAGACCCATAAGTGAAGCCCAACATTTGATTGGTTACAGTGCACAAGCCATTCCCACCGCTACATTCCTGATCAATGGGAAAAGAGTTACCCATGCAATGAAGCTTTTGCCAATAATTCTTTTAATTAATGGATGGAATTGGAGGAAATGGTGGAGATTATTCTCCAAAATTGCATCATCTGACCTGTGTTCTGTTAACCCTAGCCAAAATAAGCCATGACTATTTAGCAGCTATGCAGAACTGAGTTGTCTGAACAGAGTCACTTGAATTAATATGGGACCCTGCAACATTCTTCAAAATCTCTCTTCATTCAACCTGTCTTCTCCTCAGCATTCAATTTTGTCTTTGGATGCAAACACCAGGTTAAAGAGCAGTTTGCTTAATCATGGTTTATGGACTAAACTGCAGCTGGCTTTCATATACATTAAATGCTGAGCCATAAATTATGAATTTATAAGGCCAGGTTCACCAAAATAATTTCAAAATCCCAATCCCTCTTAATGTTTAGCATATTGGGTAAAGAACAAGAGCAAAAACATTATCAAGCGCCTGACAGCCTCTTTGATCATAGCTGGAGTTTGACGCTACCAGACAGCATAATTCTAGGTTTACAAACATACATTTCAAAACCAAGTTTTCAACAGTGGCTGGTCAAGCAAGGTCACAGTTTGGCCATCTCTCTTTTTGTTCCTCTTCATGAGAATAGGCCCTGCTGAGATTAGGCCAAGGCAGCAATTCAGTCTCTTAAAAGTGGTTGATCACATGCATTTAAGGAGTCCACAAACTGGAGATGAACAAAAAGAAATATTTTCTGCTACGGACACCAAAATCTAGGCTGGAGTGACTCCATTCTTGAAGGTAGCATCTATTCAACATGCCACTAATACACAAGTCCTCTAATACAGAAGTCTCCAATTTTGGCAACTTTAAGCCTGGAAAACTTCCAACTTCTAGCATCAAAATTTGGGCACTTGGGTCAGTGGCGTGTATATATGACGGGGTCATGTGATTGCCATTTGCAACATTCCTAGTCAGCTTCTGACAACCAAAATCAATGAGGCCAGATTCATTTAACTTTGTGATTCACTAAATGTTGATTCACTAACGACAGCAAAATTGTTGTAACTTTGAACAGTCATTAAATGAGTGGTTGCAAGTCGATGACTATCTGTGTATTTTGATATATTATTGCCAAGAAAAATAGACAGAGGGGAATTGCTCTGCTCAAGAACACAATAACTCATCTTGCAAGCTTTAAGGATGGAGGAGGTGAACACTGTTGGCTTCATTTTACAGACTGGGGAAAACAAGGACTAACATACAATGCTACCCACTGGCTGGATTTACATATCATGACAGTGAGAACAATCAACCAATGGAATAGCTTGCCCTTGGAAGTTGTGGGAGCTCCATCAGTTGAGACTTTCAAGAAGAGATTGGACTGCCACTTGTCAGAAATGGTATGGGGTCTCCCGCTTGGGCGGGAGGTTGGACTAGATGACCTACAAGGTCCCTTCCAATTCTGATTACCTGTATCTGTATCTGTATCTGCTAAACAATAATGAGACTGGTTGGACTTCAGAAGAGAGTGATGCATGAATCCTGTCATCGTAACTTGTAAAACTTGGTTTATGACTAGAGTTGCCTGACGGCTTATTAAAGTATTGTATGATATAAACGATGTAAAACCTTGCTCATCATGGGTTTTCTACTTGCCTGGTTTCCCACTGAAATGAAGGCACTCCCGATGACTGGGCCATTTGACTGACCACCTTGAAGGATTTCATTAAGAAGTGAAAAACCAGGGGATGTTGCAGACATCAAAGACATAGCAATAGCACTTAAGACTTAAGTGCTTGGCAGCCCCCTCTAAGCAGTTTACAGAGTCAGCTTATTGCCCCCAACAATCTTTTTACCCATGTCGGAAGGATGGAAGGCTGAGTCAACCTTGAGCCTGGTGAGACTCGAACGCAGTACTGCATTCTAACCACTGCGCCATCACGGCTCATGCATCAAAAAACTACGTGAGTCCTTTTTCCTCCCATCATCCTCAGAAAACAAGATTGTGTGAGGATTGTAATCCGAGGCTGCCAGAATAGGCAAACTGAATCATACTTGGTTAAACTATTTCAGCAGAAACAATAATAGTAATAGCACTTAATATACTGCTTCACAGTGTTTTACAGCCCTCTCTAAGTGGTTAGCAGAGTCAGCGTTTTGCCCCCAAACAATCTGGGTCCTCATTTTACTGAACTCAGAAGGATGGATGGCTGAGTCAACTATGAGCTGGTCAGGATCAAACGCCTGGCTGTGGCAGAGTTTGCCTGCAATACTGCACTTTAATCCCTGGGCCATCACAGCTCTACATCTCCAAGGGAGTCAGAATAACAGTTGGGAGAGGACAGGAGGGGACCCAGTCCCTATTCAACCTATGGAAACTACTCTTGGGCATCCCTATTGAGCCTCTATGAGGGTTCAACTGTTGGTGGTTGAAGACACCTACACCCCCTGTAGGTGTCCAGCTTCTTTGTGGAGTCGTTCAACTGCAACAAGCAAAGTCATAGTACAGTCCATGTCCTCAAATCCCCAAAAAGCTTTTTCCTATCGAGAGATCCTTCCTCTTCTGCCACATCTGTGGGAATCAAAAAATGCAAGATAATTAGAGATCCAGCTAGCCTTGAATTAAGGGAGAAATTTCCTGGCAGAACAATTAATCAGTGGAACAACCTGCCACCAGAAGTTGCAGGTACTCCAACACTGGAGGTTTTGAAGAAGAGATTGGGCCGCAATTTATCCAGAATGGCAGAGGGTCTCCTGCTTGAGTAGAGGATTGGACTAGAAGACCCCCAAAGTCCCTTCCAACTCTACCCTACCCTACCCTACCCTACCCTACCCTATGGAAAGGAGAACAGCCTCACTATGCTAGAATCTCACACCTTGCCAAAGCACATTAGTGGGCTGCGTTTTGTCTTAAAGCAGTACGTGAGAACAGACCCAGGACCATTAACAAAACAGAAACTACACTGGCAGCACAATGTTGCTATGTAGAAAGTTCCTGCCCTTGTTCCCCAGGATATGTCACCCTCTTCCATCTTCCCCTAAAAATGCTTGACTTTATACAATGCCCTTCCTACACAAGCAAATATAGTTTGTGCCTATCTGGGGACAGGACTGGACTATCTGTATCATTTCTTCCTCTACAAGACCACCAAGTTACTCAGGCTGAGCATGGACGAAAAACGATCACAATTCCAAAGGATTCTTCTGACTGAGACCTGCCTATCAGATATCCACCTTGTCACTGGAAGATTTGAATCCCTTTCATTCACACTCTGTATTTCCTGCCAGTTGCATATCTCTGCCCACTTAAGGTATGCAGGATCCTCCCTCCCCACTCCAGGGATCCATTAGAAGCCACAATGATGTTTTACTCACAACGTCCTCACTAGGCAATAGATGCAGATCGCACAATTTCCCCTTGCATGCACAATGACATAACAATCTGTGTGACATCACCTGCCTTCCCCGTGCCACCATCATTCCTGCCAACCAAGGCAAAGCACAGAAGTCTTTTGTTTCCTTTTCTCTGCACATCCCTCTAATTGCACACACAGAAAGTTTGATTGCAATTGTGCACAGCAAGTGGTTTTTCAATGGGAAAACTACAAGGCTTCCTCCAGACAAGAAACAGGGGGGAAGATATTACTACTCCCTTGAATGACACAAAATTAAATAGTGAGATTTCCCTTTGGTCCCAATAAAATCCAAAAGTGTATCTGTGCATGTGTTGTATGCCAGCAATATGGACAATGCTTGTATTATTATTTTTTTACAAGTCACACACACCTTGGGGTCATCTAGGACATGAGGTATTCCTATATCCAAGGGGATGCCACAAAGAAGAAAGGGTCAACCTATTTTCCAAAGCACCTGAGGTCAGAACAAGAAGTAAAAAATGGAAACTTATCCAACCAAGAATTAAGGAGAAATTTCTTGACAATGATAATATTTAAATTAGTCAACCAACTTGCCTTCAGATGTTATGAATGCTCCAACTCTGGAGATCTTTAAGAAGAGACTGGACAACCATTTGTCTGAAATGGTATAGGGTTTCCTGCGAGAGCAGGGAATTGGACTAGAACAGGGGTCTCCAACCTTGGCAACTTTAAGACTTGTGGATTTCAATTCCCAGAATTCCTCAGCCAGCAAAGCTTGCTGCGGAATTCTGGGAGTTGAAGTCCACAGGTCTTAAAAGTTGCCACGGTTGGAGAGCCCTGGACAAGAAGACCTCCAAGGTCCCTTCCAACTCTCTTATTCTGTTAAATCCTCCTGGTCACTACCTTTTATATATGGTTGCAAAGATTTGACACAACATGATGGCATCCATCCATCCACCCACCCATTTTGATCATGGCATCGGAGCATGGTTGGTTTTCTTCGTACATAGTCTCAACTTATAGCTATTGTTTTGCAACTGTTGAAAGTTACAACTATAACTGAAATTATTCTATTTCTACCTATTATCTGCCAGCCCCGACTTGTAACTATTCCAACGGTTCTCACCCTCCTGGTGCAGGCATCCATTATATTATCTTCTGCACCACTGTTTTAATATTATGGCAAGCCACCTGACAGAATCTTAGTGATGATTGAGAGCTTAGAACCAAGGTGAATTCCACAGCTGACCCTGGAAATCCAAGAGTTGAAGAAATACTCTCACTTATTTGGGGGCACACTCATAAACCAGTCTGGGTCCGAGGGCAGGATCAACCCATGAAACAAAGATGCCCGGAGGTTTCAGGAGATGGTATGAAGAATCATCGATCAAATTCAGATCAAGTGAAAGGAATCTCATCTTGCTGAGATCTCATGAAGTCCTCCAGAGATAGGATCTGTTCATCCTAGGAGAAGCACTACTACTGAACCAGTCAACTGTGGTCCTAGTATTCTCTATGTAACCTCTGCTGAGATGAAGAATGTGTGCCGTCGGCCCATGCTAATCGTCATGTGGCCCTGAATGACCCTTGATCTGAACCCGCTCTAATTGTTTACACAAGCTTTGACAGTAATATCGTCTGTCTATCCAACTAAGGCCCTCTCAGAGAAGAGAGACAGGCTTTTCAGAGAAGTAAATAGACTTCAGTTAATATATTAATCCCAAATCATAGTCATACATGTATTTAATCTACATTATTTTAGGCGAATGAGGAGTGTTATGACTTCATTTCAATGCTTTAGAACCGTTACACCAGAAAAAAAAATATATGTAAGTTTTAAACTGTCAAACCGGTCCAAAGTAGAAGATTTTCCAGTATACATCTGTGCTTCAGAGACAGCTGTACTGTCCTCAATTTCAATGGTGTAGGGTCTGCTTGGCCTGCAGGTTGGACTAGATGACCTACAAGGTCCCTTCCAACTCCGTTAATCTGTAATCTAATATATTTGTTGACAATGAATCAGGATCCTTGCAGTAACCTGTTTGGAAGTGGATCCTCGCATCTTTAGGCTCATCTCAGCAGCCCTCAGTAGCGTTCCCCAGACCAGGTATCATGATGAGTCTACCTTGCTTGACACTCTCATGCACCAGTGAGATCAAAATCACGGAAGGAGCCTTGGAGGTCTTCTAGTCTAGCCCCTTGCTCAAACAGGAGATCCTATATATTATTCCTGACAAAGGCTGTCCAATCTGTTCCTAAACATCTCCAGTGATGGAACATCCACAAGTTCTGGAAGCAAGACATTCCACTGATTAATTGTTCTGACAGGACACTTCTCCTTAATTCTAGGTTCAATTTCTCTCTTCCCATTGTTACTTCTTGTCTTGCCCTCAGGTGTTCTAGAGAATAGACAGACCCCCCTTTTGTCTGTAGCATCCCCTCAAATATTGGAAGACTGCAATTCTGTCACCCCTAAGCCTTCTCTTTGTTAGATTAGAGCAGAGGTCTCCAAGCTGGGCAGCTTTAAAACTTGTGGACTTCAACTCCTAGAATTATAGGGGGGTAGCTGGCTGAGGAATTCTGGGAGTTGAAGTCCACAAGTCTTAAAACTGTCAAGTTTGGGGACCCCTGGAGTAGAGACATATCCAGATCCTAATCCATTCATCAGATCACCTGGCAATGAAATGAAGAGGGCAAGTCCATTAGACATTATAGTCCTGCAGTGTTTCCAGTGTCAGGAAGGTCAGTTCCACAGCCCTATAAAATCTAAAGAAAACTCTTTTACTCCATACTGAAGGAGATTTCCAGGTATAGGATTTGCTCTTGGCCAAGCTGAACAGAGATACATACTCCTAGAGGTTGTATGTTGGGGTGCTCACTGTTTTCTTCACAGGGGATGTTCTGAGAAGCATATTATGCACATAAGCACAATGGAGGATGTCTTCATGTATCCCACAAAGGCCAACCATCGCTCTGGTAAATGCTGGAAACTAGGACCAGACCAAAGAGTAGCTTTTGGTAACGGGACTCATTCTTCCTATATACCCGTGATGGCGAACCTATGGCACGCGTGCCACAGGTAGCACGCAGAGCCATTTGTGTGGGCATGCGAGCCCCAGCCAAAGCTACCTGCACTGCACATGTGTGCACCTCCCAGCTGATTTTTGGCTCATTTGAGGCCTTTTTCGCCCTCCCGAAGGGTGGAGGGAAGCTTCTGCAGCCTTTGGAGGCCGAAAAACAGGCCTTCTGGAAAGACTGGAAGTGCCGAAACCGGAAGTGCCGAAACGGGCCTGTTTCGAGGGTGAAAATGGCCTCAAACGGCCAAAAATCAGCTAGGAGGTGCACGCATGCACAGTGCAGGCAAGGGGGGGGGGGGGGTTGTGCGCACATTTATAGGGGAATGGGGCACATTTTCAGCACACCACAACAAAAAGGTTCACCATCACTGCTATATACCACTTTGAGGAGCTTCCAACTGGAAGACTTGACTTGGATTAAGTAGACTATAAATAATCCATCCAAACTAGGAAATTGTATGACACCTTCTGCTTTACAGCTTCTGGGCTTTCATATCTCCATCAAGGTTCAATGCCTGATATGTCTGCCCAGCAGTCTAAAATTCAGGCCATCTCTCCAGCTCCCATTTTCTTCAGCACGATCAAAAGAGAATGGAAAATAGCTGAAGAAAGTCAGAAAAACAGAAAGGAATTTGATTGCACAACATCCATAAGTGACGTATCACTTCCTTTTATCATGAGTTGCTTCTCGTTGTTTCTGGAGTTGGTAGAGAGCATAAAACTTGGCTCTTTGTTTACATGTGATTTCCAAAACGTACCCTCCCAGGACTCATCTGTCCTTACCTGGGACCTCCCAAACGTGCTAAAATTTTAAAGATGCACACGGGTAGTTCTCAATTTACAACCACAATTGAGCCAAGAATTTATGTTGCTAAGCAAGACAGTCATTAAAGTCAGTTTTGCTCCATTTTACAAACTTTCTTACCACAGTGGTTAAGTGAATCACTGTAGTTAATGAGTTAGTTACACGGTTGTTAAGTGAATCAGCTTCCCCATTGACTTTGCTTGTCAGAAGATCCCAAAAGGTGATCAATGACCATGGGACACTGCAACCCGTCATAAATATGAGCCCACTGCCAACCATCTGAATTTTGATCATGTAGTCATGGGGATGCTGCAATGATCCCAAGTGTGACAAACGGTCATAATTAACTTTTTTCCAGTGCTGTTGTAACTTCAAATAGTCATTAAATGAATAGCTGTAAGTCGAGGACTACCTGTACTAACTTGGGAAATAGTGGGGCAATGAAAGTACCATTTTTCTTGGTTCCTGCTTGCACTAGTGGCTGAAAATTCAGAAAAAGAAGGTACACTTTCATCCCCATTCTATGTCTCCAATCCTTCTCAAGGTTGAAATCTCTCTTTTTTTTTTCTTCACAATTTTTTGGGACCTCATTTTCCTCTTTACTCCTTTTCTGCATGACAACGAGAAGAATCACGAGTAGGATTCACTTGTCAGTTTTGACTGGTCCACTCTTTCCACTTGCTCTGAAGTAACACATTTTGCATAACCCGGCCCAAGATTGTGGCTTCCATGTTGTGTGTGGATGGATGGGAACAAGGGGTGTGTGTGTGTTCCTTCTCAGAATTTTGAGCAACCATGCTGGGCCTTATGAGAATGGCTCAGGATCTCCCTTCTTCTACCAGCCTCACCTTCTTGATATATGGTTGCATCTGGTTCCCCAACCGCCTTTCCAAACAAAGATGGAAATCTAATTTCCCAACCTGGAAAGCTTTGAGTTCTGCTGTGTTGCCTTTTATGGCCTCTGCAATTTTCACAGCAGTTGGAAGGTTTGGTGCTACTCCAACTGCCGAAAGAGCATTATTGGTGGTGGTGTTGGCAAGTACACATTTCCCTTCAGGTGACCTAAGAACTTACTTTTTTTTTCTTATCAGAATAACCAGAAGAACAGAAGATAAGCACAGACCTGTAGTTTCGCATACTCCCCTCACCAAAAGTCAATGAGATCCAACTTAGAATTAAGGAGAAATTTCCTGACAGTGAGAACAAATAATCAGTGGGACGACTTGCCACCAAAGTTGTGGGTGCTCCACTGCTGGAGGTTTTAATGGACAGCCATTTATCCAGAATGGTATAGGACAGAGATCTCCAAACTTGGCCACTTTGCGACTTGTGGACTTCAACTCCCAGAATTCCCCAGCCAGGCTGGGAGTTGAAGTCCACAAGTCACAAAGTGGCCAAGTTTGGAAATCCCTGGTATAGGATGTCGTCCTGCTTGAACAAGGGATTGGACTAAAAGGCCTGCAAGGTCTCTTCCTGTATGTAGAGTAAGGAGAAGGAGCTCTTGAGAAATCTTTTTTTTTTTTTTACTGTGGTTGCTTCTGCTTTGTCTACTTGATAAACCAAGATTAAACAATCTCTATGGTTGATCATTTGCGAGCAATATATTAACCAGGTCAAAAATATAGTTCCTCTGAGCAAAATATTTAATTCCAACAGAGAACAATCCAGACCTATTAACTGTAAAGGTTATCACCATGCTTCCCTCCAGATGTTTTACACTGCACTTTCTACCACCGCACTGCTTGCATTAGCAGGCAGTGTGGATAGAAACCATATCTGTATGTGTGTGCACATGCACACACACACACACACACACACTGACTTTCAACTTTTTAAGACCAAGGCTGTAAATTAACTTGGAAAGGCATTTCTGCATTTAATCAATTTCCTGTCAACTGGGTTTCCACTATGTATTTCAGGGTGATACGGTGACTAGGCAGCATGGTCAATTTTCTCCTTTTGCAGGTGGAGTAGGAAGAATTGCAACAACATGAAAGGAGCGGTAATTTAAGGAATAAAAAGGCTTGTGCAGTATTTGAAGGGTTATCATGTGGAAGACAAGGTAGAATTCTTCATAGTTATCTCAGAAGATAAGACACAATGGGTGTAAATTAGAAGAAAGCAATTTCAGTCAGATATCTGAAATAAATCATAAAAATTGTTCAGCAATGGGACAGACTGGAGATGGTGGACTCTTTTTCAGAGGCTTAAACAGAAGCTAGATGACAATTTATCAGAGGTGCTGGAGTGGATTCTTGCAATGAGCAGGGAGTTAACTAGAACAGGGGTCCCCAACCACCGGGCCCTGGACCGGTACCGGTCCATGGATCATTTTGTACCATTTTGTTCACAAAGATTGAACAATTGTGATTAAAATATATATTTTATATTAGCTAAAGCTAAGAAGCCCTTTACTATTGGAGAAGAATTGATTTTGCTGGTCCTTGAAAAAGTGTTTCTGCATGAAATTGGTCCCTGGTACAAAAAAGGTTGGGAACCACTGAACTAGAACATCTCCAAGATCACATCCCAGCCTCATATTATACATCCATGAAAACATTCCCAAGAAGCTGGGTCCACAGTCCAGAAGAATAGAAATAGGGTCCAGGAAACCTATGAAAAAATCTTGTTGACCAAGTTATGGTGTCTCTAGCTGGGAGAAAAGATGGTTAATATGCCATACAAGAACCATCAAGTATCTGACACATCCACTGAACTGCATGCCAAGAAAAGGATTCCTTGCAAATAAAATCTTAATAAGAACTTACGGGCAAGAGAAACAGTTTGGATGTGAGTGAAAATGGCTTTTAAAGGGAAAGATTCTCACTATTTTCCCATAACAGAGATGGATTAGGTTAAAATGCTTTGAGATTCCTTGCTCTAGGTCCAAAGCAAACAATATTCATTCCAACTTAAGAGTAACATGTTAATTCAAATCTTATGCCTGGAGGCAAGTTCACAAATCAGATGCAAAATAATCCAAGCTCCCTCCTGCTTTTTTCCCCCCTGCACCTGATTCTCTGGGATATATTATTTATAAACATTGATTTAACCGTGCAATTAACCAGCAGACCAACTTTGAGTATGTCTACATGCTTTTAGATCGGTGGTCACACAATAGGACCAACCCAATCCAAACCACTGCTGCTCTTTTATTTTTAGCAGCAACACTTAGTTGTTGTTTTTTTAATTCCTCCTGAGATGTAGATTTAAAATGGGGTACAGGTCATCCTCCCAAACATAAATGGAGCCAGAATGTCTGTTGATAAGCAAAAAGTGGGTGTTTTAAGTGAATCACAGAGTTGTTGAGCAAATCCAGTTTCCTCCACTAGCTCTGCTGGTTGGAAGCTGGCTGGGAAGGTCACAAATGGCAATCACACAAATCTGGGATGCCACAACTATTATCAACACAAAGCAATGAATGGCCAAGGGCCCAAGTTTTGATCATGTGACCCTAGGGATGCTGCGAAGGTAGTGTGGGTCCTTGGTTACTTTTTTCAGTGCCTTTGTAACTTTGAATCGTCACTAAGCAAACCATTGTGAAGACAAGAATTATGTACTGGGGACATGTCATTGCTCTGAGATTCCCCTGCACTTGTGATGTTTGCTGTTATATAAGGGGAAAGCCAGAAGGTTATTAGAATTAGGGGAGCAGGGCAAATTCAGTTTAAATATTAAGCATTTTTTTTTTCAGAGGTAAACAAGGGGGACTGCAGGACCAAACAGCGGAATCTCATTCTTCAACTATTTCCAGAATCCACTCGGATTGTAGAGACCTACTAGCCTGTTAAGCAACTTTACAGTTTTCTTTATAAAGGTTAAAAACACAAAAAGCAAGCAAAACAAAACAAAAAATATGGCAACTTCAAGAGGGGAATGAGCAACCTTCCTATACTTTGCTGGAATAATGATGATAGGCAGATTGCAGTAAAAGGGCGTTTTTTGTTTTAATTAAAAATAAATAAATAAATGCATTGCCCCCTGGCACAAATCTTTCCTGAATTGTCAAATACACAAATAGATCGAAGAAAGATGATCATGGATGCAGAGAGGTCGGTTCCAGAAGCCGGAAAAAACCCATAAAGGATTTATAAAAAAAAAAAAAAGAATGCCAAGGGAAAGGGGAGGGAGCCCCCACTTTGTAGCATTATGTCGTAATTCTGATCATCTCCCCCTCTGCCTTTTTTTTTTTTTTCCCTTTATTCACGCTTCCCTCAGACAAGGGAAGGCACCTTCCTTTTTTTTTTCCCTCTCTTTCTCTCCCTCCCCCCACCTCGCGGATGCACGCAGACACGCAAAACACACACACACACACACACACTCTCTCTCTCTCTCTCTCTCTCTCTCTCTCTCTCTCGCACGCCTTTCCAGGCACGCAACCCTCGCAAGGCCGGAGCAGCCGCCCCGGAGGGATGTGTCCCCAGCGCACGTGGTCGGGGGCGGGGCCTCGACACGTCATCCGCTTCCCCTCAGCCAATGGGAGGCGTTGGGAACGCAGAGCAAACACGCAACGTTCCAAAACCTTGGAGGGAGGGGGCGAAAAGGAGGAGGGAGAAAGGAAAAAGGGATGGGGGGGGGGTTTTGAGACAGAGGCGACGCCAACGTTCCATTGTGCCCTGAGATCCCGACCACGCGCTACCGCATCTCTCCCTCAAGCCCCGCCCACTTTTTATTTTTACTTTCAGCCCCGTCGCCACCAGCGCTTTCTCTCTCCCCCCCCCTTTCCCTCCAAAAATTCCCCCCCCCCGCATATTCAAACGAGCGGAGCCTTCTGAAAGCACATTTCTCATAAAGGCAGGCAGGCAGGCAGGCAGGCAGGGGCGCGCGCGGGGGGGACAGATAGAGAGATAGAGGCGGAAGAAGTATCAAGTATTCTCATATGATTTTCCCTCCTCCTCCTCCTCCTCCTCTTCCCGCCTACCCCCCCGTGTCATTTTCATTATGCAAATAAAAGGGAGGGGAGGGAGAAAACGGGGGGGGGGGAAAGAGAAAGAGAAATCGGCACTGCCTCGCCGCCACCGCCCTGGGAAGCGCCAAACGGGAGCGAAAGGCATGTGTGTGTCGTTTCTTCCCCCCCCCCTCCCGGAAATCCAGCGGATCCAAATCCAGCAGATCCGAGGAAATCCAGCAGATCGGGAAGGCTGCAAAAGGGAGAGGCATAACCCTACCGAAAGGAAAACTGGGGAGCGGAGAGGGGAGGTCTTCCCCTCTCAAACAGCGCTCTCGCTCTCTTTCCCTCCACCCCCAATTTATTTTAATTTGGGCTTGCGGAGAAGGTCGGTTCCAACCCACCCACCCACCCGTTTGGCGCATAACTACACGACATCTTAACTCACCCCGCCTCTTTCTGTCTGCCACGCGCTGGGATTAAAAGTTGCGGGGGGGGGGGGGTTGGGGGAAGGGAACGGGGGGGGGGGGGAGAAAAGGAATTGGGGGGGGGGGGGGACACACAGAAAAAGCAGCTTTCGGACACGAAGAAACCGGGCGCTGCCTGGCGATGGAGGCGGGAACCTTATTGGGAAAGCCTTCCTAAACAATCGAGGTTAATTTTATTGGTGGGGGGGGGCGCTGCTTTACTCAGCGATTAGATGGACCAAGGTGTTATTTCGGGGGGCCCCCTCCCCCTCCCTCTCAACTGCAAAGCGGGAAAAGATCGATAAATTTTTTTTTATGTGTGTTTGTTTGAGGGAGACGAGCTGTAAGGAAGGAACCCAAGCCGCTGTGAAAGTCTGCAGGAAACGAAATTTAATCATCTTTTTCTTTTTTTTTTTTTAAACTTTCCGGCTAGCATGTGTCAGCAAATCTTTAGAAAAGAAAAAAAAAAAAGAGTCCAAAGCAGAATCCGAAACAGACTCGGTTCGGAAGCTGCGATCGTGCTGTGTTGGCCCGGCAATCAACCCCTGGATTAAGTCATCATCGGCGCTTTTACCTCAGAGTAGACGTGTGGAGAGACAATGGCGAGGAGGCTCACCCAGTCGCTCCCTTGCGTAATCGGCCCCCTCCCTTGAAAACACCCCGCTTTTCTCGTCTCCCTGCCCATAATTTCGATTAAAACGAAATATAATCTCTATTTATTAGACGGCGGGGGGGGGGGAATCTTGAGGGGGGGGGAATTAGAGGAGACAGAACAGAAACTTCCAAATAGGAAACTGACGACAAATCAGGTGATTTCTCTTTCATTACAACATCTCAGCTGAGAAACAGCCCCCCCCCCCAAAACACGCTTCTCACGATCAAAAGGGAAATCAAGCGCCTCCACGCTCTCCCCCACACCCACGTTCGATCCAACCCGCACCAAAACCGGCACGATCCACCACCGTGCTTTTTTTAAAAAAAACAAAACAAAACACGGAAACGAGTTCCGACGAAAGCAATGGGGTGTCGTGCAAAAACAAACAAAACAAAAAAAAACACGAAACCAATAACCTCCAAAAACCCACCCATCCACCCAAGTGCACCCAGGTCGCGAGCGATCCATAGGCGCGCTTTGCACGTGTGTGTGTGTGTGTGTGTGTGTGTTGGGGGGAAACAACTTCCCGAATCCCACTGCATTCACGCGGGTTTCCTTCCCGTGTTTGGGGCTTTTTGGAAAGAAAAGGATGCCCTTGCCAAATTTGCACTGCAAAAACTTTGTTCGCTTCCTTTCCGCAGCAAAATTCCCTTTGGGAAACGGAGGGGGATGATGAGGAAAGGGGGGGGGGGGCTGCCGCCTCTGTCACCCAGCGCCGCGATCCTTTCTCTCTCTCTCTCTCTCTCTTTTTTTTTTTCCTTTCATTCCGAATTTTGCACGCTCTTTTGCACACCCTCCCGGGGGTGGTGGTGCCTCTTCTTCCACCGCCCCTACCCCCCCCCCCCGCGCTCACTTACCACGTGTTTTCTGTTGCTGAGCTTGCCATTCCAGAAATCTGGCCGCTTCTAACAAGGTCTCAATGCTCATTGCTTGAAGGCGGCGTCTCGGGGAAGGATCCAAAGTCTTGGGAGACTTCAAAGTTCCCCTTCCCCCCCCCCCCCCCCCCCCCCCC
>BLBF01000036.1:23321448-23338641 GCA_015471245.1 Laticauda colubrina | reverse complement strand
TACTAACTAGTTGAAGAATAAAGTATTTGTTGTTGGAACCCGGTCTACCTCGTGTGTTTTCCGAACAAAACACTGGCGACGAGGGTGGGATCGTCCTGAACGGAAAAACCTGCACGCGGTGATAAGAAGTCCAGATTACAACCAAGATGTCTGGAAACAACGCACCGCCCGCACCCTTCAATCCCAACGAAGAGGATTGGGATTCCTATGCTGATCGCTTCCAAATGTATTTGGAGAGCAATGAAATGGAAGGCATTTCAGAGCAACGCAAGAGAGCTGTGTTCCTGACGCACTGCGGGCCAACAGTTTTTAAGATGGCAAAGGCCCTTGCGAAGCCCCGGGACGTTAAACAACTAACGTGGACAGAATTGCAAAGACTCCTCAAAGCACACTACGCTCCGATGGTGTCTAACTTAATAAAGCGACATGAATTTTACCGCAGAGACCAGAGAGAGGGAGAGACCGTCGCCGATTTCATCGCTGCCCTCAGACAAATAGGGGGTGAGTGTGAATTTTTGAACATAGACGAGGCAATGAGGGATCGCGTGGTGCTGGGCCTGAGAGACTCGACCGCACAGAGTAAATTGCTCAACAAACCCAACATCACCGTTACCGAAGCCATCGCGGAAGCCACAGCCGCTGAAACCGCGAAAAAATCTGCCGTAGCCATTAAAAAGATGAACACACACAGCGAAGAAACACCAACCAAAGACAGAAAGCAGCCTGCCACCACAACTCACTACGAAGAGTCGGGCGAAACAATTGAATCGAGCGAAGAGGACGACGAGGTCCACCGTTTGCTCACGAACAAAAAAGAGCGCGAAAGGAGAAATTGGCGGGAATGCGCTGGCTGCGGAGGAAACCATCCCCGAGCCGAATGCAGATTTCTCGATGCCATCTGCCGGCATTGCAAAAAACGAGGGCACATCAAGAAGGTCTGCAGGAACAAAAAATACTACAGCCCGACGAGATGCAGAAATTCCCCAACACGAGCCAAGCCTAAACGAGCCGAGAGAAAGTGGCAACAAGAGAAGCAAGCCAATACACACCAAACTGTCATTATACAGAGCGCTCAGACGGAAAGTGGAAAAAAAATTAAAGTCATCGTGAAAATCGAGGGAAAACACTGCAAGATGGAAGTGGACTCGGGGTCCTTCCTCTCCATGGTATCGTGGGACACAATAAAACAGCTAGTCCCAGGTATCAAACCCAAAGAATTGAAGAAGCAGCACCTAACCCTCAAGGACTATCAGGGAAACCAAATCCCTGTGGTAGGCATGGGACAATTCCGAGTCGCCTACAAACATCACGTCAAGGTGCTTCCGCTGACTATAGTCGACCAAGACAGACCAAGCCTCCTGGGCATCGAATGGTTCGCGCCATTGGGCATCGGGATGACCGGGGTCGATCGAGTGACTACAACTGGCTGGGAAGACGACCTCATCCGAGAATTCCAGGACGTTTTTGACGGCTCACTTGGCAAGTATCGGGGAAATCCCATTTCTTTCAATCTAAACCCCCAAATAGCCCCACGAAGAATAAAAGCCAGGCGAGTTCCTTTTGCACTAAAGGCAAAAATAGAGGAACAGCTGGACAAATTAATAGCCCAAGGGGTGTTAGAACCTGTGGACCATGCCAAGTGGGAAACGCCTATTGTCACACCCATTAAACCTGACGAGTCCATCAGAATCTGTGGTGACTATAAGGCTACCCTGAACCACGCATTACAACCAAGCGCATACCCGGTGCCAGTAGTCCAGCATTTGCTTCATTCCCTGGGAAAAGGCAAAGTTTTCGCCAAACTCGACTTGGCACAAGCCTATCAACAACTCCCAGTGGACCCAGAAACAGCAGAAGCACAGACTATAGTCACCCATAAGGGCGCATTCAAATGTCACTGGCTCCAATTTGGAGTAAGCGTGGCCCCTGGCGTCTTCCAGAGTCTGATGGAACGCCTTCTAAATGGCATACAAGGAGTCGTTCCCTATTTTGACGACGTCCTAATCTCGGCCAGAGATGAAACTCAATTAAGGAACAGACTCAAAGAAGTATTAACTAAGTTTAGGGAATCTGGCCTCAAGGTAAATAGAGAAAAGTGCTGTTTAATTAAGAACAGTGTCGAATTCCTGGGCTACTCAATAGACGGAGAGTGTATCCACCCCACAGACAAAAAAGTTAAAGCAATCAAAGACGCTCCTGAACCAAGAAATAAAACCGAACTACAAGCATTCTTAGGATTAATTAATTTTTATAACGTGTTCCTGCCAAACAAAGCCACTATAGCAGAACCGTTACACCGTCTGCTAGACAAAAAGGCAACTTGGACTTGGGGTTACAAAGAAAAAAAAGCCTTCCAAAATATTAAAAGCTTGCTAACATCAACAAACGTTCTCATCCAATTTAGCAACACTCTGCCATTAACAGTGACCTGCGACGCCTCACCATATGGAGTAGGTGCCATCCTGAGCCACCAATTACCTGATGGCAGAGAAGCACCCGTCGCATATTACTCTAAGACTCTATCAAAAACCGAGCGGAATTACAGCCAATTGGACAGGGAAGCTCTAGCAATTGTCGCTGGAGTAAAACGCTTCCACGAATACTTATATGGGCGGACTTTTCAAATCATAACGGACCACAAACCGCTAATGGGGATTTTGGCGGGAAACAAGCCAACACCTAATATACTGTCCCCAAGAATGACGAGATGGTCAGAGTTCCTAGCAGCTTATTCCTACACTCTGACACATCGGCCAGGGAAACAAATTTCCCATGCGGATGCTTTGAGCAGAGCACCCTTACCAGCAACCGACAAAGACCCGGCACCAGCGATGACAACGCTACAAATCGAGACTTGCCCCGATCTACCCATATCGGCGTATGATGTCGCCAGAGCCACCGCGAAAGACTCATTGACTGCCCGCGTTCTTAGCTGGGTAGGTAAAGGCTGGCCGGAGAATCAAAAAACTGAAAACTTTAAACCTTTCCGGTCCAGACAGACTGAACTTTCTATCCAAAAGGGGTGTTTGTTGTGGGGTGATCGGGTAGTAATCCCTGCCAAATTACAGCCCAGGGTACTTAAGTTGTTACATGAAGGGCACCCGGGAATGGTTAAGATGAAAAGCCTTGCCAGAAGTTATGTTTGGTGGCCGGATATTGATAAGGACATAGAGTATTGGGTAAGCTCATGCCACAAATGCCAGGCAATTAGACCATCCCCACCAAAAGCACCCGTTAAGGACTGGGAAAGCCCTCGGGGACCTTGGTCAAGAATACACATTGATTTCGCGGGTCCTACCAAGGGGCATACCTTTCTGATTGTCGTTGATGCCTACTCAAATTGGCTTGAAGTAAAAGTTATGCCATCAACGACAACAGAAACCGTAATTAAAAAGCTGGACAACCTTTTTGCCACCCATGGCATACCGGACGTTCTTGTCTCGGATAATGGGCCACAGCTAACCAGCATACCATTTGAGCAATACCTAGCCTCCCTAGGTATAAGACATGCCCTAACCGCGCCGGCTCACCCGGCTGCGAATGGCAGGGCTGAGAGAATGGTCCGGTTTACTAAAGAAGGTTTGGAACGAATGGACGCTGGAGATGTCCAACAGAAAGTAAACCGTTTGCTCACACTCCAGCACATAACGCCCAGTACCATAACCAATAAGTCCCCAGCAGAATTACTTATGGGGCGAAAATTAAGATCTCACCTTGATAGGTTACACCCAAATTTTACCCCAGAAAACCCCCCTGACTCCTCTACACGGTTCAGACAATTCGAAATAGGCGATTTGGTATACACTAAAAACTTCACCGGGGACCCGGTATGGCTACCAGGACAGATTATCCAAATTACAGGCCCCAAATCCTACCGATTAAAATTAGACGATGGCAGGGAATGGAAGCGGCACATAGACCAGCTTCAATCTCGAATTATAGAGAGAACCACAGACTTACAAACATTCACCGAAAAAACCGGCGAATTGCAAACCAAGGTGGGGGGGGAAAGGCGAGAAATAAATAAAGAACTGTTTAAAACCAAACCCAATGAAACATACGAACAAAAAGAGCAAATAAAAGACTCACTGTTTGGAGAGACTTGCGTGAAGAGCCCATCGGAAGGGGCCAGCCAAGCCAGCTCGACCTGCCCAGAGGACACGGGAGGGAGCGGCAAAACCGTCAGCCTAAGAAACTCAGGCGGCGGTAAAATGGCTGACTCACCCTTCCAGACGGTTCCAAGGAGAAGGACGGACGACACAGCAGCCCCATCCGAACCGGTCGAAGTCTGCACTAAGAATGAACCGCGCAAGTCAAGTCGAGTCCGGAAAAGCCCCGCCTACCTGCGAGACTACGTCACCACGTAGGACTGAACTAAGGGGGGAGGGGTGTTCTATATGTAAAGTGGGTGACTCCAAATCTACAAACCTGATTGGTCAATAAAATGAACATTGGATTGGTTCACTAGGAACCAATCCAAAGAGCTGCTAAAAGGCGGCAAATCTAAACAACTGCCATGGGCTGCAAGCAGGCAAGCCAGCCTGTATAAAAGGCTGGCCTCAGCTTCAGCCAAGTGTTCCTATTTACTAACTAGTTGAAGAATAAAGTATTTGTTGTTGGAACCCGGTCTACCTCGTGTGTTTTCCGAACAAAACATCATTGAAAAGGAGTTAAAATAAAAGCAATGTCAATTAAATGAAGAAAAATAAAAGAAATACACTTTAAAGAAGGGGTGGCTCAGTGGTTAAGGCACTGGGCTTGTCAACTGGAAAGCTGGCAGCCCAGGTTTGAGACCCAAGTGCTACAACGGGGTGATCTACTGTTCATGTCACAGCTCCCGCCAACCCCTTACTTTGAAAGCATACAAATGCAAGTAGATGAATAGGTACCACTTTGGTGGGAAGGCAACAGCACTCCATGATGTCTTGCTGACCACCTGACCATGGAAATCTCCTGGCTCAATGGCCTTGAAATAGAGATGAGCACCACCCCCTATAATTGCCAATGACTAGCGGATTAAAATCTGCAGGAAATCAACATTTTTACATGACATTGTTGGGCAGCAGAACTCAAATTGCAGTAATTTCATGAGCAGAAGGCGTTCCATAGAACTCTACATGAGAGTTAAGAAAGCTTTCATGTGTCTTGACAGGCCATGGACTTCAGAAGGCTATTGAAATGTTCAGAGAACAGACTGAGTCACATGGGAGGGGTTAATGGGGGTCAAATTTTGTAGGGTTTTAAAGAAAGGTCCCTTCCAACTCTGTTTATTCTGTATTCATAAAAATACGAAAAGAAGGCCTGAAAACCTCTGAGTGCCACAAAGATCTGGATTTTAATGCCAACATTGCCATCTATTGATCGCAGTAGGAATACAAAAATACGATCTTGTCTTCTCCGGGTCTTTTCTTTTAATGGTCTCTGATTTTTTCCAAGCATCACGGTTCTTCTCCAGGGCATTTTGACAAAATGGATCTAAGATTGGTAAATTTCACCTTTATAGGTAATCCTTGAACTATTATAACTGTCTAGTTTGGCATGGCAACCAAACAAGACAGAGACAGACTTCAGTGGATCATTAGGATTGCAGAAAAAAAGCAATTTCAATCAACCTGCCTCCCATTGAGGACCTGTACCAATTAGAAAGAGGGCTGTGAAAATATCTACAGACCAATGGTGGGATTCAGCCAGTTTGCACCAGTTTGGGAGAACCAGTTGTTCACTTTCTGAGCAGTTTGGTGAACTGATTGTTGGAAGAAATAATTAGGGCAGAGAACTGGTTGTTAAATTATTTGAATCCCACCACTGTTACAGACCCCACCCTTATTGAAACCCCACATATCTTGGACACAAACTATTTCAAGACAACACTACAACATGCTAAAACAACTTGACACAGGGAATAGTCATCCCTCCCCCCCATGCTATCCACACTACTAAGCAACTAATTCCCAAAATACTGTCTATGCCCTGAAATGTCAAACCATATAATAGGGTTGTATTACTATTATCCTTTTCATCTTTCCTATTACCTATTTCTATAGCTTCTTATAAATTTGTTCACGTATCTATTATTTATATTGATTAGTTTTTATTTAGTATCCTATTATGATTTATGTTGTTAGCTTATTTAGTATCCTAGGATTATCACTGTTGTATCTTATGATTTATGATGATGGTATTTTATTATTATGATTGTGATTTATCACTTGTTGCTTATATGTACGCTGAGAGCTTATGCACCGGAGACAAATTCCTTGTGTGTCCAATCACACTTGGCCAATAAGAATTCTATTCTATTCTATTCTATTCTATTCTATTCTATTCTATTCTATTCTATTCTATTCTATTCTAATCTGTTCTATTCTATTGTGTCCATTATGATTGCATATTTTTTTGGTGGTCTCTCAACCAGGTATTATTTGTTTGTTTATTTGTTTATTTGCCACCTATCTCATTGTGGGACTCCTCTAGTCAACTTACAACAATAAATAAAAAGAGTGAAATGAAAAGAACTGAAAACATAATAGTAAAGGAACCATAGAATAAACAATGATCAGACTCTATTAACCAGATTTAGCCAAGCATACTTTTCAACTAGAGGAGTGGGGGGCTTCCCACACAACCTTGGTAAATATATGCCAGTTACCAAGAGTCCAAATTTCGACCACATAATCATGGGGATGTTGCAATGGTCATAAGTGTGGGAAATGGTCATAAACCACTTTCAGTGCTGTTGTAACTTTGAATGGTCACTAAATGAACTGTTGTAAGTCAAAGACTACCTGTGTTTTGTTTACATTTGGCCAAAGGTTTCCAGAATAGTTCAGGAAGCAGACAAGAGTTAATTGGGATAGGCTTAAGCCTGGACCTCTTTGCAAAACAAAATCCATTAGTCTTTTCCTCCAAAAACAATTTTGAATGGTCAAAGACCCATTTCCCCAGTCTTTGACCATTCAAAATTGTTTTTAAGACATGCTTTCAATTTTCTTCCTCAGGCTCTGAGCCATTGTTTCTCAGCCATGTCAACTTTAATATGGGGGGACTTCAGCTCCGAGAATTCCTCAGCCAAGCTTCTGGGAGTTAGTCCATCGGCCTTAACGTTGTGAAGGTTGAGAGACACTGACCAAGGATAAAGACCAGATTAGCCATTAAGTCAGTCTTGTTTGGAGTGCTGGTGCAGAGTTGGTATTCAGCAAGTTCTTACCAGTTCTGGAGAACCGGTAGCGGAAATTTTGAGTAGTTCGGAGAACCGGCAAATATGAACTCTGATTGGCCCCGCCCCCATCTATTCCCTGCCTCCCGAGTTCCAGCTGATTGGCTGGATCTTCTTTGGTTGCCCTGCACAGGAGAACGGAGCTGGAAAGCAGGTTAGTGGGGTGGGGAGGGAATGGGATTTTGCAGTAACCGTCCTCTGCCATGCCCACCAAGCCACACATGTCCACCAAGCCATGTCCACAGAACCGGTAGTAAAAAAAAATGAATTCCACCACTGGGGGTGCGTGGGATATTTTATATTTGTGCGCAGCAGAATTAGATGGGAGAATGGTGACTAGCTACTTCAATCTTTCCTTGTAGGAAATTATGCAGGATGGTCATATTTGGTTGTGGATTAAAAAAAGATATACCAGTTGTTAAGATTTCCTCCCCCTCAATGAATGAAATTTCCAGTGTTCTATAGTTGCATTTCCATCTTTAAAACGTATCAGGAAGTGCCTTGTTTCTCTGAATTATTTTTCAACCAGGATCAGATTTTGTTCAATTCTTTGCATTAGGATCCTGCAATACTAATTCATAATCCCGGATTTAAAGATGGATGATGGATGATAGCTGCAGGCTATATATGGATGGATGCATGATGGATGATCCTGTTTGAGCTGAGAGCTAGACTAGAAGACCTCCAAGGTCCCTTCTAGCCAGTAGTGTGATTCAATTTTTTTTACTACCGGTTCTGTGGGCATGGCATGACTTGGTGGGTGTGGCTTGGTGGATGTGACAGGGGAAGGTTACTGCAAAATCCCATTCCCTCCCCACCCCACTAGCCTGCTTTCCAGCTCCGTTGTCCTATGCAGGGCAACCAAAGAAGACCCAGCCGATCAGCTGGGATTCAGGAGGCAGAGAAGAGATGGGGACGGGGCCAGTCAGAGGTGATATTTACCGGTTCTTCAAACTACTCAAACTTTTCACTACCTGTTCTGCAGAACTGGTCAGAACCTGCTAAATACCACCTCTGCTTCCAGCTCATTCATTCATTCATTCATTCATTCATTCATTTTATTCAAAGGCAGTCATTATTTATTTATTTTATTAAGAAAATGTATATGGCTGCCCAGGTCTCTCATGGTGACTCTGTGCTTACATAAATAAAATCCCCAATGTAAAAGTCAATAAATCCCCACTCACCCTGGTGACAACAATCAAACTAACCACTTGCTGGGCTCCATATCACCTTGGAGTCTCCAGGTCGCTCAGCAGAACCATGTCCTCAGGACTTTTTGAAAGAGCATCAAGGTGGAGGCCAATTGTATCTCCACAGGTATGATGATGTTCTCCAGGGAGGGAGCCACCATGAAGAAGGCCCTTCTTCTTGGTCCCACGAGATGGATCTTCTTAAGAGAGGGAACCCATAACATGTCTTTCCTTCCCGCTTTGGTGGGTTAAGTAGACATAACTGGGGAAAAAAAGCTGTCAGAAGAAGCTGTCAGATCCAAGGCTGGTATATACTTGCTTCCAATTTTTCATAAATCGATTGACATATTTTGCCAGGTATGTCCATCAGCAGCTGTCTTGAGTTCATGCCCCATTACACCAGATCATCAGATTGTAAAATCAAACTTCTATCCCAAGGCAGTAACTCTATTGAATTCTACTGTATAGTGCAATATTAATACGATATCAGGGATTTTAAGTTCAATGTGTGAAATGTGAGGGATGTATGTTGGTGTTTATTTTCATAGTCATAAATTGTACACTGGAGATGGTATTTAATTTCATTGTACAAAGTGCAATGACAATAATAAAATAAAGTGAAATAAAGTGTGTCAACCTGAAGCTGACCTGACCAAAGCCATCTTGGAGCATCAGTGCTGCCACACCGGAGCTGAGGGATAGGGAGGGCAGAGTAGAGATAGCTGGCGTCTTATAGCCAAAACAAAATACTTCCTCTTGGGAACCAAGGACATTCTCACACCAGGTCAGAGGAAGGAGGAGTGACAGCACCAGGCAACCAGACAGCGCTGTGATTGGACCATGTGACTGATTGTTTTGACAAAGTGACAAACTTTTAATTAGGTGAAAACCACAGGAATTTTCAGAGTCAGTTTTCACCAGAACTGTGCCAATATGATATATCCAAATAAAATTATTCTTTGAGGAATCTACCAGCCTTGGAGTTTTGCTCACCATGAGTGTATTACTTGGATCCCTGACAATGTGACTCATTTAATGACCATTGTGCTTAGTGATGGGAACTGGGCACAATGAGGCCTCAGGATGGTCACAACCCAATGAACCTCTCTTTCATACTTGCAACATCACACATCATGGGTGTGTTATCATACACAGTATATAAGGATTGGAGCTTATGTCCTCCCATCCCTTTTATCAGTTGTTCCCATCCTGCAGGCACCCACACGGTAGAGCTGGCCGTAGCCTCATTCATATGGCAGCTGAATTGTCTATCCGTTTTAGCCCTTTTTTGGCAATTGTCTTATCTGGAATAGTATTTGCACATCTGGATTGGCATTCTTCATTGATCAAGGGGGGAAAATGCTTTCTGATGCAGCACGTGGTGCCTTAGCTGTCTAGGAGGAGGAGGGGAAAAAGGGAAGTTGCCATAGAAACACGCAATCCGTCTAATTGGAGAATTTTCAAATGGGAATATAGGCCAATATTTCTGCTTAAGTGGGTCTCTAGGTTCGGTGCACCAATCTATTTACCCAGATTCAGCAACCCTGAATGGTCAATGGGCTTCCCCAGTCTCCCCCATGAAAAAAGGATATCACATGTCCCTTTTCTCTCCCTGTACTCCCTGTACTTCTCGTCAGTTTGAAAAATCATCAGCTAAACCGATGCTAAAAAGCTGTTGCTGGAGTTACTACACATCAGCAAGTATTCCTCCTCGTCTCCCCGTGCTGGATTAAGCATCTTATACAAAGGACAGATAGCTATATTTTACTAACTTAAGTTCGATATCAATAGCAATAGCATTTAGACTTATATACCACTTCACAGTGCTTTACAGCCCTCTCTAAGCAGTTTACAGAGTCAGCCTATTGCCCCCAAATAATCTGGGTCCTCATTTTAACAACCTTGGAAGGAGGCAAAGCTAAATAAACCTTGAACCAGTCAGGATCGAACGGTTGGCTGTGGCCAGAGTTACCTTGCAATACTGCATTCTAACCGCTGTGCCATCACAGCTTTGATGGCAACCTTCTTGGCTACTGCTGCCGAAATCTGAGGGGCTGAAATCTGTTTACTGGGCTGCTTCTGCAGATGGGGTGGGTGCTTGGGAATATGACAGTCGATGCAAAAATGAAAAGATTGCCAGACAAACCTTGCAGCTGTAAGACCAGGTCTGGATAATATTGCTATGTCTGGGTTGCAAATTGCAGATGACCACTAGATGGC
This sequence comes from Laticauda colubrina, assembly GCA_015471245.1. Taxonomy (NCBI): domain Eukaryota; kingdom Metazoa; phylum Chordata; class Lepidosauria; order Squamata; family Elapidae; genus Laticauda; species Laticauda colubrina. Next base: position 23,328,012 of record BLBF01000036.1, on the reverse strand, counting down.
AACACAGAGGTAGAGGTAGCTCTTGACTGCCATCTCCTGACTGACAGAGATCTTGCAGCCCAGAAATGGCAAGTGTAGACTTATGATTCCTGTTGTCTGGCTTTTCTGGGTTTGTCTGTGCTTGTCTTATGCAATGAGGAAACCTAGGGGAGGTGAGGACTGAGCAGAAGTAGATTCAATTTCCATTGCTATTGTGATATTCATAAAGGAGAAGCTTTATTTTTCAACTTAACCTTCATGACAAGGTTGTTTGTATTTAATGATGATTTGATAGAGTGTTTTTCTCTAACATGATGAACACCTTTTTATAGGAATGAGGTATGGTTAATTCTATAATGCTGAAGGCTGGTTATTTTTATGCTTGGTTGTGATGAAAAGATTTCAGGCACTGTTAATCCAGGAAGAGAGAGAGTTTGCTGTACAGGTACTCCTCAACCTAAAACTACAATTGAGCCCAAAATTTATGTTGCTAAGTGAGAAATTTGTAAATTACATTTTGGCTCATTTCATGACTTTTCTCGGCACATTTGTTAAATGAATCACTGCAGTTCTTAAATTAGTAACATGGTTGTTAAGTGAATCTGGTTTTCCTATTAACTTTTCTTGTCAGAAGGTCACAGAAGGAGATCACATGAATCTGGGACACTGCAACCATCATAAAGGTGGGTCAGTTGTCAACCATCCAAATGTAAATCAGATAACCATGGAGATGCTGCAACGACCATAAATGTGAAAAACAGCCATAAGTCACTTTTTTCAGTGCCATTTTAACTTCAAAAGGTCACTAAGTGAGCTGTTATAAATTGAGGATTACCTGTCGTGGCTAGAACTGGGAGATTGTTTTAGTCCTGTCTTAGGTACATAACCAGCTTGCTGACCTTGTGCCAGTCATTTTCTCTCAGCCTTGGGAAGGAGACAATGGCAAACCACTTCTGAAAAAAAAAAAACCTTGCCAAAAAACCTGAGGAGACTTGCACAGACAGATGCTGAGAATCAGACACAAGTGAGCTGAGGAAAAAATAAATTCAGGAAAAGTTAGCGTTAAATCTAATTAGGTCCTGTCAGGTGACATGGATTAGAGGCAATGTCTTGGCTAGAATCAAATAGTGAAATGACAGATGACTCCTTCTCTGCATGCTATCTTCTGGATCCCAACTCCTCCACAGTCTTATCAGTAGATTCTTTCAAAAACTGAATGGTCCTTTTATCCAAATTGAATTTTTCCCTCCAGTTTCATTCTCAACTGACTATTTGGGGCGGGTTGGTCCGTTATTGCTTTTGTTTCCATTATTATTTTTGATTCTGTTATTGAAGTAGGTATGTCTAGTGAAAAGAATGATTAGGAGTGACATGTGAGCAGTGTTCCAATATCTCAGGGGCTGCCCCAAAGAAGAGGGAGTCAAGCTATTCTCCAAAGCACCTGAAGGCAGGACAAGAAGGAAAGCGTGGAAACTAATCAAGGAGAGAAGCAACCTAGAACTAAGGAGAAAATTCCTGTCAGTGAGAATGATTTGCCTTCAGAAGTTGTGGGTGCTCCAACACTGGAAGTTTCTAAGAAGAGATTGGACATTTCATTTGTCTGAAATGGTGTAGGGCAGTGGTGGCAACCCTTTTTCATCTCCCATGCCGATAATTGCGTGTGTGCTCATGCTCACATGCCAGCACCCAGAAGGCAATGCGTGCTGGGGGGCCCCACACTCCCTGCTCATGCGCGCACAATCCCCCGCTGAATGTTGCATGTCTGCGCATGCGATTCCTGTGCCGTACACCTCTGTGCATGCATGTACGATCATCAGCCCCTGTGCGCCATGCCATGCTTTTGCACATGCGCACATGATCACCCTGCGCACGCCACCCATCTCTGCGCATGTGACCCCTTTGTGCACGCTGCACATCTCTGTGCATGTGCGCGTGTCTGAAGTGCACCCTGCCCCACTATGCATATGCGCCAGATACCTGACAATCAGCCATAGGTTTGACAACATGGGTATACGGACTCCTACCTGAGCAGGGGTTGGATTAGAAGACCTCCAGGGTCCCTTCTAACTCTGTTATTCTGTGTTTGATGTTTTATCCCTGATGTTAAAGGTAGCAGTGGCACATGATAAGGTAACAATGAAGGTCTTGGGGAAATTATACAGATGATAAGTTTACAAATGGAAAGGACAGAATAATACAAGCCAGTTGTTCTCAACCTGTGGTCCATGATGTCATCACGAAGGTTTGAAAAAAGTGCTATGATTCACATAACAACCCTGTTACTAATTTAATAACCACAGTGATTCACTTAAGAACTGTGGCAGGAAAGGTCGTAAAACAAGGCAAAATTCACTGAACCGTCTTGATTAGCAACAAAAAATCCAGGGCTCAGTTTTGTTCATAAGTCGAGAACTCCCTGTAGTCCTTGAGTTACAACCATTCCTTCAGTGACCGTTTGAAGTCACAGCAGCAGAGAAAAAAGTGAGAAGAGCTCCTTGCACGTACAACTCTTACAATCCCCTGTCACATGATCAAAGTTTAGGAATTTTGATTCCGTGCTTTTATGATAGTTACAGCATGCCAAGGTTATAGGATTGCTGTTTGTGACTTTCCATCTTCCGATAAACAAAGTCATTAGGGAAGCTGATAAATTTAATGACAACATTTCAAAGTTTAGCCTTCCACATTTGCTTAACAATTGTGGCCACAAAGGTCATAAAATCGCCTGTGACTCACTTAACAACGGACTGGCTTAGCTACGAACATTCTGATCCCTCATCCTGGTTGCAAATTGAGGACTAACTGTAATAAATAAAAGTATTTTTCCTAGCTGTGGATGTAGAGAAAAGACACTTCTTTTCATTCTCAGCTTCGAAACAAAAGCAGCTGCAAATGGTTTGAAGCCATTCCATAATTATTATGGAGATAATGAGGTGGAACAATTTATTGGCCCGTCGTTGCTAAACAAATGAGTTCCAGTCATATCAAAGCTGTAATGAAGCTGTCAGAGTTGAACCACCTTGAAAAGCCACCAGTAGCTGCAAGAGAAGTGACATGGAGGAATATACAAATATATATATGTTTTCGCGGGTGTTTATATGTATGGTATTTAGCTTTCTTCGAGTATTTTCCCATATCTTTATAGTTGTGCTTTTAAAGTTATAGTGACATTTCGGCAGAATCTCATCTGCCATCATCAGGTTTGTGTATTGAGTTCGACTAAGACGAACTCAATACACAAGCCTGATGATGGCAGATGAGATTCTGCTGAAATGTCGCTATTAACTTTAAAAGCACAACTATAGAGATGTGGGAAAATACCCGAACAAAGCTAAATATCATACACACACACATACACACACACAGAGGGGTGGCCTTCAAAAATTTTAGCAAGAGGTTCTCTGCCCAGTTGATGGGTGGGTGCAGCCATGGTAGGCGTGTCCATGGTGAGTGTGGCCTAATTGGCCTCTGCACCACAGCGGAGGGGCATTTTTGCCCTCCCTGGGTTTCAGAGGCTTTGATCAAGCCTCCAGGAGGGAGAAAACGACCTTGCCGCGCTCCAAAGAGTCTCCGGAAGCCAGAAACAGGCCCGTTGCTAGCCTTCCCAAACTTCACAGAGGCCCGTTTTTCACCTTCCCCGAGCCTTCACGCGTGCCCTGCACTTACCTGCATCTAAAAGTGGCCGTGTGGGGACTCCTGGGAGGGGAGGGGCAGAGTGGATGGGGTCAGCCAGGAGCGGGATTTGGGGGTTCTCTTAGCTAAGGGAATCTCCTGAACCCCTGTGAACCCCCAACACCCCACCCCCAGAGGTGAGATTCAAATTATTTTACAACTGGTTCTGTGGGCATGGCTTAGGTGGTGGGCGTGGCTTGGTGGTCATGTTATTGGCTGGATATGGCCAACTCAATATCATTCACATCGAGGCACTGTCTCCTCGCCTGGCCTCTGATGACTTTGGGGATGCTGTGACAGTCGTAAGTGTGAAAAATGGTCATAAGTCACTTTTTTCAATGGTCACTCCACACAAGCAAAGTACAAAGTAGCAAAGGAGGGTAAAAAAACTCCAGAGAGACAGGAAGTCTAGTCCTGCCCAAGAATGTAATAAGAGTTAACGGAGAGGCAGTTTCTGTAAGCAACACCAGAATGTTTCCTTCCTGCCTTCCTTACAGGATTAGGCCAGTAATTTCTTCTAACAACCGGTTCTCCGAACTGCTTAGAATGTTAACAACCAGTTCTAGTGAATAGGTGTGAACTGGTAGAATCCTACCCCTGCCCACACCTGTGGGTTTTGTGTGTGTGTGTGTGTGTGTGTGCAGGATAGTTACACCCACCCTTCTCCTAGAAGAATGAAATATTGTAGGAAATATTAAAAAGGCAGAATATTCTGCCTCCCTGGATGAGAAAAGGAGGAACATGCTCTTGGGAAGCAAATCCCACCTTTGTTAATAGCCCCAGAAAGACTGGTGCCAACCTATCCACAAGACAAAAGGCCGGGCCAGCTTATCTACAAAACAAAAAGACCTTCCCCTCAGGACAGGATAGGATTAGCCCCCACTCTAGATCCAAACCAGGATAAAGCCATTAAGCCATCATAGGAATTGCCCACCACCCTTTCAGAACAAAACCCTCTTAATTACATCATCACCCAGCAAGATTCAGCCAAGCCTGGGACTCAAGACAACCTACAAAGTTACCCCTGCATGGCCCCATATAGGAGTCTGACAACCAATCAAGATACATTTCTTGCCACAGGAACAGGAAGCAAGTTCAAAGCCCAAGAGAGGGTATAAATCTCTCTCACTCATGTGCTCGATTGCTTGACCTACGACCACAGTTGAGCCCAAACCTTCTCTTAGGAAATGTCCCTGAGACAGACAGTTGTTAGTTGTGCATTATTACTATGCATTTACAACTTTTTTGTCACCCTTGCTAAGTGAATGACTGCAATTGTTAAGTGAACCATGTGGTCATTAAGTGAATCCGGCCTTCCTCACTGACTTTGCTTGTTGGAAGCTGGCTGGGTAGGTTACAAATGGTGATCCCAAATCCCTGGAACAGTGCAGATACATGCCGGTTGCCTAACTAGGGTTGAGCAGGGGAGTGGGTCAGACTAGAAGACCTCCAAGGTTCCATTCTGTTATTCTGATGTTCTGAATTGTTTTTAACTCTAGCCCTCTCCCTGCTTCCCCCTCTTGTGTTCCCCAATTGCAAGCCAAGATGTGAGGTTTGAGACATCAAATTTGTTCCTCTGCCACCAATTTCACTTGCTCTCTCTCCTCCAAATCTGAATTTGCTTCTAAAATACCCCTATTAAAGGCTTTCTCCCCACACCCTGCAAGATTCCTTGAAGTGTCACAGTTCCTTCATTGTGTGGTTTAATGGACCTTGAAGCCGGCTGCCGTAACCTGAAAGATTTTCATGCATGACAGAGAAAAAAGAAATAACTACTGGGGTCCTTTTGTAAACCCCTCTTTTAAAAAATAAATAAATAAATTCCTTCTGGCTGTAGCTTCATTTTTCTGCTCAGATGGAGAGGCTAACCAGCTTTGCCAACCTTACAAATAAAAAAAAACAGCCCTCTAATCTGAAAAACGGCAACCTACGTTTTGCTCTTCAATAGTGCACAGAAAAAGGGGAGATTTATTTATTTAGCATATGGCACTTACAGAGGACATGTAATCACTGATATACAAATTTAGCTTAAATAAAGCATCAGCAAATATGGTCCTTATGGTACTGTGTGTGTGTTTTTAAGTTTTCGCGGGTACTTACATGTATGCTGTTCAGCTTCCTTCGGGTATTATCCCACATCACTGTAGTTGTGCTTTTAAAGTTGTAGCAACGTTTCGGCAGAATCTCATCTGCCATCATCAGGCTTCTGTATAGAGTTCGTATGTGGGTCAGGGTCTCACAGCCGTTAGTTTTAAATTTGACACTAGCCTACTGTTGTCCCAGGATGGTTTTTTTCTACATCCTGATTGGTTGGAAGTCTTGGTCTGTGTTTATTGGACTTGGAGTTTGTTTGATTGGTGTTTCTGGTTTCTTCTGTCTGTTTTGTGGCTTTGATTGGCTGGCAACACTCTGTTCCTGTGTTGGAGGCTTTCAGTGCAGCTTGGCTTCATGTGAAAGGACGGCTGCTATCCATTAGGAAGCCAGGTTTCATCTGGGTGCCTGGTGGGGGGGTGTTTGAGCTGGAGGTATCAGTGGGAGTCTGTTTGTGCCCAGGTGTTTGCCTGGCTTGTGGTGTGGAGATCTTTCTGTTTGAGAGTGCAGGCTTCCAAATGATTGACAGTCTGCTGGAATCATCTCTTCTATTCATGCTTTCAGGTTTTTTTTCAATCTCTATGGCTTCTCTGATGATTCTGCGGCTGGGGCTTTCTATAGTGGCTAGGGTTTTAGTGCCACTGAAGTTGATGTTATGACCTGTGGTTTTCATGTGTTGGACTAGTGAGGAGGTGTGTTCCAGCTTTTTTACTGCATTTTTGTGTTCATCCAGGCGGGTACTTATTTAAATGCAGTAAAAAAGCTGGTCTGTCTGTCTATCTATCTATCTATCTATCTATCTATCTATCTATCTATCTATCT
>BLBF01000036.1:23202209-23310369 GCA_015471245.1 Laticauda colubrina | reverse complement strand
TTTATTTATTTATTTATTTATTTATTTATTTATTTATTTATTTATTTGCTTGCTTGCTTGCTTATTTATTTATTTATTTATTTATTTATTTATTTATTTATTTAATTTATTTATTTTTATGTATTTTTTATGTCAATCACTTATAAGATAATAGATATAAGCAGGGGTGGGATTCTACCAGTTCGCACCTATTCCCCAAAACTGGTTGTTAACATTCTAAGCAGTTTGGAGAACCGGTTGTTAGAAGAAATTACTGGCCTAATCCTGTAAGGAAGGCAGGAAGGAAACATTCTGGTGTTGCCTACAGAAACTGCCTCCCTGTTAACCCTTATTACATTCTTGGCAGGACTAGACTTCCTGTCTCAGGAACATCTCTGGAGTTTTTTTCCCCTCCTTTGCTGGTACTTTGCTTGTGTGGAGTGACCATTTAAAGTTACAATAGCACTGAAAAAAAGTGACTTATGACCATTTTTCACACTTACGACTGTTGCAACATCCTGTCATGAAAGGCCAGGCAAGGAGATGCATGCCTCGATGTGAGTGATATTGAGTTGGCCACACCCAGCCAATAACATGACCACCAAGCCATATCCACCCAGTCACATGATCATAAAGCCACGCCTACCACCTAAGCCAGTCCCACAGAATCGGTTGCTAAAAAATTTGAATCCCGCCCCTGGGTATAAGTATAAACATGAGTAAGAATACAGGAAATAGGTACAAATAAATAGGGACAATAGGACAGGGACGGTAGGCACAATGGTGCAGTTATGCACGACCTTTACAAACCTCTTAGGAATGGGGTGAGGTCAATAGTGGATAGTTTGAGGTTAAAGGAGTGCGGGTTAGAGGATGTAACAACAGAGTCAGGTAATGCATTCCATGCATTGATCACCCTTGCTGAAGTTATTCTTATTGCAATCAAGTTTGGAGCGGTTTACATTGAGTTTGTATCAGTTGTGTGCTCTTGTATTGTTGCAATTGAAGCTGAAGTAGCCATTGATGGGTAGGACATTGTAACAGACAATTTTGTGTGTTATGCTCAAGTCAGTGGCGATATTCTACTGGTTCGAGCCGGTTCTCCCGAGCCGGTAGCAGTGATGAGCAGCGGAGACTGAACCGGTTCTCTCCACTGCTCTGCTGTTGGACCCACCTGCCCACCTGGGCTCCCATACTCACCTTTATCCACTGAATTTGAAGTGCAGCTGCTTTGCGCAGCACAGAAGAGTGCCACGCGGCAGCTGCTGAAGCAACCGGGAGAGTGCAGGCTTGCAGGAGGTGAGTTACAAAGCCTCTGCACCTGTGCAAAGGCCTCTGTGCCTGCGCAAAGTTTGTATTTGGCACACACGCGCATGCAAAGTGCAAAGCGTGCCCACCACACCACACCCACCAGTGGTAAAACTTCAGGTGAAACTTGAAAAATTAGAATATCGTGCAAAAGTTCATTTATTTCAGTAATGCAACTTAAAAGGTGAAACTAATATATGAGATAGACTCATTACATGCAAAGCAAGATAGTTCAAGCCGTGATTTGTCATAATTGTGATGATTATGTCTTACAGCTCATGAAAACCCCAAATCCACAATCTCAGGAAATTGGAACATTACATGCAGTCAATAAAACAAGGATTGTACAGAGAACAATATCAGACCTCTGAAAAGTATAAGCATGCATATGTACTTAGTACTTGGTTTGGGCCCCTTTTGCAGCAATTACTGCCTCAATGCGGCGTGGCATAGAAGCTCTCAGCCTGTGGCACTGCTGAGGTGTTATGGAAGACCAGGATGCTTCAGTAGTGGCCTTCAGCTCTTCATTGTTCGGTCTCATGTCTCTCATCTTTCTCTTGGCAATGCCCCATAGATTCTTTGTGGGGTTCAGGTCAGGCAAGTTTGCTGGCCAATCAAACACAGTAATCCCACGGTCATTGAACCAGGTTTTGGTGCTTTTGGCAATGTGGGCAGGTGCCAAGTCTTGCTGGAAAATGAAGTCAGCATCCCCATAAAGCTCGTCTGTGGAAGAAAGCATGAAGTGCTCCAAAATCTCCTGGTAAATGGCTGCATTGATCCTGGACATAATGAAGCACAGTGGACCAACACCAGCAGATGACCTGGTTCCCCACATCAACACAGACTGTGGAAACTTCACACTGGACTTCAAGCATCTTGCAGTGTGTGCCTCTCCATTCTTCCTCCAGACTCTGGGTCCTTGGTTTCCAAATGAAATGCAAAAGTTGCTCTCATCAGAAAAGAGGACTTTGGACCACTGAGCAACAGACCGATTCTTTTTTTCTTTAGCCCAGGTAAGACGCTTCTGACATTGTTGTTCAGCAGCGGCTTGACAAGAGGAATACGACATTTGAAGCCCATGTCCAGGATCCATCGATGTGTGGTGGCTCTTGATGCACTGATTCCAGCCTCAGTCCACTCCTTGTGAAAGTCCCCAATACTTTTGAATGGCCTTTTCCTGACAATCCTCTCCAGGCTGTGGTCATCCCTGCTGCTTGTGCACCTTTTTCTTCCACACTTTCCCCTTCCACATAACTTTCTATTAATGTGCTTTGATACAGCACTGTGGGAACATCCAACTTCTTTTGCAATTACCTTTTGAGGCTTTCCCTCCTTATGGAGGGTATCAATGATGGTTTTCTGCACAACTGTCAGCTCAGCAGTCTTTCCCATGATTGTGATTCCTACTGAATCAGACTGAGAGAGCATTTAAAGGCACAGGAACCCTTTGCAGATGTTATAGCTTAAGGCCCTGTCACACTGCCCAACGGATGCAAAACGTTTGTAAAAAGGACACAGCGGATGAGAAAAATGTTCCATCTCTTGTTATCCGCTCTCAAAAGGGGCAAAAATTTGCATAATCAGAGCAGATAACACAGAAGGGAACAGATGGGGGGAGGACGCAGGGCGGATGGAAAACGGATGCAGAGTGGAAGCCTAGCGGATGGAAGCGGATGGGAGCGGATGGCACATCCGCAAGGCTTCCGGGGGACCTCAGCAAAACAGACGCGGAACGGATATAGCAGATGCAGAACGGATGCACAGCGGATGAAGCGGATGCACAGCGGAAGCCTAGCGGATGCACAGCGGAAGCCTAGCGGATGCCTGGTGTTAATTGCGCATGCGGGGGGGATTTATTGCGTCAGCCCCACAGATATAAAGGGAAGCAGCTCGGAAGCAGGTCACCATTCTGAGGAAAGACCTGCTGCCAGACGCATTGAGTGCCTTGCCTGCCTGCCTTGGTGCCTGCCATCCTGCCAGCCTTGCTGCCTGCCTTGGTGCCTGCCTGCCTGCCAGCCTTGGTGCCTGCCTGCATGCCAGCCTTGCTGCCTGCCTTGGTGCCTGCCTGCATGCCAGCCTTGCTGCCTGCAAGCCTTGGTGCCTGCCTGCCTGCCAGCCTTCCTGCCTGCCAGCCTTGGTGCCTGCCTGCCTGCCTGCCAGCCTTCCTGCCAGCCTCCCTGCCAGCCAGCAACCCCACAAACATGGGGAAAAAGAGGAAGCTTCAGCCATCTGCTGCCAGCCCTGGCAAGAGGGACAGGGCCACCCTCCCGCCCCCTGGCCCTCACTCTGCTTCTGCTGGGGCTTCTGTAGCACGGGCTCACTCTTCTGCAGCTGGGGCTTCTGCTGCTTTTGCTTCTGGAGGAGCTGATGATGATGCTTCTGGCGGTTGTGCTTCTGCTCGTGCTTACTCTGCTGAGGCTGCTTCTGGCGGTGGTGCTTATGCTCGTGCTTACTCTGCTGAGGCTGCTCCTGGAGGTGGTGCTTCTGCTGGTGCTTACTCTGCTGAGGCTGCTCCTGGAGGTAGTGCTTCTGCTGGTGCTTACTCTGCTGAAGCTGCTCCTGGAGGTGGTGCTTCTGCTAGTGCTTACTCTGCTGAAGCTGCTCCTCGTCCTGCTGGTCCTGCTGGTCCTGCTCGTGCTCCTGGACTTGCTCGTACTGCTCGTACTGCTCGTGCTCCTGGTCTTGCTCGTCCTGCTCATCCTGCTGGTCCTGCTCATGCTTCTGGTCCTGCTCGTGCTCCTGGTCCTGCTCGTGCTCCTGGTCCTGCTCGTGCTCCTGGTCCTGCTCGTGCTCCTGCTCCTGCTCCTGGTCCTGCTCGTGCTGCTGCTGCTGCTGCTGATGATGATCCTGCTGGTGCTGCTGCTGATGATGATGATGATGCTGATGCTGATTATGATCCTGCTGGTGATGCTGCTGCTGCTGCTGCTGCTGCTGATCCTGCTGCTGCTGCTGCTGCTGCTGGTGTGGAGGAGCAGCCCCTACAAACTGGAAGCCCCTCTGATGAGGGCCCATCTGGTCCTGCCAAAGGGAGGAAGAGGCATATGCGGGAACAGGAGAAGAGGCAATACTCCATTGAGGAGGAACACGAGGATGAGGTGCTGGAGTGGCTGAGAGAGAATGACTATCTGTGGCGGAAGGGACACCGGCTGTACAGGGACACCAAAAGGAAGCAGGCTGCTTGGAGAGAGAAGGCAGAGAGTCTGGGCTACACATCGGAGGTGCTCCTCGGTTGGTGGAAACATACGCACACCTGGTACGGGAAGCTGCACCTGAAGAAATCTGGCCAGGCCACGTTTAAGCTGACGGACAGAGAGACCTATGTCATGGCCAGGTGCAGCTTCCTAGAGGGTGAGATCCTCCACCGAGGAGCAGCAGCAGCATCCCCTCTCATGACCCTCTCTCTCCGGCAGCCTACTGAGAGCCAGTCCTCTTCCGGCCGAGAGTCAGTTCCTGTCTCCAGGCAGGTTTCTGTGGAGCGTGCCACGGCAGAGAACCCGCGGACAGGTGTTTTAACCATGGTGGAGCGCGTGGAGGACTCCCTGGTGCAGTGGGAGAAAGGAGACAGCACTTCCACCACAGCCCTACCTGCATCCGCCCACAGCTCCACCTCCACAGAAAGGCAGAGAGCCAGACAGGAGGGGCAGAGCCACACTGTCCTGCTGGAGATCAGGGACACCATCCGTAGCAGCATAGATCTCCTCTCTCAGCTGGTCCACACCAACTCCTCATCCTCCAACCGCAAGCCCTTCCTCACCTATGTCAACCAGACCCTCACGGACATGGCGGAACCCCAGTACCAGGTGGTGAAGGACCGGATCACCGAGCTGCTTCACAACCTTCCAGACCCAGAGGCACCTGCTCCCACCCAGCCCAGGTCTGCTCCTCCACCCCAGGTGATGTCCCTCCCATTCCAAGGCTTCCCACAGGCCCTCACCTACCAGGGCTACGGCTACCAGGAGGTCCAGCAGCACAGGCAGCAGCCCTTCCCAGTCCAGGCACAGAGTCATCGGGCGACACCATTGCCACCGGTTCCACTGATGCCACCCACGCCAATGATGCCACCGACGACAGCGATGCCACCCACGCCACCGATGCCACCAACGCCAGTCCTCACCCAGCTGCAGAGCAGACAGCCCCACTACACTGCTCCTTCCTCCACCCCACAGCCAAGCCCGGCCTCAGTACATCTGTCCTCGGTACTGGGGCTGACACCACATGGCATGGAGGAAGGAGCTCTGAATATCACGGGGCTGAGCCAGCTGTCTGAGAGCTTCCTCAACACACCGTCACCTGTTGTCCTCTCGGGGCCAGGCACCCCAGTGGTGCTTCAGACCAGCACTGCAGCACCAGCCACCTCCACAGCACCTGGACCCTTCACCCCTGAGACTGGGCACACCTCTGAGTGAACAAGAGGAGTGCCAGAGACTGGGTGGCTACCTATAGTCTTTATTTGGACACTTGACTTGGGTCATTTTTCTTTTACAGCTTGTGATTAATAAAATTTATCTTTGCTTCACACACTTGCCTCATTTATTTTATTAAATAAAGTCTTGGTGGAAACTTTTAGAAATGGTTTAAGCCTTTGCATGTTTGTGGGATGGGTAATGATAGCAGTGGGGTGGGCAGGGATACCTTTGGGATGGGTAATAGCTGTGGGATGGGTAAGGATAGCAGTGGGGTGGGCAGGAATACCTTTGGAATGGGTAATAGCTGTGGGATAGATAAACCTCCAGTGCAAGCATTGTGGGACTGTATGGTCCACCCTCCCAGGTGCCACACCTATGTCCCTTCGTTATCAAAAACAATGTAAGCATTGATCCACACATGTCAACATAAACACAACTCTTTATTAAATACCCTGTTCATTGTAGGCCCACCCAACATACATGGCCCAATCTCATCTGTGTGATGAGACAGGCTGAGGGAAGCATCCATTAATCATCTACCATCCTGTTTTGCCACTCCACCGCTCCAGCTGGGGAGTTGCACCAGTGTCTCAGGAGGTTGCGCTGCTTCTTCGCCTCACATGAGGCTCTGTTGGGGCCTTGCACATCCTCAGTCTCTATCAGGTTTTGCCCTTGCCTCCATTCCCCAGGCTCCATGTCCCCATTGCCTTGCTGGAGGTCCACGAGCCTGTTCTGCAAGACTGGGTAGCGGGTGCGCATGAGATTGTGCAGGATGCAGCAAGCTTCCATGATCCTCCTCATGGTCTCTGGGAGATGCTGCATGGTGGTGAGAAGTACCTGGAACCTGTTGGCCAGGATGCCAAAGGCGTTCTCCACCACCCGCCTTGCCCTGGACAGCCTGTAGTTGAAGATCCTCTCTTCACGGGTGAGGAGTCTGGAACTGTAGGGCTTCATGAGGTAGGTTCTGAGGGAGAAGGCGTCATCCCCCACAATGAAGTAGGGCACATCTTGCGTGTCCTTGGGCAGGGGGTCTGGATCTGGGAAGCCCATGATGAGCTTGCGTTCCAGCCCCTCCTTGAGGTCACTGGTGTTGTATACCTGGGCATCTGAATATGACCTGTTGCCAGAAGCATCGATGTACATGAACTTGTAGTCAGCATCGACCATGCCGAAGAGGATGATGCTGAAGAAGCCCTTGTAGTTGAAATAAGTGGACCCCGACTTGGCTGGCGCTTTGCAGGCCACGTGCTTGCCATCTATGGCTCCAACTGTGTGGGGGAAGTTCCACTTCTGATACCACTGCTCTGCAACTTTCTTCCAGCCTTCTTCAGTGGAGGGGCACTGGAGGAGCTCCTCCAGGTATTCTTCGATGATGGCCTGCACCACTTCTCTGACCACAATGCTGATGGTGTTGTGTGGCACCCTCCAGCCGTACTGCATGCTCCTGTAGGTGGTCCCTGAGGCCAGGTGGCACAGAGTGAGTGCCACCTTGAGCCCAGGGTCCAGGCTGGGCCGGAAGTTGGTGCTCTGCTTGGTCAACCTGGGTGTCAGCCGCTGCACAACTTCATCAAACATGGCTGGAGGCATCCTCATGAAGTTCTGAAATGCACGAGTGTCTTCGTTCCTGAGCTCCACCATCAGCTTGTTGTATAGTCCGTACTCTGCTCTTCTCCCGATCCATCTTCGGACCCAGACACTTCTTGGCCACCTCCTTTTCTTCCCGTAGTAGAGCTCACAGAGCCTGTAGATGGCTTCGCATTGTTGCAGAAGGATGTTGGCTACCAAAAGGAGTTTGTTACGATCCATGGTGGACATGACTGGATGCTGTGGAAGAGGAAGAGTCAGATGAAGGCTGCAGAGGTCTGCACAGCAGGGCTGCTGGTCTGAAAGTGAGATGCAGGTGAGTTGCTCCCCCTTTTTATAGGCAGTATAGGTTTTCCCCTATGTATCCTTTTGCATCCTCTAGGCATCCTCTAGACATCCTTATTATCCGAGATAGGTCCCCTCTGCGAACGTTTTTTCCGCTTTAAATGCTTTCTTTGTGTGCTGCATCCGCTTTCATCCTTTTTCCGTCCGTGCTACTAACGCTGCGCATCCATTCCGCGTCCGTTCCGCTTCCTCCCTGCGTCCGAGCGGATGCTCGTTGCGCGGATGTGGAAAGGATGCCTCGCGGATATAGCGGATGCGTAACGGATGCAGAACGGATGTCCCCCGTATGCCTAGCGGATGCAGAACAGACGCATTGGATACATTTTCTGCTCAAAAGTTTTGAGCAGCTGAAAACCCTCTGAGCGGATGAAAGGTCAATAGATGGATGCTGGACGGATAGAGAGGAAGCAAAACGGAGGTAGTGAGTACAGAACGGAAGCATCGCGTTAACCAACGGATGGTAAGTGTTTTTCTCCGTTTTACATCCTCTTTCCATCCGTTGGTGCAGTGTGACAGGGGCTTAAATTAGCTGATTAGAGTGGGACACTTTGAGCAGAGAATATTGAACCTTTTCACAATATTCTAATTTTCTGAGTTTGTGGATTTGAGGTTTTCATGAGCTGTAAGCCATAATCATCACAATTATAACAAATCATGGCTTGAACTATCTTGCTTTGCATGTAATGAGTATCTCATATATTAGTTTCACCTTTTAAGTTGCATTACTGAAATAAATGAACTTTTGCACAATATTCTAATTTTTCGAGTTTCACCTGTATTTGAAATCCCACCACTGGCTTAAGTCCAACCGTAGGCAGCGTAAGTTGTCCTTACAACTTGGACAACAAGGTTGTCCAAGCCCAAAATCTCAAGCCTGGTGATATAGGGTATTCTGTTGTGAGCAGAGGAGTGTAGTACTCTTCTTGTGAAATACTTCTGGACTCGCTCAATTGTATTAAAGTCTGATATCAGTGCAGATTCCAGACAGATTAGCTGTATTTCAGTATAGGTCTGGCAAAGGTTTTGACTGAAAATTCCCACAGTTTCACCTGATTAAATAATGAAAGTTTTGCCCTTCTCCCAAGTCATCAGCCACAATGTTCAATTGAGGTGCTAGTGGTTGCTTGGTTACTTCATTCCTCTTCTCCCGGCCACCTGTTGGAATGACCTTGGTTCCCACAGGAAAACCTTTTTGTTTTGACTTCAAAATCCCAGCTAACTATCCCCCCTCCCTGTCCCCTCTTCTGCCTTGAACCCTGAAGCCACAAAGATGGCCCCAGCCAGGTCCACTTTAGGGTTGACAAGCAGCATGCAAAACCATGCCCCCTCTGGTCCATGGAAAAAACTTTCTCTATGGAACCGGTCCCTGGTGCCCAAAAGGTTGGGGTCTACTGATGTAGGATACTGCTGCCCCATGCTGCAACTAAGTAAGTATTCTGTATTTTCTGCCTCTTTCAAAATAACATTATTTTCTTTTCAGTTGCTCCTGCTTTCCATATGCCAGATGGCAGGTGCAATTCAGCTTGCCACTTTTTCCAGCAGTGCTTTAAGAGAAAGATATGTATATAAGAAAATGAATGATTCAGAAAGTGTATAAAAGATTTATAAGTATAAGCATGTTATATAATGAACTGTATTTATTATTGATGGAAGAGCATTGTAAGGCCGTATAGATCAGGCGGCGCTTCGCTTTATTCTGCAAGCACATTCCATCTGTCCCTCCCTCCCATAAGGCTTTACGCTCCATTCATTCTCTTAGATCTCTGAAGAATAACACTTCAGTAATATTTGTGAGCATTTTGAGTTACCCATCCTTTATATTTGCATGCAGATCAAATAGGAATGGAGAACCTAAGAATGTGGCTGACTTAAAGTTGATGGCAACCTCACCTAAGAAGACCAACTTTGAGGAATCATGTAGAGATTTGTTAAGTTTGCATTTGAATGCAACCTTATATTATGCTGTATGTTGGAATGAATACATGTACCAATCTGTAGGAGTACTTTGAAATTCATAATATTCTTAATGTTTGCCATACAGTTTCCCAACCATTTGAAACAGAAAAGCCGAGAAAAATTCATATACTGGAATGTTCCTGAAACATTACTTGAAAATAAGCATTTGGCAAAAAATGTCCTGGTTAGTCAAAATGACAAAGAAAATGTTCTGTTAGGCCAGAGGTATATCCAAATAATTGAGTGTAAAGTATTTTTTTTTTAAAATAAAATGCTTAAATAAGTGAAACTGAGCTTGAGCTGTTCACAAAGCTGAGAAAACCCAGTGTGATATAGTCACACAAAAATACAATACCAAAGTGGTCTAATTCATCCATCTCTGATGAAGAATGCTGGTAGCTGTAATTCAACAATATCAGAGTTCACCTCCTTTCATGTCGGAAACAACAATTAAGATCAAGATGTAGAACAGAGCCAATTGCCCAGCACCTGAATTTTGAATTTTGAGAATGTGTTAACAGTTGTAAATGTGAAAACCAACCATTACTGTAAGTCACTTTTTTTCAGTGCTGTTACTTCAAACAGTCACTAAACAAGAGGTTGTAAGTAGAGGACTACCTGTAATGGGTGGGGCAAAAAGCTCAGAAGAGACTTTCCCCAGTTTCTGGGGCTATAAAGATTTGGAGGCAGGGAGAGGATTGTGAGTTTTAATGTAGCTTTACAATAAAGTAGAATTAGCTCACCTGGTTGTGATCTCTATGTCAGCGTTCCAACTAACAAACTCCAAACCAATAAGTTCCGAGACTAGCATTTTCTCAAAGTTCCATTTTATTAGAGTTGTCATCTTGGCACATCTGGGAAAACCCGAATCTGAGAGTTCTGGGTTTTCCCTTTCCCAAAAGAAATTCAAATATTCATCCCCTGCATCCATGAGTCCATCAATATGGCCCAATCAAATCTTCATCCCAACTGGAGACCTCCCTCCAGTCACTCCCCTCCAGGTGCAGGGCAACATGTCCTTGGCTTCTAAGAAAGTATGTTGTTGAGTCTCATTGTCCAACTCTCTATGAAATGCCCCCTCCCAAATTCCCAGGCATTAAATGTGGCAGCCTCGAAGCGTCCAAGTAAAATATGGCTTCCAAGGCTGGTTTACCCCATAAGCCAACAGAGGGAATCTGCCTTCATCTTTTCTCAGGAACACATTTTATGACAAAGCATACATTCTTGCAAGCTGCCTTTTTATGAAATTTGTTCATCTGAAAGGTCTTAGAAGACTGTTGATTTATTTCATGCCAAACTGGCTCTAGACTTTTATAGCACAAGCACTTAGACTTATATACCGCTTTATAGTGCTCTACATCCCTCTCTGAGCGGTTTACAGAGTCAGCGTATTGCCCTCAACAATCTGGCTCCTCATTTTTACCAACCTCAGAAGGATGGAAGGCCAAGTCAACCTTGAGCCAGTCAGGATCGAATCCCTGGCAGGGGGCAGAGTTAACCTGCAATACTGCATTCCAACCACTGCGCCGCCATGGCATTTTTATGATGGAAGTTTCCAATCTGAAATCTGATTTAGAGAGAATCTGGTTTGGGAGATGGGGGAAAGAAAATTGGAAGGTGCTCAGTTAATTTTGATTTTTTTTTAAATTTGTGAGGTTTGTTTCCTGCCATTCCTCCTTTTCCCATTCAGCTTTTAATTGTATCTGGATTTGAACCCAGAACTCTCTGGGGTCCTAATCCAGCACCTACATTAGCCTTTTCCAGCCTGGATGACTTCTGCATGTAAGAGACTTGAATTCCCAGACTTCTCCAACCAACATGGTCAATGCTGAGAATTCTGGGAGTTGAGGAGCTCACCTCTGGAGGCATTTAAGTAGGCACAAGAATGTTTATGATTGCTCAGATATATACAACTATTCTAGAGAAAAACTTTGTTATGGGAGTATAAAGTAAGAATTAAGAAGCTTACCAAGAAGTAACTGAACTATGCAAAGTCAGCAGATGGAAACCTTTCAAAAACTATTCAGAAAATTTGACTCAAGAACATCAGCTGCCCCACTGTTTGAACCAGAAAAGAGTGTGGATCGGTGTAATCAGGTGCACAGCAAATCAAAGGAAAATTGTTGCTTGAAAAGCAATTACTTATTAACATCCAGATGGCAGATGTGACCTCACTCACAAATGTGTTTCAAATATTTATGGGGAAAAAAATATGGTAATTATTTTTTTTCAGGATGTTTGACAGGAAAAAAGAAAAGAAAGAAAAGCACAAGGTCAAAAGCAATGAATGGTGGGCTTTGTTCAAACTTAATTAGCTGCCCAAGTATTAAAATAAAATAAAGTCTTACACACACAGCCATAGGTTTGGAAAAAGGTATAGATTGTGGGATGGAGATGGATAAAGAAATTGCAGCCGAAAGGATGTTCACAGTGCAGTTCGCCATTATTATTTTGGTTGATTGCACCATCAGTCAGATATTTAGACTGGATTTGGCATTTTTATCCATCTATTGCAGGGGTGTCATAACTCAATTTCATTGAGGACCACATCAGCATTGTGTTTGACTTGGGGGTGGTGGTGAGTGGGTGTGGCTGTGATGGGCAAGGTCAGGGTGGGCGTGGCTAGTTCCATATCCTGCAGCCTATGTGTGGCCTTCCCAGGCTTTGTTTTCGGCTGCAATGGCCTCCAGCAGCCCTCTGCCAGCAAAAACGGAGCCCAGGAGGGTTGCACGCAGCCCGAGTGGGCTCAGTTTTTGCTGGCAGAGGCACTGCAGGTCGGTCCTTCACTATTTCTAGGGTGGCCCTGGGGGGCTGGACAGTGGCGGCATTCAATTTTTTTTACTACCGGTTCTGTGGGCATGTGTCAACTATAAAATGTATATACCAAAGCTTCTGCCCTGCAAAAATCGAATTGGAGAGCATGATTGATGACTATGGATGTTTTTCATTGGATGATACATCCAGAGAAGGTGGGGAGGGAGCAGGATAAAGGGTGACAGTGAATTACGTATCTCAGAGTTGGCTACGCCCAGGTTAATGCTGGACACAGAATGTTAACTTCTAATAAATCCTTTTTAGTTTTGGGAGTGTGGCTCGAGGCTCATGATTTAATTAGAGTAACTGCCAGAATCCTAACAGCGTGGTTTGGTGGGCATGGCAGGGGAATGATACTGTAAAATCTCCATTTTCACCCCTCTCCAAGGGAAGCATACTAACCTGCTTTCCAACTCTGTTCTCCTGCTCAGGGTAACAAAGAAGACCCAGACAATCATCTGGGACTTGGGAGACAGTGAATAGATGGGGCGGGGCTAACCGGAGTTGGGGAGGGAATGGAGATTTTGCAGTATCCTTCCCCTGGAGAATGGTGGGAACAATGGTTGGAGTCAATTTTTTTTTAAACTACAGGTTCTGTGGGCATGGCTTGGTGGGCGAGGCTTCGTGGGGAAGGCAGGGGAAGGATACTGTAAAATCCCATTCCCTCCCCAGCCCACAAACTTGCTTTCCAACTCCATTCTCCTGTGCAGGGTAACAAAAGAAGACCCAGCCAAACAGCTGGGACTTGGGAGGAGGAGAATAGATGGGAGCAGGGCCAGTCAGAGGCAGTATTTGCCGGTTCTCCAAACTACTCAAAATTTCCGCTACCGGTTCTCCAAAGTACTCAAAATTTCTACTACCGGTTCTCCAAAGTACTCAAAATTTCCACTACCGGTTCTCCAAAGTACTCAAAATTTCTGCTACCGGTTCTCCAAACGACTCAAAATTTCCGCTACCGGTTCTCCAAAGTACTCAAAATTTCCACTAGTGGTTCTCCAAACTACTCAAAATTTCCATTACCGGTTCTCCAGAACTGATCAGAACCTGCTGAATACCACCTCTGACTTGGAGGCAGAATATTCCTCAAAGAACATTTTGTTGGGACATATCAAATTGGCATAATCTTGGTGGAAAACCAGCACTAGGTTCCCGCCAGTTTTACACCCGAATTAAAAGTGAAACTTTGTCACTTCCGCCTCAGAGTCTCCAGTCACATGGTCCAATCAGCAATTAGTCCAGTTGCTAGGCAACCTCAGTCTCCACCTCTCCAATACCTGCATCAACGCCCTTTATTCCCAGGGGAAATAATTTTATTTTGGCTACAGCACTTCAGCTATCTCTACGCTCCACCCTCCCCCACCATCCCTGGCCCCTTCGCTCCAGGCTATGTCAGCCCTGAAGCAATGAGAAGAGAAACCTCCCTAGAGAAAAGCTACAAAAAGAAAATGGCCTCAGTTTGGCCAACTTCAGGATTGACAATGCCATTCTGAGTGGAGCTATTTTCCCCTTTTGGATGAAGACTTAAGGAACTGGGGTTTAGCCTTCTCCCGAAAGTCCAACACACACACAAAATATGGCTTATTTCTGGCGGGGTATACTATAAAAAGTAAATGTAATAAAAATTTCTGGTGGGGTTTACTATAAAACCTTCAGTCTCAGCAAAATTTTAAGGGATCCATTTTGTCCTCAAACCCCCTCCATCCATGGACCAAAATGTTTGTCCACAGACTGCGCCAGCCAGAACCAAACGAAAGTGTAGCACAATCTTGAAAAGTGAAGTCTTCTTCAAATGGCATTCAAAAACTTTTTACAGTATTAGGTTGCCACATCTGTGCAATTTTTCTGCTAGCAACAGAGAAGTGATTTATATGTTAGTTCTAGTGTATTTATATATTTTACCATTTGTCTGGCAGGGCCAGCCAGAACTGATCAGTATTTGATGGTTCTCTGAACTACTCAAGATTTCCACTATCGGTTCTCCAGAACCAGTAGTAAAAAGTTTTGAATCCCACCACTGGGTTTGATGGCTTAACTTGTCCCCTTTCAAACTGGGACTGACCACTTGGCTTCTCTCCCCTGATAACAGCAATTGGCTGCAACCTGTTTGGACTTCGAAGCGAAATCGGCCTGGTGTTCAGACAGATGTCTAAAGCATAGTGTAGCTAAAATTAGGAGATGAAAAAGTGGCCTGGGAAAAGACAATAGGAAGCCACTTCTATTGTGTTTTCAAAAAATGCAACATAAATATGTCTGTCTTGTCACTATAATAAGCTATTTGATTTCCTGCCATAGTCAAAAGACTTTCAGTAGATGACAATCACATCCCATTAAATCAAAACACCCATAGTACAAACAGGGAGAATAAATAAATGGGAGGATATCTTTATATTTTAATGTTTGACTTTCTCTGGTTTGTAGAAAAGGAAAGATACTTTGATTTAGCAGTTAAATTTCCAGGTGACCCAGATGACATAAATAAATCTCCAGGTCCAGGACATAAATCTCCTCAATGGCTTTCTAAAAGAATGCAAATGTCCAGCTGCCTGCAAGAAGTTTAAATCCTTCCATTCCCCACCACTCAATCAGACCTAAAGAAGCTTCTTGGACATGAAGTGAAATGTCTTCAAATGGAAACCAGAGACAACCATGACCTGGATGACTGAGAATCTCCATAGACATCCAAGGTTATAAACTGGGAGACTGTAAATTCTAGTCCAAGGATCTTCAAACTTGGCAAGTTTTAGACTTGTGGACTGCAACTCCCAGAATTCCTGAGCTAACATGACTGGAGGAGGAATTCTGGGAGTTGACGTCCACAAGTCTTAAAGCTGTCGACCCTTGCGCTAGCCTATTGAGGGAATTTTTGAGGGAATCAAAATGATTGAGGGAACTATTATTACTGGGCTAGTGGTTTGGTCCAGTGGTTAAGGCACCATGCTAGAAAGCAGGTGACTGTAAGTTTTTCCGGTCTTAACCATGAAAGCCAGTTGGGTGTAACTTTGAGTCAGTCACTCTCTCAGCCCAACCCATCCTTCAAAGTTGTTATTGTTGTTGTGCAGAACATAGGAAGAGGAAAGTGCATTGGGTATATTTGTAAAAATAATAAAGGTGGCTTACAAACAAATGAACATACGTGTAGGAGGTTCTCTTCTAGTGCCCATCAAACTTCAGGAAAGTTGTTTTTTCTGCTGGCTTGGACAAATTGGCTTCCTTTTGAGTTGTTGCAATGTTTCTTTGAACAGGCTTTTAAGAATTCAGTTCTGTTTTTCATAGCTGGGATAGAAACAACAATTGTTGGACAAGAATCAACAGAGGTGATCTGACCGAGCAGAGAAGTGACCTGGAGTGGAGGACGGGCTTCCTGGCAGTCGGAACAATTGACCAATGGAGCTACGTGCCACCAGAGGTTGTGGGTGGAGGTTTTTAAGAAGAGATTGCACAGCCACCTGTTTGAAATGGTGTGGGCTCTCCTGTTTGAGCAGGGGGGTTGGACTAGAAGACCTTTGAGGTCCTTTCCGTTATTCCATGATTCTGCCAGGGTCTTCTGCTCGAGCAGGGGGTTGGCCTAGATATCCTCCAAGACCTCTTCCATCCTTGTTCCTCTATGATCCTGTAGGGTCTCCTGCTTCAGCAGGGAGCTGGACTAGATGACCTCCAAGACCTCTTCCATCCTTGTTCCTCTATGATCCTGTAGGGTCTCCTGTTTCAGCAGGGGGCTGGACTAGATGACCTCCAAGGCCCCTTCCAACTCTGTCATTCTATGAATAGACAGAACTCCTTTTGTTTAGATTATAAACCGCCAGAGAACCCTACAGTTATAGCAGCCATGCAGTGGTCTCAATAAACACAAACATATCAGGAGAAGAGAGGAAACTGACGTAGGAGTTAGCCAAAGGCCCACAGAATCTTTTCCCAAAGAGAAATTCTAGCCAGACCAGGCTGCTGCAGGAAATACATTTCGAACTCTTTAAGGCAGGGGTCTCCAACCTTGGCAACTTTAAGACTTGTGGACTTCAACTCCCAGCATTCCTGAACCAGCATGGCTCCATGCGACATAAAAGGAAAACTTTGCCCTTTGATATCTGAAAAATTAGCAGCAAACAAAAGTCTGGTTTTTCAAACCAGGATTAGATCAGTGCATCTTCCCTTAAGCCCTAATATCCAGCATTTATGATCTTTTAAAAAGCATGATCTTTTCCACCAGTTATATTCCAAGTTGCAGGTGGAGGAAGCCCCAAGATGACTCTGCTCACAGCAATACAATAGTATTATAGTCGCTGACATATTGCTTTCAACGCCTATTGCAGAGGTCTCCAAATTGGCAACTTTAAGACTTGTGGACTTCAGCTCCCAGAATTCCTCAGCTAGCAGACTTGCATAGCTGGCAGCATAGCCGGCTAGAGAATTCTGGGAATTGAAGTCTACAAGTCTTAAAGTTGCCATGTTTGAGGACCCCTGGCCTATACAAACCTACACCTCTTAGCTTTCAGTCTTCCAAGAATTTGGGAAAAATATTTTTTTTTCTGTTCAAAACACACGCTCTCTAGACCACGCAGCACCGCTGCAGAACTACAGCTCCCATAATTCATTGGATGGCAAAGCTTTGGCCAGGTGAGCAATTTGAAGTTGCAGCGTGATGCAAGCTGGGTAGGGATGAGAACGCAGGAGCGTCCAATCACCAGTTTTGGCTTCGACTAAATAAAACCTTTGGATGTTAGAACTTGCTGGTTTGGTGTAATTTTAAACACACTTAGTAATGAGGAAGGTGCTTACGTTAAAGTAAATAGATACAAGTATATTATAGTTTGCTCGGGAAAACCATAATACAAAGATCTACAAATAGAAATAGAACGACTGTGGCAAAGGCAGGCAAGGGTAGTTCGTATCAATAGTAATATATGCCTTGGGTGCAATCCCAAAACAACTAGAGCACCACTTGAACACGATCGGCATTGACAAATTTGCCATCAGTCAATTGCAGAAAGCGGTTTTCCTTGGAACAGCTTTCATCCTGCGACAATATCTGCAACTCTGTAAAACATCCAGATTTGCCTATCCCAGGTCTTTGGTAACGACTCAAAAATGCCAAACCCAGTCTGAAAATCTGGCTGACTACACGATGATCATCAACAACAACAATCAGAAAATGAGAATGGGATGAGAAATAATGCCCAGTGTACAATAGATAACCGTATTAAGGGGTGGGATTCAAATTTTTAACAACCAGTTCTGTGGGCATGGTTTAGGTGGTGGGCATGGCATGGTGGTCATATTATTGGCTGGGTGTGGCCAACTCAATATCACTCACATCGAGGTACGCATCTCCTCGCCTGGCCTCTCATGACTGTGGGGATGCTGCAAGTGTGAAAAATGGTCATAAGTCACTTTTTTCAGTGCCAATGTAACTTTGAATGGTCACTCCACACAAGCAAAGTACCAACAAAGGAGGGAGAAAAAACTCCAGAGATGTTCCAGAGACAGGAAGTCTAGTCCTGCCAAGAATGTAACAAGGGTTACATTAACGGAGAGGCAGTTTCTGTAAGCAACACCAGAATGTTTCCTTCCTGCCTTCCTTACAGGATTAGGCCAGTAATTTCTTCTAACAACTGGTTCTCTGAACTGCTTAGAATGTTAACAACCAGTTCTAATGAATAAGTGCAAACTGGTAGAATCCCACCTCTGACCATATCTACTGTATATAGCTTGTATTCTGAAGAACAGAATTATGTAGTGTATTAACACACTACATAAATCTGTTCTTTGGAATACAAGAATAGTAATTGCATTCTGTCAAGTTGCTTGACAATGAGATGGGTAGCATATAAATTTAAATTTAATAAATCACATAATCAGGTCACTGGAAACTGATGAGGGGGTAATTATTCTTGTTATTTTTGTGTTGATGTTTGTATAGTGCAATCCAGCTATTTTTATTGGACTGATCTGGAATTCTGCTTTGTTTACCACACTTTAGCAAAGGCATACAATAAATAATTATCATTGGCTAATTTCAAGATTTGGAATGTTATGCACAACCAACCCATTTGGATAGCTGGTTTCAGAAAGTGGATAAAGGAATCATAGGTTACATATTGACTGCAGCCAGGGGATTCCTACACACTATATGATGGTTTCATAAAGCATATTTTGTGGGCTAGGCCACAATTTGCCAATTTACACAATACACTCAAGCTGTACAACTGAGGCCGGGTTTATGCAAAACACTAAATCAAACAAACCATGTAGGTGTAATGTAGATGTGCACACTTAACACCAGTCCTAGAACAAATCCTGGTTCATACTATAGACAGGGTGTGTCCAACCGTGGCCACTTTAAGACTTGTGGACTTCAACTCCCAGAATTCCCGAGACAGCAATGGACACCCCTGCTACAGACTAAAACTTGTAACTTGATCTGGCTTAGTGTGTTCTGAGAGCCTTTGGGTCACTTGATAAATTATGGGATTCTTGTGTTAACACAAGCCCAGTTATTTTCTCCTTATTTTGGTATAAATATTTATTTAAGCCTATAGCACTATTGCTGCCCCTCTCCATTCACTTATTTCCATAAAAGAAATGTTTTTCGAGATCCAGTTCATCACTGAGCAGTTTCGGACTGTGGTCTGCTAGCCACTGACATTGTATTTGGCCTTGCCTAAAACAGCTTTGAGGAAGTAAATATCGCTTCTACACTGCAGAGATTGGCACCATTCCATGCCTTCCACATGATAGGAATGACCCCATCATAATAAAAATAATAATGCATCAAATTTGAAACCTCTCTTTTATACGGGGAGAAAAAAGCTCCCTCTCATTTGTCCTCGACATACAACCCCAACTGAGCCCATAATTTCTGTTGCTAAGTGAGACAAAGGGACACGGTGGCTAAGATGCTGAACTTGTCAATCAAAAAAGTTGACAGTTCGGTGGTTTGAATCCCTAGCACCGTGTAACCAAGTGAGCTCCCCTTACTTGTCCCAGCTTTTGCCAACCTAGCAGTTTGAAAGCATGTAAAAATGCAAGTAGAAAAATAGGGACCATTTTGGTGGGAAGGTAACAGTGTTCCGTGAGCCTTCGGCATTTAGTCATACCGGCCACATGAACCACAGAGACGTCTTCGGACAGCACTGGCTCTTCGGCTTTGTAACGGAGATGAGCACCGCCTCCTAGAACCGGAAACGACGAGCATGTTTGTGTGAGGTGAACCTTTACCTTTACCTTACCTAAGTGAGACAGCTATTACGTGTTAAGTGCCCAATTGTACGACCTTTCAAAGAGCCGTGCTGGTGCAATGCTTGGAATGCAATATTGCAGGCTAACTCTGCCAACTGCCAGCAGTTTGAGTCTGATTGACTCAAGGTTGGCTCAGCCTTTCATCCTTCCGAATGGGGCAATGTGCTGACTCTGTAAACTGCTTAGAGCAGGCTGTAGAGAACAGTGAAGCAATATATAAGTCTAAGTGCTATTGCTATTGCCACAGAGTTCTTAAGTGAATCACTGCTTGTTGTAAACTGAAACTGGCTTCCCCATTTCCTTGGCTTGTCAGAAATTTGCAAAAGATGGTCATGTGATCCCGGGACAGTGCAATAATCATAAATACATGCCAGCTGCCAAGTGAATTTTGATCATGTGACCAGGGGGATGCTGCCACAATTGTGTGAAAAATAGTCATAAGTCACTTTTTTCAGTGCTGTGGTAACTTTGAACTAGACAAACTGTTTTAAGTTGAGGACTACTGTAATTTTTTTTCTGCCAATGAAGCTGCCCATCCTTTTCTTCCCCTGAATGCCCTTAGTTGGGATTCCTTGTCAATTCGATTTGAGGGATGGGAAGAGCTTCGGTATTAGAGGCCTCGTGGCTTCTTTCAACTGTATGCTGTCTCTGTTTGAGAGGATGCTTTGTGGTTTTATATGCTTAACGTACTCAGTTGAGGTGCCGCCCAACTAGCAACAGCTCTGGGCAGCTCACAGTCCAGCAAAAGAAAATGACGCAATGCAATTCCAAAAGGAAACAACACAAAGATAAAAATGGGTTGTTTTAAAAGAAAAAAAATGCAAGGTGGAACTTGCCATCAAATTCTTCTTTCCAATCATTACGCCTTTATTGCTGGCCCTGAGCAAGTTCTTGCCAATTCCAGTTACATCTGTTAACGTTCACACATGCACACACTTCTTTCCAATATCTCCCTGGCTAGGGATTCCGTCATGGAGGTGGAGAAAAGACAGTTTCAGCTCAGCCAACCCTGCAGTCCTGCGTTAACCCCTGCGAGCATTCACCATGTCAGCAAAAAAATAAGAAGAAAAAAAGAAAGAAAGCCAAGAGCCACGCCTTGGGGTGAGCCTTTGAAAGTGAGCTGAGAAGCCGGGAGTGAGCCAGTTTCTTCTGTTTCTCATTCGGCAGCTGCGGTGGCAGTCAGTAGCAGCCATCGCTTAGGCAAGGAGGGGTGGGATGATGTAAGAATTTTGGCATCCTTTACTGCTATTGCGAGGCTGTGTCTTGTTTGCAAAGAGCAGGATGGGTCTTTAGGGCGAAGGCAGGAGAGCCAGAAAGCGGAGAGAGTGTATAGATGCTAAAGAAAGGACAGGCATTCTTGCCGTATCTTATTCTTGTTTTTATTATATTTATATTTGTTATATCACTATTATCATCACTATCACTATCATTATTATTACGATTTGACACAAAAAAACAACAGCATACACAGCAAACGAGATAACAATGTTGGGTTTCGTATCACAAATCATTAGTCAAACACTTCCCAAGGGTTTAGGACTGCGTGATGTATCAGCGGATCATGAGAGCAGATCCCAGTAAGGTGGCCTTCTGCAGCTGACCAATGGTGATTTTGCCAGCACCAATTGGTTTTAAGTGCTTGCCTAGGTCTTTAGGCACAGCACTCGATGTATCACTGGAACCATCTGCACTGGTTTATGCCAGAGTCTCTGCAGTTTGATTTTCAAGTCCTGATATCTGGTTGTGGTTGTTGTGGTGGTGGTGGTTGTGGTTGTTGTTGTTATATTTGTTGGCTGCCCATCTCGCTTCTAAGTTTTTTGCAGGTTGGAGGGCTTATAAAATTCTTATTAAAATGCAGTAGCCACAGATCTAAGCAGTTTAGCAAGGATATATAGCTTACATCTCAGGAAAACAGTCCTGGACAAGATCCAGCCTAAGTGATGCCAACTGTCATTGGGGGGAGGGGGGAGCAAGCAGAAAAAAAAAACCACAAAGGCTTTAAAAAAAAATCTTCTCCAAATGGGTAATTAATCACAATTAAGGAGGTCATTTATTTTTACTACAACCTCTTCTGCCTGAGGCTAGAACTAGAATGTTCAAAGGTTTCTGAAAGAACTAGCATATGTGAATGTAATGAGGAATCAGAAACACCAGGTGCTAACAACGAAAAAAAATAAATCCTTTTTAATACGCCAATTCAGGGTTCCATGATGGAAAGAGAAATAAAGAATCCACCAACCGTTTTCTTCAACTTGTCCTCATTAAAACAGTCAGGACAGGACAGCTCCTCAGCCTGGTAAATTGAAGAGAATAAGGCAATAGTACAGTAACTTCTATTGATTAGTCAATTGGAGATATTAAGAAAACAGAACAGGAAATGGCAATAATTTGCAGCCCAAATACTGTTTTGATTTGTTCTAGCTCAGCCAAAACATGGCTGGTTTGTGTGAATCCAGGTAGAATGGATTGTAAACCATGGCTTACAGCTTAAAATGAAGTGTGAGCCCAAGTTAACAGTTGTGAAGCAAACCATGCTAAAGCCAGGGGTGGGATACAAATTTTTTAACAACCAGTTCTATGGGTGTGGCTTAGTTGAGGGGAATGGCTTGGTGGGGGACGTGTGACTGAGTGGACGTGGCTTGGTGGTCATGTTATTGGCGGGGCATGGCTAACTCAATATCACTCACATCGAGGCATGCATCTCTTTGCCTGGCCTCTCATGACTTTGGGGATGCTGCAACAGTCGTAAGTGTGAAAAACGGTCATAAGTCACTTTTTCAGTGCCATTGTAACTTTGAATAGTCACTCCACACAAGTAAAGTACCAGCAAAGGAGGGGAAAAAAACTCCAGAGACGTTCCTGAGACAGGAAGTCGAGTCCTGCCAAGAATGTAATAAAGGTTAATGGAGAGACAGTTTTTGTAAGCAACACCAGAATGTTTCCTTCCTGCCTTTCTTACAGGGTTAGGCCAAGAATTTCTTCTAACAACCAGTTCTCTGAATTGCTCAGAATGTTAACAACCAGTTCTAGGGAATAGGTGCGGACTGGTAGAATCCTACCCCTGGCTATAGCAATATGTGTGGATCTAGTCATTGGCCCGGTTTACACTTCCCTAATTACAATTGGCTTAATAGCACTAGCACTTAGACTTACATACCGCTTCCTAGTGCTTTATAGTCCACTCTAAGCAGCTTAATATTGCTCCCAAAAATCTGGGTCCTCATTTTACTGACTTCGGAAGGATTGGATGCTGGCAGTTAGCAAAATTAGCCTGCAAAACTGCATTCTAACCACTGCACCACTATGGAATAATGGAATAATCAATGAAACATTATCAGCTGGATTCACAAAACACGATGCAAAAAAAAAAGTAGCCTTGGGGCCACCTACACCCCACCAGTTATGGGTTCCCAGATTGGGGAAGGCTAAATATTTTGATGTGGTTGGTTTTTTTTTTTGCAAAGGATGGGCTGACAGGCAAGAGTCATTTTACCTTTTAAAACTCCAGAAACTTTTGAAAATCTATCTTGGCCACCCCTATGTTAGATGGTCCTTGACATACTGTGCAAAGCTTCTAGCCTGTGACATAAATGAGGGTTCATCAACCATTGGTGGCTGCTACTAGTTCTTCCCAGTTTCGGTGAACCCTTAAGCCCCTGTCACACTGCACCAACGGATGGAAAGAGGATGTAAAACGGAGAAAAACACTTGCCACCCGTTGGTTAATGCGATGCTTCCGTTCTGTACTCACTGCCTCCGTTTTGCTTCCTCTCTATCCATCCAGAATCCGTCTATTGACATTTCATCCGCTCAAAAGGTTTTGAGCTGCTCAAAACTTTTGAGCGGAAAATGTATCCAATGCATCCATTCTGCATCCTCTAGGCATACAGGGGACATCCGTTCTGCATCCATTACGCATCTGCTATATCCGCTAGGCATCCACTGCGCATCCGCGCAACTCAAATCCGTTCCAGCGGTAAACGGACGCAGGGAGGAAGCGGAACGGACGCGCAACATTAGTAGCACGGATGGAGAAAGGATGAAAGCGGATGCAAATCACATCTGCATCATCCGCTACGCATTTGCTCTGCATCCGCTCTGCATCCTCTACGCATCCTCTACGCATCCGCTCTGCATCCGCTCTACATCCGCTTCCATCCGCTCTGCGTCCTCCCCCCGTCCATTCCTTTCCGTGTTATCCGCTCTGCTTATGCAAATTTTTGCCCCTTTTGAGAGCGGATAACAACGGATGGAGCATTTTTCTCGTCCGCTGTGTCCTTTTTACAAACGTTTTGCATCCGTTGGGCAGTGTGACAGGGCCTTTAGCTAACCAGTAGCTAATTTAATGACCAGTTTGGCAAACTGGTAAATCCCACCCCTGGCTGGCACCGCCCACCCCAGGAGTTTCCACATGGCCTGTTTTGGATGCCAGGTAGGTACTGCAAGGAAGTTTGGGGACGGCAAAAATGGGCCTCCTGGACGCTCCAAAAGGCTGGAAATGGGCCTGTTTCCAGCCTCCAGAAGGGCTTCCAGAGCCCGGGGGAGGCTGTTTTCGCCTTCCTGGAGGCTCAAGGAAAGCCTGCAGAACCCAGGGAGGGCGAAAAATGAGCCTCCTGGAAGTTCTGGAAGGCTGGAAACAGGCCCATTTCCGGCCTCCGGAGGGCTTCCAGAGCCAGGGGGAGACCATATTCACCTTCCTGGAGGCTTGAGGAAAGCCTCTGAAACCCAGAGAGGCCCAAAATGTCCCCTTCCCTGCCGGTGGTGCAGGAGGCAGACTAGGCCATGCCCACCGTGGCCACACCCACCCAGCAACCGGGCAGAGAAAGGGTTGCGAAAAATTTCTGCAGCCCACCCCACATTGCCAGCATGTTCGAGGCTGCAGTATGCCAGAAACCATGCAAACAAGTGAAAACAAGGGAAGACCCATCTGTGGGGTGCAGGCAGCATGAGAAACCACATCCCCTTCAGTCAGCGGAAAAACTCTCTCCATGGAACCGGTCCCTGGTGCCCAAAAGATTGGAGGCCTCTGACGTAAACAGTGGTTTATACATCATAGTGGCAAGTTTCATATCCAAATTGGAATCAAACAAACCCTTTCTGGTTCAGCATGGTTTAAAAGCTCGGCCACAGCATTTGAAATATTTACAATACATCCAGACTCAGTGAGATATACTCCAAACTCTAGGTAATAATTCAACTCTGCCAGATGATAAACCAAACATCACAAGGGAAAGAATCAGACGATGCTGCAGTTCCGGTGGATTTTTTGCTGGCAATTTTAGCTTTGGGAAAGGAGCCAAGCATGCCCCCTTCTCTTGTGAATTCCAGCATTGTGTTCACCAGGATAATGCAGTCCAGTCTATTGACACATGTGAGCATTTGCAGACAGGCCAAATAAGAATTGCTCGTGTAACAAGCTAACATTGGTGTAAATAAAGGGATGAGACCGGCTGTGCTTTGAATGTTTACATTTGTTTTGCAGGAGGTGGGGGGGAATGGAGGCAAGGGGGAGGCCCTGGGTCTGGATCAAATGAGCTGTAACTGGAGCGTGAGTGATGGATCTGGCCACCTGGTTCTGTTTGGCTACTAGCACAAGGAACAGCTCGCTTGGCAAAGAAAACCAGGAATGGGCCACCTGGCTAGTAAAGGGCCAATGGAGCATCTGACTGGCTCTGTCAGCCATTTTTTTTTTCATTCCAGAAAAATGAATTTTTGTTCTTGTTCAGCTGGCTCCCCCTCCCATTAAATAAGAAGAAACACCCCCCCTTCTCCAGCCTGCCTGTAAGGATAAAAGAGGCTCTTTAGCAGTGGCTCAATGGACACCAGATTCTTTCTTGCTTCCTTTACAATTTCCTTTGCTCCTAATGAGCACAAGGTGTCTCTTCTATAACATCTCCTTCCCGAGTTCCTCGTCTCTTATAATCAGCACCAAGTGGTGTGGTAGTGGTTTGAGGAATTAAAAAAAATCCCAAGCTCCATATTGGACAAGTGATGCTGTTCAGGGACTTGCTTAGTGCCTGGAGGTGCTGAGGATCTGGATAAGGAAGAACCAGCTCCAAATTCGCCTTGGCAAGACAAGAGTAGCTCTGGGTTTGGGGTCCCCTGAATCCTGAGAGCTGTCATCTTTATGAGGTAGCAATCGCCTGAATAGAATAGAATAACAGAGTTGGAAGGGACCTTGGAGGTTGTTATATGTACAGAATAACCCTTGAGTAACAAGGATATGCACATGGAAACGTTTATATGAGAATAGTTATGAAAAATTATTCAGCCACACACAGCTACACTAAACTGAGTTTACTTTAAGAAATAGCACAGTCCAAGAAACGGTCCAAGTCATATACGTTTAACAGTCCAAAGAATATCCAATTACAAAATCTTCTTACCGGTTGCCTTTGTCATTTACAGTAAATAAAGATATCAAAGTATAAGCACAGCTTAGATAGCAACAGAATGTCAGAGATACAGAATGTCAGAGAGAGCAAGCCATGATCTCTCGCTCCCTCTAATGTTAATTTGCAATACAATCAACCAATCAGAATCAACACAGTGATTTTGTCTCAAAGCTACAAACATACATTATTGTCTTATATATTGCCAATCCAACTAATTGTTGGACAGATTCCTAACAGAGGTCTTCTAGTCTAATCCCTGCTTAGGCAGGAAACCCTACACCATTTCAGACAAATGGTTATCTAATCTCTTCTTAAAAACTTCCAGTGTTGGGGCATTTACAGCTTCTGAAGTAAGTTGTTCCACTAATTGTTCTCGCTGTCAGAAAATTTCTCCTTAGTTCTAGGTTGCTTTTCTCCTTGATTAGTTTCCACCCGTTGCTTCTTGTCCTGCCTTCAGGTGCTGAGGAGAATAGCTTGACTCCCTCTTCTTTGTGGCAGCCCCTGAGAGATTGGAACACTGCTATAATGTCTCCCCTAGTCCTTTTGTTTTCATAAGACTAGACATGCCCAGTTCCAGCAACCGTTCTTTATATATGTTTCATCCTCGGGTCGCCTAATCATCTTTGCTGTTCTTCTCTGCACTCTTTCTAGAGTCTCTACATCTTTTTTAAGTCGTGGCAACCAAAATTGAATGCAATATTCCAAGTGTGGCCTTAACCAAGGCATTATAAAATGCAGGGATGGGCTGCTGGGGGTTCGCAGGGGGTTGGGAGAACACCTAGCTAAGATTCTGTGCAGTTCGGAGAACCTCCAAACCCCACTCCTGTCTGGCCCTGCCCACTCTGCCCTAGCCCTCCAAGGAGTCCCTACACAGCCTATTTTGGGTGCAAGTAAGTGCAGGCCGTGCACGGAGGCTCGGGGAGGGTGAAAAATGGGCCTCCTGGAAGTTCAGGAAGGCCGCAAATGAGCCCATTTCCGGCTTCCAGAGGGCAAGAATGTCCCTCCCCTACTGTGGTAGGCCACACCCACCATGGCCATGCCCACCCAGCAATTGGGCAGAGAACCAGTTGCTAAATTTTTTGAAGCCCATCCCTGATAAAGCGGTATTAACACTTCACATGATCTTGATTTTATCCCTCTGTTTATGCAGCCTAGAACTAACTGTGTTGGCTTTTTTGGCAGCTGCTGCAGACTGCTGGCTCATATTTCAGTGATTGTCCACTAGGACTCCGAGATCCCTCTCATAGTCACCACTATTGAG
This sequence comes from Laticauda colubrina, assembly GCA_015471245.1. NCBI lineage: Eukaryota > Metazoa > Chordata > Lepidosauria > Squamata > Elapidae > Laticauda > Laticauda colubrina. The sequence continues at coordinate 23,283,088 of BLBF01000036.1, read as the reverse complement.
CAAGGTAGCACATGTACTGTACCTGGGCATTTTGTTTTTCTTGCCTAAATGTAGAACCTTACTTTTTTCACAATTGAATTTCATTTTGTTAGATAGCGCCCAGTGTTCAAACCCGTCAAGATCCTTCTGTATCTTAAGCCTATCTTCCAAGTCTGGAGAGAGTTGTGCCCAATTTTGGAGTCCTGAATTCCTGGCTCCAACTTGAAGAGTAGGTAGCAGCCATGGTTGAAGAGGAGGTGGATATGTATAACTGCACAACAGTTGCACCCATTCTTGGTCTGGGGGTCCCTGCTCAAGGTTATTCCAGTGAGTCTTTTCCTAACTGGTCGACTATGTTGCATTCTGTGAGGAAAATTTCAACTGTCCAGAATGCAGTGACATGCATTTTGGGGTTAAGATTTGTTTGGGTTATGCCATTATTGCACAAGCTGTGCTGACTCCTTGTCTTCTAGGAACAATTCAGGTTTATCATCCTGATGATACCTACTTATTTCACCAAATCAGATAAAAGGACCATGCTCCAAGAGCCCTTTATTAAATGATGTCATCTGGTAGGACTTAGAGGCATATCTTCTCTTCTGACTTGGCTGTGGATATGAAAAATGTTAGTTAATCTCCCTGTTCCTTGATCAATCTGGATGACATGGTTGACCAAGATAAAAGGGTTAATCCCAAATTTCAGATCAAAAACTGTTTCCAGCTAAAGTCCTTAATTGGCTAAGTCAGTAGATTTAATTTTTCCTAGTTGTACAACAGGTTAGACCCACCTCTACAAATTAGTTAATTGTGACCTGTCAATAGGGATAAAGCAGAGGTATCTTTTCAGAGATCTATCTAGCTTCCAGGGCTTCAAGGCTGTTCACATATTTTTGTCAAATGAAAGAAAATGACTCAACGACCAGAAAGGCAAAGAGATAATATTTTTCTGGGAAGAACAATATCCTACAATTTGTAAAAGACAGAGGCAGGCAAGAGAAGTAGATCCATTTCCAATTTAACCTCTGCAAGTTTCTTTCAGGATACTTTTATGCAACACACGAAGCCCTAGCCCAGATTAACCAACTAACATTGTGGGCTTCCCTTTAATTATTTATGATGGTTTTCTTTAATAGAGTAGAATTCTTGACTGGCAAATGTGATTGGACACACGGGGAATTTGTCTCTGATCCATGAGATCTCAGTGTACATACAAACAACAAAGTGATAGGTCATAGATCATGAATCATAGCTACAATCATTAAACATAAGATAGAAACATAATAAATCATAAGATACAGAAAGATAAGAAGATGAGAAATGAGAAAGATGAGACAATGACAAGGATAATAGCAATACAGCCTTCTACATGAGTAAATATTTTTAGGCCTAAAACAGTGCTGTGGGAATATTAGGTGTTCAGCAGAGTGATAGCACTGGAGGAAAAAAACTATCTTTATGTCTGGTTGTTTTGGCATGCAATGCCCTGTAGCGGCATCCTGAGGGGAGAATATATATATATGCAATGATCATATGTGTTATGATCATATATAATATGCTATGATCACAAATAAAGCATATTGTGACTTAAGACTAGGATCTTACGCCATGCAAGTTGGCATAATATTTTCATGTGAGGTTTCCTGAGATTTGTACATACTGATAGTCCTCGACTTATGCCCACAACGGAGCCAAAATTTCTGTTGTTAAGTGGGTTTTGCCTCATTTTACAACCTTTCTTGCCCCCACTGCTAAGTGAATCACTGCAGTTGATAAGTTAGTATTCTGATTGTTCAGTGAATCCGGCTTCCTCATTGACTTGGCTTGTCAGAAGGTCACAAAAGGGAATTACACGACCCCAGGACTCTGCAACCATCATAAATAGGAACAAGTTGCCAGGTGTCTGAATTTTGATCATGTGACCCTGGGGATGCTACAATGTTCATAAGTGAAAAACTGTCGTAAGTCACTTTTTTCAGTGCCATTGTAACTTGGAACAGTCATAAAATGAACAGTTGTAAGTTGAGAACTACCTGTATATGAATAAATTTGAGTGGTCAGCACGTAATATTTCTGGATGGCAACTATTGCCATTTTTTTTGCTAATTTCTAGTCTATATTGGGAGATGCTAAATTGGGGAAAACTCAGGTTCAAATCCAACTACAGCTGCAGAAATTGGCAGGACAATTTTGGGCTGGTCAGTTTCTCTCAGCCAAAGGTGCCTCCCAAGATTTATTTATTTACTTATTTACTTACTTATTAGATTTTCCCAGCCCCATCTTTATTGCTTTGTAGGTAAGTCAAGGTTGCAAATCTACCTAATAGCAATAGCATTTAGATTTATATACTGCTTCACAGTGTTTTACATCCCACTCTAAGCAGCTTATAGTGTCAGCCTATTGCCCCCAATAATTTGGGTCCTCAGTTTACCCACCTCGGAAGGATGGAAAGCTGAGTCAACCTTGAGCCGGTGAGAACTGAATTGATGAACTGCACCAGCAGCCAGCAGAAGTAGCCTGCAGTACTGCATACTAACCACTGCACCACTGCGGTTAATGCTACTACCATAGTATTCCCATTTTCCCCATAACAAAGTTGTGAAATGGGCCCACCCAGTCACCCAGCCAGCTTTCATGCCCAAGGCGGAACTAGAACTCCCTGTCTAGTTGGATTCTAGGCCAGCACTTTAATCAAACACCAAACTGAATGCTAAGATGGGGTGAAGCAGGGTGTTGGAATAAGATGAAGGCATAATTTTACATTATCTCAAACCCTGGAGGAAAAGGTGAGTACAAGTCTATGTTGCATAAGAACAATAAAATGGTGGAAAAGTTAAGCAAGGTCATAGCTGTGAAGTATTGTGCTAGAGAAGTAAAAAATCCCGAAAGATGGCTATGGTAAAATATATAAATACACTAGAACTAACATATAAATCACTTCTCTGTTGCTAGCAGAAAAATTGCACAGATGTGGCAACCTAATACTGTAAAAAGTTTTTGAATGCCATTTGAAGAAGACTTCACTTTTCAAGATTGTGCTACACTTTCGTTTGGTTCTGGCTGGCACAGTCTGTGGACAAACATTTTGGTCCATGGATGGAGGGGGTTTGAGGACAAAATGGATCCCTTAAAATTTTGCTGAGACTGAAGGAACCCCTGTTACTTTTTATAGTAAACCCCGCCAGAAATTTTTATTACATTTACTTTTTATAGTATACCCCGCCAGAAATAAGCCATATTTTGTGTGTGTGTTGGACTTTCGGGAGAAGGCTAAACCCCAGTTCCTTAAATCTTCTTCCAAAAGGGGAAAATAGCTCCACTCAGAATGGCATTGTCAGTCCTGAAGTTGGCCAAACTGAGGCCATTTTCTTTTTGTAGCTTTTCTCTAGGGAGGTTTCTCTTCTCATTGCTTCAGGGCTGACATAGCCTGGAGCGAAGGGGCCAGGGATGGTGGGGGAGGGTGGAGCGTAGAGATAGCTGAAGTGCTGTAGCCAAAATAAAATTATTTCCCCTGGGAATAAAGGGCGTTGATGCAGGTATTGGAGAGGTGGAGACTGAGGTTGCCTAGCAACTGGACTAATTGCTGATTGGACCATGTGACTGGAGACTCTGAGGCAGAAGTGACAAAGTTTCACTTTTAATTCGGGTGTAAAACTGGCGGGAACCTAGTGCTGGTTTTCCACCAAGATTATGCCAGTTTGATATGTCCCAACAAAATGTTCTTTGAGGAATATTCTGCCTCCAAGTCAGAAGTGGTATTCAGCAGGTTCTGATCAATTCTGGAGAACCGGTAATGGAAATTTTGAGTAGTTTGGAGAACCACTAGTGGAAATTTTGAGTACTTTGGAGAACCGGTAGCGGAAATTTTGAGTCGTTTGGAGAACCGGTAGCGGAAATTTTGAGTTGTTTGGAGAACCAGTAGTGGAAATTTTGAGTAGTTTGGAGAACCGGTAATGGAAATTTTGAGTAGTTTGGAGAACCAGTAGTGGAAATTTTGAGTCATTTGGAGAACTGGTAGCGGAAATTTTGAGTCGTTTGGAGAACCAGTAGTGGAAATTTTGAGTAGTTTGGAGAACTGGTAGCGGAAATTTTGAGTAGTTCAGAATAACACCTCTGACTGGCCCCACCCCCATCTGTTCTCTGCCTCCCAAGTCTCAGCTGATTGGCTGGGTCTTATTTTGTTGCCCTGCACAGGAAAACCGAGCTGGAGAGCAGGTTAGTGGGGTGGGGAGGGAACGGGATTTTGCAGTAACCTTCTCCTGGACTGGAGTGGGAATTGAGATTTTACAGTATCCTACCCCAGCCATGCCCACAAAACTGGTAGTAATTTTTTTTGCATTCCACCACTGCTCCGAGTTCTTATTGAATGGGATGTATTACTTAGAACCTCGATAGATATCACTTGCTGGAGCCCTTGGTATCTCTGTGAGAAGATTGCCTGCCCATTTTTTATAGACTTCTATACTCAGGACAGAGAAAAACCTCCAACTAACCTAACTGTAAGGACTCGTTGATAGTCATGACATGAAGATGGATATTTCTTGTGTAAAGTTTAATGAGAGGAGCCCATTGATGCCCCACACAAAAGAAGATTGTTAAATATATTTCAGAAGAGGATTCTGGCAAAGGGTCATCTTCAGCTTTATTATCAAATTCAGCCTTAGACTAAAAAAAAATCCACCTTGGTTCTTGAAGGCTATTTCCTCAAATCGGGCAATACCCCATTGTAATAAATTCAAGGGAATAGCAGCCACATTCTATGCCAGAGGAAAAAAATATGATCTTTTGTGATGCAAAGTAGAATATTATCCACAACAGCTTTTTCCTTTTCTTTCCTGCAATCATTCATTGTAAAACCCTTCTCAAAAACTTTGCAGCCTTCCACAAATTTTAAGGACTGGGCTGTGATTTGAGAGAGGTGAAATGGGACTGTTATTTTGCTTTGTTTTCTTGTTTTGTTTTATCTTTGTTCTCTCTTTCCCAAAGTCCCTTCGTGCATTTGAACTTGGGGTATGTATGTGAATGCCCAAGTCAATAAAACTATGGGCTTTATATATTTTATTTTCACCTTTCTGGATGTCAAAACAACTCTACCTATTGCTGTCCTCTGTCTTCCAGAGATTAAGCTGCCAAATTATTCTAGAACACAGATCATTGGCAGGGTTAGTCTTCCATTCTTCTCCCAAGCCATTTTGCTAGCTCAGCTCTTTTGGTCTCAGGAGAATACTTTCAATTTTTCCTTGCTGTTCTTTTGGCCAATGTCAACATTGGTATTATGGTTTGTCACACTGTCAGTGAGATGTTCAGAGTGGATTTGGCCTTTTCTTCTGCCTATCAAGTGTTTCCCAAGGATCTGGGGTAGATATGTGGATGTTTGATGGTAGAGGTATCATCAACATTACATATTGTCACAGAATGTAAGATTGTTATTATTATTATAACCTCTGATGGAAAAGAGTTGAAGAAGAAGGAAGTACTATTTACAAATATTTGTCGTTTGCAAGTGTGTGCATTAACATCCTTTGTAATGGAAATTCAGGAACTGGTTTTATACAGATGAAGCAGAGACTATAGCTCCTAGTGGAATCTGCATACTTTTCTTTGCCACCTACCACAAGTCAGCTGGCATTATAGCCTAAGGATTGTGAGCTACTCATTATAGCAAGATCCTGGCTTGAATAAGTAACAAATGCCCATTATTTTTCCATTTGGGGACAGTCAATTGACGTTTTTCTAATAGTCCATATGAGATTCATTCTCTGTGGTGTTCTGGATGGTGTATCACATTTCTCTCCTTCTTTCCTTTGGCAGGTTTATCAAGTACTCAACAACTACTTCCTGGCCTTCCATCCCTTAACATCTGTGATTCAGTGGAAGCTACGCAATGATTATTATTATTTTTTTTGGCATTTGATAAGAGGAAGATGATACTCAGTTCCTTCCTTATATGCTGTTGTAGAAAAGACACTGATCTCAGGTGTGCAATCAACAGCATTTTCCTATTATGTTATCTTTACTGAGGTAAATTTTCTTTGTCTAAGAAAACAACTCACTCATTTGAGGTGTTTGGGAACATGATGAGGAAAATCCAATTAAGAAAAAGTGTGCCAAGTCAGCAGAACTGAAATTATATACATCCAAAGGGTTCTTCCCTCCTCCTCTTTGCTGCGGGCAAAGTTTCTCCCTTCTATTGGTGAGAAGAATAGCACAGCACAGCACAGCATAGCATCAGGAGTGGAATTCAATTTTTTTTAACAATCTGTTCTGTGAGCGTGGCTTAATTTGTAGATGTGCTTGGTGGTTATGTGCAAAGGTGGGATAGGACAAGGTTAACAACGAGTTTGGGATTTACGAGCTTCCCTGCACAGCTGTGATCCACACGCCTGTAAATCGTCTTCAGTGTGCTGTGTGCAGAGAAGCAGCCTTTGAAACAGCCCTCTTTTCCTGCTTTTTTAACTGCAGCTGTGCCTCATTTGGCAGCTGAAGTTGAAAAAATCAGGAAATAAAGATCAGGTAAGAGCCCAGGTGGGTGTGTGGGTAAAAACATCAGCAGACATAGAACCGGTTCTATTTCTGCTGCTCTTCAGAGCTACCGGTTCTACAGAGGTGAACAGAACCGGTAGAAACCCAGCCCTGCATAGCACAGCACAGCACAGCACAGCACAGCACAGCACAGCACAGCACAGCACAGCACAGCACAGCACAGCACAGCACAGCACAACATAGCATAAAACAGAACAGGTTTATTTGGCCAAGTGTGATTAGACACACCAAGGAATTTCATTTCTGATACAGAAGCTCTCAGTGTACATGCAAAACAACAGAGTGATAATCTTAATAATGATACCACATAAGAGAAGCAGAGGTCGTATTCAGCAGGTTCTGACCAGTTCTGCAGTGGAAATTTTGAGTCGTTCGGAGAACTGGCAAATACCACCTCTGACTGGCCCCGCCTTATCTATTCTCTGCCTCCCAAGTCCCAGCTGATCACCTGGGTCTTTTCTGGTTGCTCTGTACAGGAGACTGGAGCTGGAAAGCAGGTTAGTGGGGTTGGGAGAGAATGGGATTTTGCAGTATCCTTCCCCTAGAGTGGGGTGGGAGTGGAGATTTTACAGTATCCTCCCCCTGCCACGCCTACCTAGCCACACCCACAGAAATGGTAGTACATTTTTTTTGAATCCCACCAGTGAAGGTTGTAGAAAAGATGAGAAGGATAATGGTAATATAGCCATACTACATAGGTAAATATCCTTAGACATAAGACTGTGGGAATTAGGTATTCAGCAGAGTGATGGCACGAGTGGAAAAAACTATCTCTCTAGTTGTTTTGGCATACAATGCCCTGTAATGGCATCCCAAGGGGAAGAGTTGAAACAGTTTATGTCCAGGATGTGAAGGGTCTAAAGATGCTCTCTCATCCCTCCTTCTGACATGGGCAACATACAGGTCCTTATGAAAGTCAGGCTGGTTGCAGTTGTTCTTTCTGCAGTCTTAAAGGCCCTGTCACACTGCCCAACGGATGCAAAACGGACACAACAGACGAGCAAAATGTTCCATCCGTTGTTATCCACTCTCAAAAGGGGCAAAAATTTGCATAACTGGAGCGGATAACACGGACGGGGGGAGGACGCAGGGCGGATGGAAAATGGATGCAGAGCGGAAGCCTAGCGGATGGAAGCGGATGGGAGTGGATGGCACATCCGCTAGGCTTCTGGGGGGCCGCAGCAAAGCGGACGCGGAACGGATACAGCGGATGCAGAGTGGATGCACAGCGGATGAAGCGGATGCACAGCGGAAGCCTAGCGGATGCACAGCGGAAGCCTAGCGGATGCACAGCGGAAGCCGAACGGATGCCGAGCGTTAATTGCGCATGTGGGGAGGATGCATTGCGTCAGCCCCGCGGATATAAGGGAAGCAGCTCGGAAGCAGGTCACCATTCAGAGGAAAGACCTGCTGCCAGACAGACTGACAGCCTTGCCTGCCCTGCTTGCAAGCCTTGCTGCAAGCCTTGCTGCCTGCCTGCCTGCCAGCCTTGCTGCCAGCCAGTCTGCCTGCCAGCCTTGCTGCCTGCCTTCCTGCAAGCCTTGGTTCATGTCTGCCTGCCAGCCTTGGTGCCTGCCTGCCTGCCAGCCTTTCTGCCAGCCTTGGTGCCTGCCTCCCTGCCAGCCAGCCTTTCCGCCAGCCTTGGTGCCTGCCAGCCTGCCAGCCTTGGTGGCTGCCTGCCTGCCAGCCTTCCTGCCAGCCTTCCTCCCAGCCTCCCTGCCAGCCAGCAACCCCACAACCATGCGGAAGCACAGCAAGCCTCAGCCATCTGCTGCCAGCCCTTGCAAGAGGGACAGGGCTACCATCCCGCCCCCTGGCCCTCACTCTGGTTCTGCTGGGGCTTCTGCAGCACGGGCTCACTCTTCTGGGGCTGGGGCTTCTGCTGCTTCTGCTTCTGGAGGAGTTGATGAAAAGCACTCCAGCACCAGCCACCTCCACAGCACCTGCACCCTTCACCCCTGAGACTGAGCAACCAAGAGGAGTGCCAGAGACTCATTTTTGTTTTATAGCTTGTTGTTAATAAAGTCTAGTTTTGATTCACACACTTGCTTCATTTCTTTTTTTTCATAAAGTCTTGCTGGAAACTTTTAGAAATGGTTTAAGCCTTTGCATGCCTGTGGGATGGGTTAAGATAGCAGTGGGATGGGTTGAGATACCTGTGGAATGGGTAATAGCTGTGGGATACATAAACCTCCAGTGCAAGCATAGTGGGACTGGATGGTCCACCCTCCCAGGTGCCACACCTCTGGCCCTTTATTATCAATAACAATGTAATCAATCATCCACACATGTCAACATAAACACAACTCTTTATTAAATGCCCTGTTCGTTGTAGGCCCACCCAACATACATGGCCCAATCTCATCAGTGTGATGAGACAGGCTGAGGGAAGCATCCATTAATCATCTACCATCCTGTTTTGCCACTCCACCGCTCCAGCTGGGGAGTTGCACCATTGTCTCAGGATGTTGCGCTGCTTCTTCCCTTCAGGTGAGGCTCTGTTGGGGCCTTGCACATCCTCAGTCTCTATCAGGTTTCGCCCTTGCCTCCATTCCCCAGGCTCCATGTCCCCATTGCCTTGCTGGAGGTCCACGAGCCTGTTCTGCAAGACTGGGTAGCGGGTGCGCATGAGATTGTGCAGGATGCAGCAAGCTTCCATGATCCTCCTCATGGTCTCTGGGGGATGCTGCATGTTGGTGAGAAGTACCTGGAACCTGTTGGCCAGGATGCCAAAGGCGTTCTCCACCACCCGCCTTGCCCTGGACAGCCTGTAGTTGAAGATCCTCTCTTCACGGGTGAGGAGTCTGGAACTGTAGGGCTTCATGAGGTAGGTTCTGAGGGAGAAGGCGTCATCCTCCACAATGAAGTAGGGCACATCTTGCGTGTCCTTGGGCAGGGGGTCTGGATCTGGGAAGCCCATGATGAGGTTGCGTTCCAGCCCCTCCTTGAGGTCACTGGTGTTGTATACCTGGGCATCTGAATAAGACCCGTTGCCAGAAGCATTGATGTACATGAACTTGTAGTCAGCATCGACCATGGCGAAGAGGATGATGCTGAAGAAGCCCTTGTAGTTGAAATAAGTGGCCCCCGACTTGGCTGGCGCTTTGCAGGCCACGTGCTTGCCATCTATGTCTCCAACGGTGTGGGGGAAGTTCCACCTCTGATACCACTGCTCTGCAACTTTCTTCCATCCTTCTTCAGTGGAGGGGCACTGGAGGAGCTCCTCCAGGTATTCTTCAATGATGGCCTGCACCACTTCTCTGACCACAATGCTGATGGTGTTGTGTGGCACCCTCCAGCCGTACTGCATGCTCCTGTAGGTGGTCCCTGAGGCCAGGTGGCGCAGAGTGAGTGCCACCTTGAGCCCAGGTTCCAGGCTGGGCCGAAAGTTGGTGTTTGCCTTGGTCAACCTGGGTGTCAGCCGCTGCACAACTTCGTCAAACATGGCTGGAGGCATCCTCATGAAGTTCTGGAATGCCCGAGTGTCTTCGTTCCTGAGCTCCACCATCAGCTTGTTGTACAGTCCGTACTCTGCTCTTCTCCCGATCCATCTTCGGACCCAGACACTTCTTGGCCGCCTTTTTTTCCTCCCGTAGTAGAGTTCACAGAGCCTGTAGATGGCTTCGCACTGTTGCAGAAGGATGGTGGCTGCCAGAAGGACTGTGTTACGATCCACGGTGGACATGACTGGATGCTGTGGAAGAGCAAGAGGCAGATGAAGGCTGCAGAGGTCTGCAGCAGGGCTGCTGGTCTGAAAGTGAGATCCAGGTGAGTTGCTCCCCTTTTTTATAGGCAGTATAGGTGTCCCTTTGCATCCTCTAGGCATCCTGTAGACATCCTTAATATCCGAGGTAGGTCCCCTCTGCGAATGTTGTTTCCGTTTTAAACGCTTTGTTTCCGTGCTGCATCCATTCTGCATCCGTTCTGCGTCCGTTCTGCTTCCTCCCTGCGTCCGAGCAGATGCGAGTTGCGCGGATGCGGAATGGATGCCTAGCGGATATAGCGGATGCGGAACGGATGCAGAATGGATGCATAGCGGATGCAGAACGGATGAATTGGATACATTTTCCGTGCAAAAGTTTTGAGCAGCTCAAAACTTTCTGAGCAGATGAAACGTCAATAAATGGATGCTGGACGGATAGAGAGGAAGCAAAACGGAGGCAGTGAGTACATCGCGTTAACCAACGGATGGCAAGCTTTTTTGTCTGTTTTACATCCTCTTTGCATCCGTTGGTGCAGTGTGACAGGGGCTTAACTATCTGTTGGCGCCTGTCCTGCTTATTTGCTGTGCCAAACCAGACAGTTATAGAAGTAGAAATGACAGGCTCAATCATTCCTTTGTAGCACTGTATCACAGTTCCTGGGCAGTTTGAACTTCAACATATTTTTATAACGATTGTCATAATAAAAATATTTTAAACAAATAAGATTATTTTAACAGTTTTTTCACAGTCCATATGGGGCAGGATGAGGAAAAAGCATAGAAATGAAAATTGAACAAAATATTGTTATATTATATTATGGGCACTTAAGAGCAATGCTAATTATAAAAATGTTTGGGAAAACCAATATGTGAACAGCAAAGAGCATTCCCCAAGGCCCTTCAATTGTTAAAATTTGTTCCTTTTTGTAATTCTAAATGGTGAAGCCACCAATACAGTTGATTGTAAAAGGGGACTGGGTAAATTGATTTTGGTTTTGGTTTATCAGTGTGTACCAGTTCACGTGGCCTCATCTAGCACTCGCTGCTTTATTTGTTCCCTGGAAAGCTATCATTTTTATTTTCTAAAAAAGCTTACAGGCTCCATTATATGAATTCTAAGAAATGGATATTTTACTGGCAACTTGTTTTGTATTGTATTAGAAATCCTTTCCTTATTCTGTTCATAATCCCACCACTGTTTTTCCCCTCATTGGGTGACTTTTGGTTCTGGGATCCCAATGATTGCCTTGAGGAATGTGGAAGATGGGTGCTGTAGTCCAATAGCATCAAAGACAGCAAGAGAAGCATTAATCTGTCCTGGATACTTTGCACTTCAGAGGTATGCAGAGACCCCTGATGAAGTAAATGGGCTGAAGAGCAGCAATTCCTTCTGCCAAGAAAGGCATTTGGGAAAACTGTCTCAGCTCTCTTTCCATGTGCTGGAGTGATAGATGGGAAGCGACAGAGAAAGTAAGGAGTAAAAAGATTGCTTGCTGCAATTATCTAAATGGCTTAGGCGAGCAGAACATGGAATGAAAACGGGAAGAAATTTCTTATTTAATATTGTCCCAAAAACAAATGCTGCCAGGCATACACAGATCTGATGCTATCTTAAAAGGGTGGGTGGGGGGGTTTGGTGGGGAAAATAGAAAGCAGTTCAATACACATACATACATATATTCTTTCTCTTTTTATATATGTAATTATGCACACATGGTAGCTACAAATGGTTGTACAGTTATTTAGGACCCAGTTTTGAAGTTCCAACAGCAACAACCCCCCCCCAACAATCACATGATTGCATTGTGGGCACTTCACAATAGCCCTGCATTTATGGCTGTTTGCAGTGTCCTGACATCAGGAGATTGCAATTTATGATGGGCTTTTTTTTGGGGGGGGGGGGCAGAAACTGGCATTTACTTCACTTTTCCAGCAAAAGAAACCACCTTTTGGCTAAAATGGGCTTGCTTAACAGCTGCAGTGTTTGCTTAGTGACCGAGATATTTGCTTAATGACTGCTGCAAGGTTTATAAATCGCCACAGTCATGTGCTGACAAGCAGCATGACTTTAGACCATAATTCCAGGCTCAATTACCATTGTAAGTCAAGAGCTATCCATCTATTGAGCTGTCTTGTCGGAGTACTTACAGGATAAAATAGAACCACAATGGCTGAATTTTTTATATTGCTGTCCTTTCAATGAAAATGGGATTAAGAAGTCTTTTCAGGTTTCCTTCTGAGATTGGGGTTAATGCCTACCTTTTTAGCCTTAGAAAACAGGTGAGAACCTTCCCCCTTTGGCAGAGCTTTTGGGATTTGCTGGAAAGTTATTGGAAGATGGATTTTAAAATATTTGAAATGATTTTATTATTTGTGGATATTTTAATTAATTGTTGTAAGGCCTCTAGATTAATTTAAGTGGATACCAGATGAATAATTATAATAGGTATCTAAATAAATGCTTAGTCTAAGCATTAACTTTTCTTGCCAAATCCATCAGAGTGATTGTGTGGGTTATTGCCTCTTAAAGAAAGAGATTGCCAACCCATTAACAGAATAACAGAGATGGAAGATACCTTGGAGGTCTTCTAGTCCAACCCTCTGCTCAGGCAGGAAACCCTGTACAATTTCAGACAAATAGTTGTCCAATCTCTTCTTAAAAACTTCCAGTGTGGGAGCACTTACAACTTCTGGGAGCAAGTCATTCCACTGGTTAGTTGTTCTGTCAGAAAATTTCTCCTTAGTTCTAGGTTGGTTCTCTCCTTGATTAATTTCCATCTATTGCTTTTTGTCCTGCCCTCAGGTGCTTTGGAGCATAGGCTGCCCCCCTCTTCTTTGTGGTAGCCCCTTAGATATTGGAATACTGTTATCAGGTCATCCCCAGTTCTCGTTTCATTAAACTAAGCATATCTAATATACTGAATGACTCTGGTTATTTGGAAGCACTTGCTATAAGGGGTATTAGAAGATCAGGGACTGAAGTCTTACAAGAAAAAAATATGTGTGAACTGATGTATTTAACACTTGCTGTGGCACACAGAATACTTCTTCCTCTCTTGCTTCCACTCAGCAACAAACTTTTGTGATGCACAAAAATAAATCACTGCACTGGTTCACACTTATTGGCTAAAGGCAACTGTAAGACTGGATACAGGCCAGTTCTCCATAAAAGGAAATCGGAAGAATGGTGAAGAAGGTGTGGTGCTACTACTGGTTGCTAATATTTGCTTTCTGAGATACAGGCTTCTCTGTCTAAAAGGGTAGGTCTGGCCCTTTTAAATGGTCAGAGTAAGTGGTGAAGGACAACATTTTGGGACCAAGCTGAGAGCTGGGAGTGAGGGGCCTCCAAGATCTCAAGAAGTGTGATTAGCCCATTTACAAAGTGGGTGGGGAAGGTGAATACACCTGTTAAAAGTCTGTTCCATAACAAAAGAGCAATAGCTACTGGTATGCTTGTTTCTTAAGTTGAAGGAGGGCAATTTGAAGACATGTGGACTTCAACTCCTAGAATTCCCCAGCCAGCTCAATTCTGGGAGTTGAAGTCCACAGATGTTCAAGTGGCCAAGATTTGAGAAATGCTGATCTCTCCTATCCCATGATAAGTTTTGCTAGTGCAGACAGGACAACTGCAGTGTTAGTTTCCATACTTAATTTCATTTTGTAACTGTGTTGAGTAACTGTCATGTTCTTTCATTAGCAGGGATGGTTTCCTTTGCATTTTTCAGGTCTATCGGGCGAAAATAGTGCTTCCAGGTCCCAAGAATTGTCTGGCACTGATTTTCATGATTTATTGGACGGAAGCTGAAGGTGTGCAGCATCCAAGTTGGACTCCAAGACAGCTGGCCTAGGTCCATCTACTTATTAACTTGATACTTTCGACCCACATTTGCGTTTGTAGCTAACTAAGGCAACATAACTGTATCATAACATGATATTATTAAAAACCACACCTTCTATAGAGTTTTAGACCAGGGAGTATGGGAAAAGTGAAACCTTGTTAAACAGATGGGGAAAATCATCTGAAATTGCATTTGATTACTTTAATGAGGCTGAAGTTTAAATTACATTTAAATATTGTCCTATCCCTGGAATGCTGATCCAAAGCTGAAAATAGCCCTCAGCATGAAATCCCTCCACAACTGTGACTTGCGGATATTTGTGCAATGTTGCAGTGTTGCTTTCCTCAAAGTTTAGGCCCCACCTGCAATTAATATAATGAACAGTTTTGATTCAATAGTACAAAATAAAGTAATAATCATGACAAATTGTATATTGCTAATGGGAGAAATAATTGCTTTGTCGTTAAGTAAACTACTAGCCCTAATGTAGGGGATAAACCCCAGGAAACCACAAGTAGTTTATATTGTGAATGTCTTTTGAAGAATAGTAGTCCGTTGAGAGCTATTCTGTCCTAGCATAAAATTTGGTACTAATTGTTTTATCTAGAATTATGTCCTAGTAGCTAAATCACAAAGAAATTTCCTTCGTATTAAATGCCTGTCACGTTATACAGGGATGGTTTAAATTCTTTTTAGTTGTTTTTGTTAATATTATTTATATGTTTTATTTTTCTTTAAATAGTGTCAGGTGAGCTTTAAAAGAGTAGACAATTATGCATTTTCCTCTGACAAATAGCTCTTACAGCAAAAGAGAAAATGTTGATTTTTTTTCATTATTCACAGGATATTGATGGCTTCAAAACATATGGGAGATCTGATTTGTTACTTAAGATATCATTAATATGTTACTATATCTTATACTTGTCAGGAGAACTTAACTGCAAGTACACAAATTAGACTTGGGTATCCATTTGATTTTAACATTTGTCTTGTTTGTTTCAAGGAAACATAAACACCTAAAAAGGTGAATTTTGAATTAGTCTTCCTACCCGGTTCTTTCCAGATGTGATGAGTTGCAAGTCCTTCACTACAGCTTGCAGGTTATGGCTAAAAGTGATGCATTTTTACAGGGATGACTGCAGCACTGGAAGAGGGAGAAAGAGGCAGGAGAAAGGGAAAAAATAGAAAGACAAGTATTTAGAATATTTATTAAATTTATTTACCACCTTTGGGGGGGCAACCTCCCCCCCCCAATATTTATAAATAAGCAAATCAAGAGAGGGAGGGAGGGCATGGAAAAAGCAAGATATGAAAGAAAAACACAAACTGGTTGATTCCCTTCCACTCTGCACTTGTTAAAAATAAGATCCCCTTTTCCATTTTTCCTTCTTCCAGATTGCAGTGTTGGGATTTTTCCATAACTTAAACTAACAGTTTCTTGTTGATTATTTTGATACAAAAACTACAAACACTGGAGTCATTTGTTGAGTTTATTTAAGTAATGAATTTATGAGGCAGCCAATCTTATGTACATTTATTTTTCTATCCCACTTTTATTATTTTTATAAGTAATTCAAAACAACGAACACACACTGTACTCATTTCCTGCTCCTATTTTCCCCACAACAATCCTGTACGGTGGGTTGGGCTGAGAGCGAGTGACCCAAAGTCACTCAGCCAGCTTTCAAGCCTAAGGGAGTACTCAAAATTCCTGGCTAGATTAACAATTAAAACAAAAGAAGAATAAATGAAAACACAACTAGTGATTAAAAACAAAAATGAGACAGCATAAAATAGCAGCCGTGAATAATCAAACATTACACGATCAATATAACCAGGCAATGATTTCACCCATACTTTCATGCCCTAGACTTGATGGCAAAAATCTACTGTAGTTTTATTGCTTTGCCAAAGGCCAACATATTGTTTATGTATATAACAAGTTTCAAAATTTTACAGTGGCTTTGAAAATGTATGAGTGGAAGAGTATAATAGTGAATAGCAATAGCACTTAAGACTTATATACTGCTTCACAGTGCTTTACAGCCCTTTCTATGCTGTTTACAAAGTCAAGAGAATAAAATATAATTGTGTTTTGTTGTAAGCTTAAAAGTTGAGTGAAATTTTGTTAATCACCTGTTGCTGTATAGAAAGATTAAATAAAAGTGGAAAAGATGATTTTGTCACCGCTTCTATTTTGATTCATACTTAAACTTTTATTCTTTTTTCTACCTCCCCTATCCAATTTTCTTTTAGTGCATTTCTGTTCAGACTGAAATAATCTGGCAGAGTTTGCCTTGTTTTTATAATGTTTAAAATAGTCTACAAAATATTATACCGTAAGGCAGCTTTATCTCAATCTTGCCTTCTATTTTCATGTGTTATCTTAGTGTTATATGCCAGATTTTAAGCTCACTAGGGTCATATTCTATATTTTGGCAAGCTTCTTTAATGATTTCAAGAGATTATTTTGCTAAACTAAACTTGTGATCAATTTTAATATTTTGTGTCAATATGTATTTTATTTTAGTATGCAACCTTCCTGAGGACCTTTTTAAATAATTTATTTATATGCTTTAATGTATTTCTGATTGTTTAATTATGTCTTACACATGTGCATTCATGCACACACACACAAAAACACAAAATAGTAGATGGTACAATCTCACTATCAGCAAGTTAATTATGAATAATTAAGATGACTAACATAATCCTGATTTTGGAGTATAAAAGGCAGTGGCCTGCATGGTTTTCTTCAAGCCTAGGTGTGCATATGAGTCATTTCTCCAGGAGCTGCATTGGCTGAGGATTTGCTTCTGAGTCCAGTTTAAGGTGCTGATTGTCACCTTTAAAGCTGTATATGGCTTGAGATCAGTTTTTTTGAAGAGCTATATTCTCCCAGTTACAGTTACCTTACCTGTCACAACAGGGAGGCAAGAAATGCTGCAGATCTCTTTTCCTAAGGAGATGCATCGAATGGGACCAAGGGCCTTCTCTGTGATGACTTCCTCCTTGGAGAACACAGGTGTCAAACTCTATCATGTCACATATCTTGTCTTTGGGGAGCTGGGGTAGGCGTGGCCTGCAGGTTGCCAGTTTGACACCCCTGTAATGTAGATCATTCCCTGCAGAAATAAGATTGCCTCACACTTTGACACTATTTTGCAATATCCTGAAGACTAGGCTTTGCCAACAGACCTTGGAGAAGCCATGGGATGGAGCTCATCAAGTCACTTATTTGATCAGCTGTTTTTTGGGAGGGAGGGAGTGGGGGTGGAGCTGAGGAAACAGTATTGCTGTTTATTTCATATTAGGTTTTTATCTTTGCAAGCTGCCCAGTCACAGAGAGCGAGTTGGGCATCCATACAATTTTTCATAAATATCCTATTGTTCTAAATATAATAGGATTACTCATAGGCAAATGTCCATATGGGAGATGGAAATATAATGGCAGGTTAATAGTGCTACAGATATCAACACTTTCAAATGATCCCCTTCTAATGAGGAATTCTAGTTTACTGTTCTCTAGTTTTACTGCACAACCCAACAATTGTAGTTTGCAAAGTGTATTACTGTGGTGCTTTTCCAATCGTAGCAACTTCTAATTTGTGGACTTCAACTTCCAGAATTCATGCCTTGCTTTAAGCCAAGATTTAAAACCAGAGTTTAAACATACCTTGGTTTAAAAAGCAATGCACAAACTGTATCGTCCCAAAAGTGCTTTTTTCAAAAGGCAACTGGACTTTGTCTTTATAATGCAACCTTTCACGGCTGGCTGGGGAGTTTAACTCAGGCTTTTCTGGCCCTGTTCCAATACCTGTACCTGTTTTCTTTCCAGGTTGTTTCAATAGAGATGGCCACTGTGCACTTTTTTTATTCAGGACTGGCTGTTTCCGTATTTCTTGTAAATGGAACTGACGGCAGGAAATAAGAGGAAGAGGATGAACAGAGAGCTAGCCTATCGATACCGCAGACTGACACACGCCGGCCTGCTGCCTTCCACATTGTACCAGGCTCAACCACCTGCCTGCAAAAGCCGCATTAGCTAGGAATTCTGGGATTTGAAGTCCCGACGTAACTCGAGCAAACAAAACGAGGCGAAAGGCAAGATGGTTTTTCAAAAAAAAGGGTTAATGAACGCGTGCCGGCTGGCGTTGAGTTACAAAGCTGGCTGAAATACTTATTTATCTCCTTTTAAGAGACGGTTGAACAGAAGGGGCAACCGAAACGCAGCACGCGGACTGGCGGCCAAAGAGAAACAGGCCGCGGGTGCTGCCGGGAGTTGAGTCCGGCCAGCCGCCGGCTCCTTCCCCGTCGCAGGGCATGCTGGGAAGCGGGGCGCTTTAGCTTTCCCCAAGATGGTGTCCTGCCTGCCGTCCCCTCCCGTCCCCTCCCCGCACATGCGCAGTGCTTGAAGCGGGCCGAGCCTGCTCCCTCCTTCGCCTTTCTCGCTCCGGCTCCCTCCCTCCTTCCTTCCTGGCGGCCGGGGCGCCAGTGACACGGCCGGGGCGGAAAAGCCAGTCGTTGTCGCCGCCGCGAGGAGGAGAAAGACGAAGAAGGCCAGCACCACCACCGCCATCATCATCATCACCACCGCCACCACCTTCGACGAAGCCGCCGCTTGCCGCCTTTGCTCCACCCCTCCTCCTCCTCCTCCATCTTCTTTCTCCACACAAGCCGGTAAAAGAGAGCGAGGAGGGGGGCCAAGACCCCTCCTCTGCCGGGGCAAAGCCGCCGCTGCTCCTCACCTCGCGGGAGGGGCCGAAACCGCCAGTTCGCCACACACGCAGCAAACCCGAGCCGGTGGATGGGAGCGGCCTCATAGGCGGCGGCAGCAGCAGCAGCAGCAGCGGCTCCTCGGGTAAGGCCGGCCTCAGTCCTGAGGAAAAGGGGGGGCGGGGGGGTTGTCGGTGAGGGTTAGAAAAGGAAGCTGTCGGGACGGCGGGCTCTGCTTCTCCCCGGGCTTTGAGGCAGTAGGCCCTGGCGGCCGGCGGCCGCTCCTCCTTCGCCCGCTGCTTTCCAGCTCGCTCTCAAAATGGCCGCCGCGCCCGTTGGGGTGGGGGGAAGGAAGGGGCGGGAGGAGCAGGAAAGGGGGCTCCGCTCGGCACCCCCCTTTCACCGCCACGCGTGGGGAGTGGGGGGGGGGCGCGCGGAGGTCTCAGACGCCCCCTCCGACCCGGCGGCTCCACGCCTACGCTCCATCCTCCCCCGGATCGCAGCGACCTGGAGGTACCGTCATTGACTCGGTCGCGGCGGGGAGGGGAGGGGAGGGGGGTGTTGTCGGGATGGGGGGGTGGGGCGCGGGGGCCGATGGAGGTCTCGCGCACTCGGTGTGTGTAGGGGGGGGGTCTTCTCCCCCCCCCCCCCCCCCTCTTTCTCCGGCTCGCCTTTCTCCCTGCTGTCATTTGCCGAACGGCGTCCTTTTTTTGCACGCCTTCCCGCTGGCTGGGCTAGGACAGATGCTTTTGGACTACAACACCCATCAGCCTGGCCAAACGATTCGGGGGGAGCCTCCTTGCCTCGGTCTTTTAAAACAACAGCAGCAGCAGCAACACAAAACCCGGCTTATCTTTCCTGTCTTTCAGAGGCTCTCCCGTGGATGGGGCTGGACAATTCTTCTTGCTTTTGACCCCCCACCTCCCAGCTTCTCCTGTTTGTTCTGGCCTTATTGGCCCACTTCCCAGCCTCCCTCTTTTTCTCTGGGTGACTCTGCAAGTCAAGAAAGAGCATGGCTGGGGCGAGGGAAGCATGGAAAAGGGGTGAAAGGTTTTGTGTGGAGATGGTGTCCCCCCTCCCTCTCTTGTGCTGCCGCACATCTTTTTGTCTTAACCCCTGCATTTTCCCCTTTCCCAGCCTCTCTTGCTTACCCTTATACCTTTCTCTCTTCATTCATCCTACATGCACCATTCCTTCATCCTCCAGCCTCCTCTTCCCTGCATATGTTTCCATCTTCCTTGGGTCCTTGGTTCACTCCTTTTTTTTTCTTTCTCTAGTCTTTATTGAGCAGACCTTTTATTTTTCCCTCATTCCTTCGATCTTTTTTGTTTGAAGCTTTCTGTGCATCTCTCTTACACAAAGCAGCCTCCACATTTTTTTATTCTGTCTGGCTCTCCTCCACCACTGACCCCATCTCTATGGGATGAGTTATATCTTGCTTCCTATCAGCCTTTCAATAAGGTGTAGATGAGTGTCGTGACCCATACGCATAGGTGTCTTAGTAGATTGCCCTTTTTCAGTCTGTCATGGGATAAAGGTTATTTTCTCTTTCATTTTATTGGTCTTTCTTTTTTAAAGAGGCAGACAAGTGACTTTTTAAATAGGATTGTAGATGTACCTTGTTGCTTCTAGGGGCTTAAATATCCCTTATCACTCTCCTGTGTACCTTTTTGAGAAGGAATATTTCCTCACTTTCTAATAATATGTAAAATGGGTCTCTCTCAATTTCTGCCTTTCTTTAGACTGTAGAATACTCTGTATGTGAGGATACATCTTATCCTTTGTAACATAATACAACAGCCCCTTTCTCTTCATCTTGCTTCCTATAACTTTAGAAGAATTCCTTTATCAGTATATAACCCTTTTAACAGATAGCTATTATCTTTTAAAAGGTTTGAGAGAGAGTTATATTTTATATGTTCTGACGTAACTTGGAACACGTTTTACATTGACCCAGAATTCCCCTTCAGCCTAAATATACTGTTTGTTTCCTTTTCCATTCCTCAAGTCCCTCAATTGTATCACCTACAGTCTTATTTCCCTGCATTTCTTCTCCCCTTCTGTACACACCTCTTCTTTCTTTACTTAATTAAGTAGTAAGTGATGGCCATCTTCCACTATTTACTCTCAGAATCCCCTCACTAGCTTACCTTTGGGGACTTAATTTGCCAATATCCTATGTTTTCCATCCCTACAGCCTTTCTGCTTCATCTGTTCCCTGTGCTTTTTATTTATTTATTTTTCATCTTGCAATTGCTTTGTCACTCTGAAATCATATTTCACTGTCTTGCTTCTAGGCCTTTTGCTTCCCAGCATTGGTGTTTTTAACTCCTGGCACAGTAAGCACACCTTAGTGCATTGGCGGAGACAGCTAATAGCTTTTATGGTCAGCTATTCCCAGCTTCCTTAAACTAGTATGCAACCTTTCCCAAGTAGCTCCTTATTTATTTATTTGTTGACATATCTGTATTATGTGTTGCTCCAGCTTTCTCTCAACTCCACATAACCAGATCTACATCTACCATGGCTGTATCTGTTGTCACTCAGCTCGTTTTTCCTGCATCTTCCACTCCCAATGCTCCAGTTCCATACTTTGCCAGCCTATAATTTAGTTTCGCCTTCCTATTTTCCTCCTCCACATAGTCTGTTATTTTTTTTCTTTTCAGCCCAGTGTTTCCATTAGCTTTGTTTTCCAGCCCATGGACCCAGCATGCTGCAATACTGTATCTAGCTCCATATTTTTAAGGAGTCTTCTCTGTGTTTACCATCACCTCTCTTACTTGGCTATCTGGGTTTCCTGGTAGGGTTTTTCTCATGGTGACTTAGCAATAAAGGAGGGTTGAGGAGTTTAAACTAAGATGACTATTACAAGCCAAATAAAGAAAGATGGTCTGGTTAAGAAAGGATGTGCCCCATGTTTCTTTTTCACCCATCCTCCTGTTTTTGTCCATTAACTTCTTCCTTTCTTAAAAATGGGAGGAGATTTATTGTTTGCAAGGTGGCATAACTGTTTAAACAAATAAACAGAAGAGCTAAAGGTTAATGTGTTGGTGTGCTGTAATAAAGGGCCTGAGGATTTCAAAATACAGAGCAGTCTGACAGCTCTAATCTGATCTTCCAACAAGAGGCCCTTTTTCCCACCCGTCTCCCTGCAGTGACTGAGCAAGAGAAAAATCATTGATAGGAGGTGGCTCAAAGCTCCAGACTGAACCGCAGCAAAAATGGGAGGAGGATGTAATGGAAGATAAAGAATAGGGAGATGAGATTGCACACGTTTGGGGCTAGCATTTTATTGCTGCTGTCTTAAAGATTCGGTGGTTTTTTAACACAAACAAACAAACAAACAAACCCTGCTTTGGTTGCATAAGGGGAGGGGGAGATAATATTGGTATATTTTCCTTGGAACTTGTTCAAAAAGGAGCTTTTTAAATGTTATGTTCTGTGATGTTTTCCATTCCTGACCTCTGGGGAAAAATTGGTGTGACCTGTAGTTTTTATAAAATTTGTATATATATTAAATACTATTGCACTCGGTTTGCCTTGCCTTACTTTGATAGCAAAAATCTGTCTTGCTAATGCTGCAGTAGGATTTGATCATTGCAGTTCAACTTATTTGGCAATTTTCTAGTTGGTCATTAAAATCTATCAGTATAATTTCGATTCCCCCCTCTTCCCTCTCTTAACTGCTCAAACAGCAATTTTCTTGGTACACTAACCTGTTTGCGCATACATGTTTCTGAAATTCTTCAACATGTGGAGTGGCATCTTTGTAGGTTATACCAGTCAGTGGGTATGCACACACAGTAATGTGTGTAAAAAGTGGGATTGATCTCCATTTTCAAATTTACTACTAAATGTACATAATTAAATAGTCAGAAAAGATACCCAGTTATATTCAAAGTGGTTCAGAATATTCTTGCAAATGATTGAGATGCTGAACAAAGAAAACATTTTTAGCAGTTGCTTTTTCATCAGAAAGCTAGTTCATCAGGAATGTTTTTGTTGCTCTTGTTCAGTTGGATTGTGTTTGTGGAGGGCGAGTACAGCCTTTGAGCGAAGGAGAAACTGGGTGGAGTAAGGCAGAAGCTGTGAAACAGCTAGATACCCTTTCATAGCGTTCCCCCTTCTGCTTGTGTTTTTGCCTGGTGGAGGGAATAGTAATTGCAGTAACAATGAAGTCTGTTCTTTAGGGAGGAGTCTGGTGATACAGAAATCAGATGAATGTAGGATTCTGTATAAATTTTTTACCTCCTTTAGGGTGGATCTTGATTTGTCTGGCATTAAAGTGACCAGCCACTGTTAGAAAACAGGGATATTGTCTGAGCATCCTTCTCAAAATTGGCCTGGATATTTTTTCACTTGTTTACGTGATGTTACGTAATTCAGTATGAGATTAAAGATCAAAATGTTATTTACATAAAGAATATGTCATATTTCCATATTATCAGTTTGTACTTTCATTTATTCAAACATGCTAGTAGGTAGGTTTCCAAACTGCAGCTATGGCTCTTCGTTGTGGTGACTGAGTTGAGTGTTGTCATGAGATAGTAATTTTAGGTGCTGGTTGCTAATGCTTCACATAATTTAAAAGAGCATGGCCAAATACAAGGATAAAGGGTGCGGGCAATGAAATGGTAAACATATTGCCTTTTTCCTTATAGTTGCCAAATGAAGGATGGTGTGTTTTTTATTGAAATCCAATCTTTGTCATGGAAAATTCAGTTCTTAAGGTTGAAAATACATAGCTTATATTAGACCGAATAATTTGATTCTTATCAATATAAAGTATTGTTGATCAGTAAGTAAGTTGTAAAATCTGTTGTAGAATACTTGCTAATCAATGGCTTGTGGGGTGGAGGAGTTATTTGCTAGGATGCCCACATCACTAAGATAACAAAGCACATTGACCTTGAGATTTGTATTCTCCCTTATTGAGCTTGAGAAGAAAAAAGTGTGCATGCGTGGGCAAAATAAGAATTTGAGATTTAATAAATACTATGGGAAATCGGTTTTCAAAAAAGTATTGCAATTTCAAATATTCCATGCTTGATCACATAGGTTATTTCCTTTGGTCCAACACACTTTCTTTAGATGCAATATTTAGATTTTAATTATTTTCTATATTATGCAGTAGACAACCTCAGACTGCTAGGCAACCATGTGGCCTTTAAAAGCTTTGGATGCGGCCCCCAGAGATCTCCAAAAGTTGTTACCAATTTGTAATTTTAATGTGACAGAAGGAAAACAAATTATTAAATATATGCTAAAGAGTAATCAAATTAACTATTTAAACTAAATTGAAAAAGACAGCTGTTAAAGAAGTGGGTGCCTTTTAAATTTTCTAAAATAAAGTTACATAAACAAAAAACTCAGTTTCTGTCAAGAGTAGATTTGATTTAAATCTCTAAATACAATTTATTCAATAGACGGAGATTCTGTAATGATTTATAGTAGGAGTTAATTTTTGTTTGATGTAACATGAATACTCTGTTATCTGAAGTTATTTGTAGGTTTTGTTTTCAGAAGGTATGGACCATATTGCAATAAGTAATTCATTATCTACACATATGTGCCATATGATACACCTGAATCAAATGAAGCTTATTTATTGTAGGTATTTGATAATGTTTTTGCCATGATGTTATACAATAACAACCATCACAATATTAAATTGTATTAATTGTACTGCATTTTGCATAGGTTTTGTATAATTTTGCCTTTTTAATAAGCTGCCCAAAGTTAACCTGTGCTAAAATGGGCGCCTAACAAAATTTAAAAATAAACAAATGTTATTTCACTGTTCCTTTCTTTTGCATTTTTAGAGCGTTTAGTTTCTACTGGTAAGTCTCCATGGTAGCGGATAAGAGATTATATTTAGAAGTTATAATTTTACATTTGAACGCTTAATATTTTAGATAAGGTTTTAAGAATAGTTATAGGTTCAGTTTAGATTTTTGAAAAATCCATAAAAATATTTTTAAATTAATTTTTGTCCTGGGTGCTGCACACACTGCTTTGAAGTGCAGCCTCTCATATAGCACTTAAAGTCCAAGGGTTTTAATGTGGATGACAATATGTATCCCTGTGATGTCTCCATAATATAGCTTAATTATGCCTCCTTCTGCTCAGGTATTGTTTTTTCCTTGTACCGGTATTTACTATATACTTGGATGGTTTTATAATTGATTATTCTATCTTTTTTCTGGTTTTGTTGAAGGACATTTTAACTGATACGTATTTTAAATGTTTTGATCTGATTAGATGTTTAATGTAATGTACACTCTTATGTTTCACAGGTTACAGGTTTTTTTTACAGTTCATTAATTTCATTTGAATATTTTTTCATAGATGCCAATTCATGCAGACTAAGTGCATAGATTCTCTTTTAACTAGCCTAAGGTACTCGCACTCAGAGAAATACAAAGTTGAACTCTTTTCCCCACCCCCATCTCTACTGATAGGTAGGTTATTTGTGATGTGACACATGGCAAATAAGGAACAAAGGTTGTAGATGTCCTTATCAACTAGTTTTACTATAATAACCTTATCTTGGATATTAGGTGGAAATGATACTACATGATTTAATTATATGCTGATATTCCAAGTATGTAGCATTGCCCCTAATGAAAGAATGGATCCTAATATCAAAATATTTCTGGCATGTGTGATGCTGTATTCTTAGGTACTTTTAATTCAGTTTCTTGGGAACTATTCTAAACCTGTATGATTCATACTTTCCTTTGAAGCAGCCCTGTAAGATAAGTCAAAGGTACAGCTGATAGTTTTCTTACTAGAAGGTAAAATGATACTATTGTAATCTGAGGATTGAGAGATGATGCAAGACTTTGTAGAGAATAAAACAAAAAGCTAAATTTTGTATGAACTACTACACCATTTCTTAATTTTACAGTTTATCTTTGCTTACCATTTCAAGACAATTCTTTAATTACTGTCCAAGTCTGCACATATAAATTAGTGTGATATGACATACTCTGTATGAATACTCCTAATCATTTATGAAAGTGTATTTCAGATAATTATTATGGAATATAATACGTAAATGTCATGTAGGTCAGTTAAAGTGTTAGGTAAGTCATGGGTGTGTGTAGTGTGGGAGGACAAGGCGATCCTGAGCTGTAAAAACCCATTGACTTGAGCCAATAATTATTTCTTAAGACAGCAGTATTGCTGTTAATGGGAAAAATTGAGAACTGTTAGGTTTCCTTGAGTACCTGAATGAAAGACAGGATAAAAAAATGATTTCTTTTTTGTTAAGCAATTAATTATTATTTATTTGCGGTTTAGTCTCCCTATCATGTTTTCAGTACATATCCTTCCAAGACACACAACTCAATATTTATTCGTTACAAATTGTCTTCAGAACTCTAAAAGAAGAATAACACATAGGTTTTGATTAAAAATGCTTGCCTTCTGGAAAGATCTGAAAATGTTTATTTGATCTTCAATATTACTAAATAGTTCTCTTTTTAAAAATATCTTAGTCTTAACATTATTTACAGATTAGCCACTTAAAATTTTACAGTGGGGATGGTAGATTCAAACCTAGAGTGATTAAAGAGAAATTAAAAATGATAACCCATCAGAATAGAATAGTCAGGTTACATCCTTTTATCTTGTATGTTACCAGACTGGAGCTCTACCTCTTATGAAATAAGTAAAAAAAATTGCATATCACAAATGTTCAAGGTTATTATATCCTTTAATCAGATGGCCATTGGTAAAGACTGTGGACTTGAGTTTCTATTTTGGAAGTTGTTTATTAACCTAAAATTATCCTGTCTAGTGATATACTTGTAGCATATGCATAATATTGATAATTAAGGTGAGGTTCCAGGTTAGCTCATGTTGGCCTAACCTAGGTATTCATTATGTTATACAAGAGGAAAAATAAATGAAGCTTCACTTAATGAGAACAAAAGCAGAACTAAGAATATTTTCATTCAAGATTAGTCATGTAATAATAGTATGGCAATGAAATTTATGTTGCATTGTTTATTAAAAGAATAGGATAGGCATAATTGATCAAATTATATTAATTATTTAATTGAAAGATAAAGGATTGGTCAATCTCTATGTGTATTGTATTGCATATTTCTATGCACATACAAAGATGCCAACCAATATCAGTTACTTGAAGGTGGAAGATGCAGATCCATATATTTTTATTTCATAAAATAGGGGATAGAACTGCAAAAACTTTTCTGGATACAAATGTTTCTCCACAAGAAGAGGTATCTATGTTTCTTGATAGTCATGCTTATTTCTAATTTGAGAAATGAATGTCTGTCTCTCTAGTTAATATTAACTAAATTTAATCTGATGTTTTCATTAAACATAGTATATCAGCTTTACCACATAGAGCTGCCAGAAGATTAAAAGCAATGTTGGGTTCCTTGGAAAGAACAGTATAGAGATGTATTAAATGCATTTATAATGAAAAAAGTTTCTTTTGACAAACATGAATAGAAATACTTTATTAATATTTGAAAAACTGCCATGCTTGAAGAGAGAGATCATGATTATTAAACATGTCCATCTTCACAACTGAATATCCTGTGTGAGGAGACTGATTAAAATATTCTACTTGGTGATCAATGATTAATGCAATCAAACTTTCTTTCTTGGGTTTATTTATATATTTATTAAACAAATGTATACAGCCACTCAGCTCACACTGATTCTGAATGACAGTAAAAAACCATAGTCTAAAACAGTGTGTCCTAAAATATCTAAAACACACACACACACAGCATATGGTAACAAACAATCAAACCAGCCACTTGATTGGCGCTTCGTATCAACCTGAAATCTCAGGTCTGTTGATAGAACCATGTCTTCAGAATCTTCTGGAAAAGCTTCAAGGTGGGGGACAACATGCCCTGCCTTCCCCATTCTTGTGGGCAGAGTAGACATTACTGGGGAAAGACAGTCCTTCAAATAATCTGGCCCCAAGCCATACAGAGGTTCAAAAGTGATAACCAGCACCTTGAATTGCACCAAAGCAAATTGGCAGCCAATGTAGCTCCCACAAAAGAGTTGACACGTGCACAAATTTGGGCTTCCTGAAAATGGTAGGTCACTAAAGGACTGTTTAATTGTGGCACTATTACTTTTATCAGAAAGAAGTAATGTTGAATTTTGCCTTAAAATACGGCTGGAATTCTATCCTGCATTGGTTTTCCGTCACAACCGCAGATCGATAGGGCTTTTCCTAACTTCTGCACCAAATGAGAATGAAACATTGTCTGGAGTCTGGTAAAATCATAGATTTGGAAGCATCTATAGATCTATCTACAGATCTATATAGATCATCAATTCCAAGCCCTCTTTCTGTGCCGAAAAGCAGATTTACAGTAGGTGGCCATTCAACTGCTGTTTGAATTCATGCAGTGAAAGACCACCTACCAAAACGCTGGACAATGAACCCCAGATGAACTCCTGTCTTTCTAACATCTTTGTTGCCCTTCTATGAACTTGTACCAGTTTATCTGAATCATCCTCTAAAGCAGTGGCCGCCAACCTTTTGGGCATCAGGGACCAGTTCTGTGGAGAGAGGTTTTTCCAGGGACTGGAGGGTGTGTGGCTTCGTGTGCTGCCTGCATCCCATGAATGGGGCTTCACTTGTTTGTTAGGCCCAGTTGCTGGCATGCTGCGCCCCCGGTGCCAGTTGACGGACCAGGAGTTGGGGACCCTTGCCCCTGCATGCACACACACACATGTTAGCATCTGAAAAGCTTAACACTGGATACGTATTTTGTTGGATAAGAACACTTTTGGGTTTATAACCCCTGCTCTCAAGCATGTTGCCCAGCAATGAAGACAGTACTTGAATTAGGTTCTGACTGATCATTTCCCCAAAAATGTATGAGAACATGGTCCAGGGCCAGCCTTGGCTAACAGCAGGACAGGAACTGGATTACCATAAATCCAGAAATCTGGCGATTCTGGAATTACGCCAATTTTGACACTTGATGGATTTGTTTTTCCCCTGGGGACTGTAAGGTTAGAAGTGGTCCTGGACTCATTACTCAGGCTGATAGAGCAGGCATTGGGGTGGGGGTGGGGGGGGCGCTATGGCCAGGAGGGCCTTTACCAATTTAGATTGATGTATCTGTTGCAACCTTATGGAAGTAAGAGGCGCTCCTGACCGTCTCTTGTGCCTTGTCATCTCTTGTTTGGATTACTGTAATTTAGTTATATGAGCCCTCCTTGGAGACCACCCATAAAGTTCAACTGGTGAAAAATGCAGTAGCCTGTATGCGTATGCTAATTACAACCACGTAACACTGTTGCCATGGGAGCTACCGTTTTGGCTACCGTTGTGTTCCCAAGTGCAAATAAAAATGCCTGCTGTCCCTCTAAATTCTTATATGGCTCAGGGCCTGGGTATCTCCAAGTGTGCTTTTTCCATCTTGTCTCCGACTACCGAGTCTGAGCGAACAGAGAATACTGGCTGAAGGTTTCTGACTGTTTTCAGATCCGATCCAAAGAGGTTCATTTTTTGGGGGGGGGGGGGAAGTTCTCCTCATTTGGAATAACCTCCCCACCCAAGGAAGGGTGGCTCCCTAACCACCTTTCAAAAGCTTGCTAAAACTGGGCTTCTTCAGGGAGTCTCCCGGGATTATGGCTTTTTCTACAAAGATGCTTGGTGTCCTTAACATTGTGAGAAATAATTGCTCCTTTATGTTACCATATTGCTGTTTTATGTGGATGACGTAGTTTTTTTTTTTTTAAGGTGGTCTATAAATGCTATAAATAGATAGCGCATACATTACTTGCTGAAGGGAATATCATTTAGCTCATTTTGTGCAAGAAACCTGAATGAAAGAACAATGTCTTATGGGCTCTGCATATCTATAGGGTGGTACTGATGGCCTTGAATTAGGTAGAATCTGTATTTATATTAAAATCAACTTTTTCACTGGCTGTGTTAGTGATTATGGGAAAGATAATTCAACAATAGTTTTAAAAAATTCTAGAGATTTTACAGTATTTTCTGAACAATTGGAAAAATAGATTCTGAAATATTTCCCATTATTTACTTTTAATTTATGTTAAATTATTGAGATTTGACACAAAGTCTATATTTGAAAAATGTAAAATAAATTAACTTGAAAATCAGAATCTTTTACAAATGTAGGCAACCTTACATGACATGATAAGGATTAGAGGAAGTACAAATTACTGATAGGCAGCATTCAAATTCAGGAGCTAGTGAATTACAGTGTTTCAGGTGGTTCAAATTTTCCTGAAAATTTTGTGCTTTTTAGTATCTGCTTGATACAGTCATAACCCTAAATAATATCTTTTTTTGTTTTACTGTGATAATGTATCTTTTCTGAGTTCAAATGAAATAGTTGCCTCCACATGTTTGCAAAAAATACATTGTATGTTCATTCCTTAAGCTTTAATAGCTTGTAACTTTATTTTAATAAATATTAAAAATATTTTAAAGCAAATTCAATCTACAAATCTGTATTGTACAGAGTAATACAAATCTGTATTTAAAAATTTTACAGTTTTATCTGCCATAAAGCTCAATCAGTTACATAAGGAATATTTTATATAAGAAACAATATGGCTTTGCAGTGATATAAAAGTGAATATTGTATATATTTCAGTTTCCCCACAAATGTCCATTCTTATTTTTCTTAAAAGTAAAAATTTATATTTCTGATCTCCAAAACATCTGATTGGTTTCAATTTGTGTAATTAGTAATGTAATAAAACAAACATGAAGATGGAGCTAGTAAAGTGGCAGAAATGTATCTAAAACACCAAAAACCTCAGTATTTTTCCTTTTTTATACTGTTTTATGGAAAATGATTCTCTTTTTTAAAAAATTGTGAATAAACCCCATTTTTGATCACTTGCTTTTCTGTTTTCTGGTCATTCTTAATCTTTGTTATCGTTAGATTAAGAATACAGGTAATCCTCGATTTAGGACCACAATTGAGCCCACAATTTCTGTTGTTAGGTGAGACATTTGTTAAGTGAGTTTTGCCCCCTTTTATAACTTTTCTTGCCACAGTTGTGAATTGCTGCAGTTGTTAATTTAGTAACCCGATTGCCATAAATATGAATCAGTTGCCAAGCCTCTGAATTTTGATCGTATGACTATAGGGATGCTGCAAAAGTTGTAAGTGTGGAAAAACGGTCATAAGTCACTTTTTTCAGTGCCATAACTTTGAAAAGTCACTAAATAAACTCTTATAAGTCGATGTTTATCTATGTTCTTTCTAATTTCTATGAATAATTTTAATGAAAGTCACCATTCCAGAATTGATTCCCATTTGATTAATGTGAATCAGTTAATTAGGTAGATATTTTAACTGGATTTTGCTCTAGAAATATTGTTCTTTTAAGCATTTGTAGAAAATGGATGGAAGGGGTGAATGAAGAGAGATTCTTCAGCTGTTACATTCATGTGTGTAAACACAGCTGTTTTTTTAAAGCTTAGAATCCAAGATCAGAATATGAGCTGCAATTGAGAAATCTACTTCCCATAGTAGGTTTTTTTTTTTTTTAATATTTAGTTTCAACTGGTGTAACCCATTCTTTTATGAACATACATCTGTAGCATTTATACACAATTACTGAATTTTAGTAACTATTAACTGTCTGCAGCACAATTCTGAGCATGTATACATAGAAATAAGTTTCATTGTATCAAATTTTAGGCTTTCATTTTGAAAGATACCATGGAATAATGCTATAGTAAGATACATGAAAGTACGGCTACATATTGCTTGCCAACAGGCAGTTCTTTACAGTGTATTTTTAATCATTTTTATTTGTTCACATTTTTTTTTACTGTATTTTTCTGCTTTTATGATCTTGGGTTTTATTGCTTTAAATGCTATTGTGCCCAGTATCCTAATTAAGTCCCGTCCCCTCATTGACTTTTCTGACTGAGGAGCTTGTAAAGGGTGATCCTTGGATGCTGTGAGGATTATATGTGTGAGGATCGATCATTAGTCACTCTTCAATGCCATCATAACTGGCCTAACAAATGGTTGTAAGTTGAG
Organism: Laticauda colubrina; assembly: GCA_015471245.1. Classification (NCBI taxonomy): domain Eukaryota; kingdom Metazoa; phylum Chordata; class Lepidosauria; order Squamata; family Elapidae; genus Laticauda; species Laticauda colubrina. The sequence continues at coordinate 23,251,262 of BLBF01000036.1, read as the reverse complement.
GACTTACATGTAATGCTGTCTGGGATTTTGGGAAAAAATAGTAACATTCACTGACAGGACCCAAGACCTTAGCTTCAACAAGGTTTCTGCATTATGGATTTTCAGACCGTTTCCTGGCAATTTAAATGATAGCAAATATGCAATCAAACGTACCGACAAAATAAACCAATAAATGCATGTAATTTTGATACAACAGTCTATGCTACAACAGGGTTTGTATTAGAGATGTATTAATGTCATTGTATTAATGTAGCGATGTATTAATGTCATTGACAACTAAAAAGACCAAAATACTTCTTTGATCTTTTTAGTTGTAGATGACATTAATGTCAATTCCTAATAAAAACATGTCAGCTCCTAATAAATCAATCTTGTTTACTTAGAGATGCGACTAAAGACTTATGATTTGAATAGGGGTGCAAGTCGGAGTCATGATATAAATAAAGGCCAAACTGCATTAAATCTTTTAAGAAAACACTTTGAAGTGGAACCTGCAATCTTTATAAAATGTCTTCCAAGCAAATTCTAAATCTTCATGATTGCATACAGGGAATTATTGCCAGTTAGTTATAGGGCTCTCCCCTGTAACAATGGTTCTCATCCTTTAAATACATTAAATACATTAAATGTATTTAATATTATTAAATGTATTTAAAGAGGGTCCATGATGAAGAAAAGGTTGAAAACCACTGCCCTATAATGTTAAGTCACAAGCGGATCCATACAATTAACACAGAAGTAATAATTGGCTGTATAAACAGTCCAAGTCTTATTTTCTTTTCTTTTCTACACACTGCTGGAAATAATGCCATGGTGATGTATTAACTATAAGGTAAAGTGGTTTTCTGGACAACAGTGTATTATAAACACTGCCACTGTCACCTTTGAGGCAAAGGTTTTTTGTTTCCCATATTTTTTGTATAACCTTGTATATATATTTTTTGTATAGTCTTGGAGGTTGTAAGGCCCTGGAAGTCTTTCATCCTAGTACTAGTCAGACTTGTCTGTCTTTAAGTTCTGAAATGAGAAATGTTGACCAGGCAATATAGAGCATTCCAGTTCTGGAATTGAACATTTTGAATGTTTTGGAATTAGTCCAATCTTAAAATGTATATATTTAACATTGGACCAATTTCAGAGCACACTGAATTCTCTGTAATGGAATGTTTTACATATTGGTTGAGTAGTTCGTCGATAAATTGAATAAATGAACAAGGACACAAATATAAATAAAACTACAGTCCTGGGAAATTTTGAACAGTAATTCCAGTAGGTGCAATATGTTATAAGAAAGGTTGCTTGAAGAGTCGGATGATGAACCTTTAACTGGGAGGATTCCAAAGTTAAAATTTCCAGTAAGCATTTAGGCAACTTTTCCTATTTCTCATGATTTGTACTCGTTCACTCTTCTTCCCCATTCCTCTCAAAGCATTAACCATGGAGAGAACCAATTGGATTTCTTGGCATAAAACATGAAATGACACACATATTCTAATCTTTAATATTTAAGTAAGTAAAGTTCAGGATTTAAGATGATTATTTTCGTTATGATTATGCTCCAGCATTTCTGTATGTTCAGTTCCTCCAGATGATGAAGTAGATGAAGAAAGTGCAGTGCTAATGAAGTCTTGTTTATATACAAACCAGTAATAAAGAATGACAGTATTGCAGTCCGAGATTTGACCGCTTGTGAGGAGTACAATATATAAAACACATAATAAAAATTTTGAGGTCCATACAATGTTAAGACTGATTGCACATGTTCTGTTGTTTTACTTTCTTGCCTGCTAATAAAAAAATCAGAAGAGGAAAATGAAGTATAAAATAACTTTTAAATCATTCAAGAATTAATATGTATTTTTATCAAATAGCTTGCCCATCTCACAAGTGACTCACCACTAGTAAGACTAATAATTGCCTAGCTTTAAAGCAAATGAGGCATGGCTTATCAGAGCAAGGTTGTTATTAACATTACATGCTTAGATTTGTCAAATTTAATTAGCTGTTTTTTGATAAAATAATTGTAGGATGCTTTTGAACTACTTTTTTTTTTTACTATTTAACACAAAACAGAATGTTAATAGAATTACAATGAGTGGCATTTAAACATATTTTTTTTTAAAAATAATTTGATCAGACAACCTTTTTGTAGTAAAGAGGGATAGGTTTAAATTTTTAAAAGCCCTTTGTTGATCAAATGCTACAGGTGATTGGCAGAAAATGCATCACAGACTATTGCAAAATACTTAACAACTAATCTAAAATTGGTGAGTTCACCTGTTTCATGTTAATGTTGATCAAATGCACTTAATGTTGATCAAATGCACTATAGTTCCTCTAAGACTTTAGGGTGGGATAAAAACTTAACATGCATTCACAAATCATGAATAGAGAGTATAGATGTATACTATTCAAAAAAGACATTGAAAAGGAGGGAAAATCAGTATAATAAGGAGTTGAAATAAGCATACCAATCAGATTCATCCACTTTGTAAAATATGATGTTTGCCAGGATCATGGGTCAGGGGTGGAACAGGTTATTTTCTGAGAAAGATTAAGTGCACTGACAGCCAATTTGATTGGCCAGAGTTAAATTATTGCAAAGACCAACTCTCCTTGTATCCAAACATAAAAAGTTGGAGCTGGGGCCTTCATGGGATATTTTAATATGTACTTCCACTCCATAATAGGACTGGATATGGGGAAAAAAAAGAAAATAAAGGCAGTCCTCGACTTACGATCACAATTGATGTTAAGTGAGAAACTTAAATGAGTTTTACCCCATTTTATGTCTTTTCCTGCCACATTTGTTAAGTGAATCACTGCAGTTGTTAAATTAGTAACATGGTTGTTAAGTGAATCTGGTTTCCTCATTGACTGCTTGTCAGAAGGTCAACATGACCCCGGGACCCTGCAACCATTGTAAGTATACCAATTGTCAGGTGTCTGAATGTAAATCACATAGCTATGCTGTAGGGGTCATAAGTGTGAAAAATGACCATAAGTCACTTTTTCAGTGCCATTATAACTTTTATCACTAAATGAACTGTTGTAAATCATGGGCTCCCCATAAATCATTTTTAAATTTCAGGAAGAATTGGTTTCTAGGGTCCTTTTACCAGGAAGGTGGGCTCTTGGCATATATGGTAAAATACTAATAAAAATGTATTTTGGCCGAAGTAGCTTGAGGAGGGCTGAATCCTACTGAGATTGCAGATTAAAACTCTAAAGGGAAGATATCAGAGTCTTGCACACTATTGAAAGAAGTAGAAATGTTGCTGAAATGGAGCCTGTTAAACTAAGTGAAAAATCCAAAAGAATATAGGCTCATACCTTTGCTGCCAACATGCGTGTGCTCAGTGTGGGAAATAGGTGAACTCTTAGTGCAAGAAGGCAAATATAATGCAGTTGATATACAGTACTTGAGCTTTGGTGGGATGACTCTTAAGATTGCAATGCAGCAAGTGTAAAGAGCAGGATAAAAGGATAGGAGTAAATATTGTTATCAGTAGAAACACAGAATATCCATTTATTTTGAATGAGTTTAAATATTCAGTCTCAGATGAATTGCATCCTGGGCGTTGAAGGAATGAGTGCATTATCATTGAGAATTCTAGAGATAACTGGAAGAAGATGTATTTAAAGAACAAAAAGAAGGACATAGGGATTAGGACCGATGTTACCTTGTTTGGTAATAAAATGTCTACAAAACAACAACAACACCAAGCTTACATAGCACCACAGAACCCACAGTTCTCAGATATCGGTATCTGAGAAGATTCTAAAAAATATTTTAAATTGGTTTTAAGGAATTTATAGCGCATCGATGTGATTTATCAGGAAGAATCATCAATTTTTTTCATGTTGAGGGTGGACAAATCTATAATAGCATACTTCAGATAGCTGTATGGAAAATTTCAAGAGCTATCCTACAGCATTTCAATGGGTAGGACACAAAAGTGTTACAGGAAGACAAATTCTAGTTAAATGTTGAGAATATTTTCCCTGTGGAAGAATGGCTTAAAAGGGGAATCTGGTACCCAGAAAGATAGTAAGTCCCTTTTACTAGAAGCACTGAGACATAAATTGGGGGCAGCCATCCATTACAGATGCTTTTATTTAGATGAAATGGGGATTGGAGTTTATTTGACTAAGTGACCGACCCCTTACATCTTTCCTGTGAGGATGTCATCTGCATCATGATGCTCTCCTGCAAATAAACCGATTTATGTAATAGATCATTATGCAAAGATGTAAATCACAGCAGATAGTCAAGTGCTTGACAGGTCCGTTGCATCAAGATCTGGTAAATTGATCTTACATTGTGTTTTCAGTCTGAGAAAACACTACATTTTTGGTATTTGAGAAAGCACATAACTATTTTTACTGAGCAATAAGTTGATTTCTTGTCATAGGAAACAGACTGAGAATTAAGGCTGTAGCTGAGCATTTTAATTCATTGTCAGAACCATAAGAATCTATGATAATTATTGATGGTTGATAATTTTAATATATTTCTTACACATGGGAGTTACAAGGTTTTAAAATTATTTGACATCTTTGCGATAAAGATTTTGTGAAAGCTTTCCAATGGACAGTGGACAGTTGAAAGATGAAGAGGGTACATTGATTAGAAGGTACTTCTTGAGCAGAAAGAATCATAAAATTAAACAGGCTTGATAATTATGCAAGAGGAAAGCTTAGACTAATTAGCCTCTAGCATATTTATATACTAGCATATGTAAACAAACGTAGAAACTCATTACCTCTTTTACTTGTTAGAACATTCAGTGTAATGCTGTAAGCGTAACTTTGACATGTAAAATTCATTAAGGTTTCAAAATTAATGTCAGGTATATGTTTTTAGAAATTTTGGAAGGAAGTAAATCTTGATTAAATCTAATCTCTGCAAATCTCCTGTATGAAGTTGAACAATATTGGGGGAGGGTCATGTCATACTATTTGTGGTATAGCAGAATAGAGGCAATTGGATTAAGTTAAACCTCTGAAATGTTAAATGTATGCAACATGATTTTCTGAAAATTAGGCTGTATTTTTCATTAAATATATTTTCATTATTATGGTGTGCATTCCATTGCTCTCAGAATTAGTTTGTGTTTACAGTCATCTGAAATATGACAGGATTATTCTGTGAAGCACTCAAGAAAGAATTGTTTAAACTTTTATTAATTGACATGCATTAGGCACTGGTTTTGAAAAACTTAATTCTTGAGATTGTAGCAATAACAACAAAGCACCTAGTTGGCTAAAATAATACCTCTATTATGAAGAAAGCTTGGAATAACCATAACTATTTTCTTAAGATTAAGGTACAGGTAGTCCTCAATTTACAACAATTCATTTAGTGACTGTTTACAATGGCACTGAAAAAAGTGACTTATGATCAGTTTTCACACAACCATTGCAGCATCCCTATGGCCACGTGATCAAATTCAGATTCTTGGCAGCTGATTCATATTGATGATGGTTGCACTATCCCAGGATCATGTGATCACCTTTTGTGACCTTTTGACAAGCAACATCAATGGGTAAGCCAGATTTACCTAAGAAGAAGGCCACTAATTTAACAACTTGCAGTGATTCACTTAATAACGTGATTCACTTAATAAAGAAATGGAAATGGAGCTAAATTCACTTAATAAATATCTCAACAGCAGAAATTTTCATCTCAACAAGTCAAGGATCAGCTGTACTTTTAGATTTTTAAAAAAACTTTATTTTTTACTTTTGTTATTTACATTAAAATGCTTAAAGATGATGCATTTGTAATTCCACACATTCACTATCATAGAGGAAAAATTGTCCACTAAGAAATTAGAGAGGAATTTTAGAAGTCATGAGTAAGTTTACCTCTCCAAATACTATTCCCCACCTCCTGGAGGGTTCAAATTATTGCCAAGTAAAAGAAACAATGTGATTTAGTATAAAGCACAATCTTTATTGTAGGCAGGTGCTTCATTTTGTCTTCGGATTTGGGGTGGAATCTTATAGTGTGTATTGTATCTTCTAATGGGCCTCATTCTTTTCCTCTCCCTATCTTTGAATTATACAGTACATTTGAGGGATCCCTACTGTTTCCAGTGGTGTCTACCATACCAATGGGTCTGGCAGAAGAGACTTATTGCAGGTCTATTACAGAGTTTCATTTGGTGGGACCTGGAAGGAGAGCCTTTTTTGCTGTTGCATCCATGTATGGAACATCATTCTCCCTCCCTGCCCCCCAAGATTTGTCTGGCCCTGACCTTGATGGCCTTCTGTAAAGGCTGGAAGTCTTGGCTTTGCTACCTGGCTTGATCTTACATTGTGTTTTCATGAGGATCGAAGCGTGCTGTGGAGCCCATGGAGCAGGTGCGGCCAAATAATGAATAGTAATGACATAGTTGCTTACATATTAGCCGTACTTGAGTTTTTCTTCACTGTAGCTGCAATTCATTGTTGAAAAGTAATTTATCTGCTTTCTAAGAGCCATAGCTGCAGAATAGTTTCAGTTGAATGTCTTAAATGTAAATTGGAATGGTTAGTTGCTGTCCCTGTAACTTTCTCAATGTATCCATCCGTTTGGGGTGCGTCAGTCTAAACATGTATATCTATACATATAAAAGTGAAATACTCATGCTTCATCACAAAATTTCCAGAACTGTAAAGCCTACACACTTGAAATTTGGTATGCATGTTCCTCTTGGCTTCTGTGTGCTCACTAAGAAAGGATTTTTCGAAATGACCACCAGAACATTACTCTTTCATATATTATTATTATTAACACGCTCTGATGCTAAGGAGTTCTACTTCCCCTCCCCACCTGAAAAGAAATCTGTTCCAAATGCAAAGTACAAGCAGAGGAATGGAGTTTCAATTTTAGTTTCACAGCACCAAGCAGCCTCAGTACAGAACAGTTGAGCTAAGTCACACCCAGGCTCCTTGCTGTCTCCTTGCTCACACAGCAAATACTGTTTCACTTTCCAAACAGCCCTCAAGTCTCTCATACACTGGCAGGACGCTAGACAGATGAATACCGATGGATGCTGGTAGGCAGAGGCAGAATTTTTCTTTCTTATTTCCCTCCCCAAAATCATGTCCAATCACATAGTTTCATAGTAAAGCACGGGTACCCTGCTAGTATTCATTAAAAAGAATATTACAGAACAGATTTTTAAAGTTCATAATATTCTTGAATATAAATTAATGGGATATTTCAGTATTTTCAAATGTGATTTGCCAAACCTTTTTATTACCTGATACTCTCCAACTGATGACATTGCATATTGAATTTACTAGAATATTTTTCTGTGGCCAACGGCTAATTCAGTAATCTTTGATTGGCTAATTGAGCCTACCATTTTACATACTGCAGTATCAGTGATATCATTGCTTTTTAAATGTTTGGAGATATTTAAAGGGTAAGACTAGATCTATTCTGCATAATATGAGTTTAATGTGCATTTTAGGACAAATGACCTATCTAACAAATGACAAACATTGATGTTTTCTAATTTGTATAGTCGAATTTTTAAGGCATTGCGGCTGCTTGTAAATATGGCAGGCAGAGCAAACCAAATTTGGTTTAATTTATATTTAAATTAAGAATTAAATTAAGAATACAAGAAAGTAATTATACAATTATTGTTTTGTATACAATATCTTTTTCTTCTGATGCATTAAAAATTACCGGTTGGTGGAAATTGAAGGGACATCTTTTTACGAAATGCCACTCTTTAAGCTAAAATTATATGTAATGCTTTTATGCTGCAAATATCTTTAAATTGAAAGAAACCCTGTATATTACTGACACATTCTACAAAATACTATTGTTTTTGTTTTCTAGATGGAATGACTCTTCATTGTTGAATGCATCCTGCCTATTTGCTAGTGTTTACCTGTGGCAACACCTTGTCTTTTGAGTTGAAGCCACTTTGTGGCAGACTGAATTGTGTATCACAGAATTTCAAAGGAGTTTGACGCAGAGGAGACAGCTGGTCACGTTAACCAGACATCGCAGCCACAATGGTGCTGTCACAGAGGCAACGAGATGAGCTGTGAGTACTTGAGAAGTATCAATTTTTTAACATTGATTTTATCCTAAATCAGCTGCTGCTTGTGATCACATTTTATCTTGTTGAATTAACACCCACTGCTAAACATAAAGCAACAATTGCTAAAGAAAAAATGGTGGCAATTCATAAGGAACAAAGCATATCAGACTGCTTCCAAATTCTAATATCTGGTTTTCATATGGGGAAGTGGCTAGACATAGGATGGCAGGAGAGGGGGAGCAGCATGTTTTTAATCAATCTTCCCAAACCTGGACTCACTCTAGATTGTAAACTGCAGCTTCCAGAATTCTTAATAAAAATAATGTTTATTATAGCTCAAGAATTCTGGGAATTCATGCTCAAAATTGGAGGATGTCAAGCTGCCTTATGCTTCCATCTGAAACTTGAGGAAATTTGAACCTTATTAAGATAAGCTGGGGTTATTCTTAATAAATGTGAAATAATCACATATTTGGCAAATTAAGGAGTTCATATAAATTCGCAGTTAAGGGCATATAGCCTAGTTTACACACATTCACACTTAGCTCTTTTTTTAACCATGATTTATTGATCATAGTTGGCTGGATACTGAACATGTTCACCCAGAATTAAACTGAGTTAGTTTGATATACTTCAATTCCAGAAAAGGAATGGAGCAAAACTTGAGCAAAACAAAGGAATTACTTGAAGACATAAATATTTGGAGAAAAGGTATAGGGACTGGCTTCCTTCATCAAAATTAATGGAAGAAACACAGCATATTTACTATATCTAAGGTCATAGTAAAAGTTCATGGTTATTTTATAAGTTTTGAGAATAGCTTCTACTACAGCGTGTTCATTGAATTGATTTATATAACCCACCCACCCCACCCCCCAGGCTGTGATTGTATGTTTTACTATGCCTTAAAAATAAGTTCATTTTGTAACCGAGCAAGTGTCCCTTTGGAAGTGGCTTTTGAAGCAGCTTCTTGAGGTCTTCGCAAGGTCTCTGGGTATATGATGAAGCAGCTGTCTGAGCCTTCAAGTGGCTATGGCTGACTCATAGCTTTAGTAATGGATCCAGAGGGAACTCACTATACTGTTTGGTGCTGTGATTGAACAAAAATGCAGAACAGTCTCTCCATGCAGTCTTGTTGAATGTATTGGTAAGTTTCAATCCAAGATCACTTGCTCATTAAAGTAAGCCGAGTCTTCCATCATCTATTGACAGAAGAAAATAATGTTGATTAAGTGAGGCATATTCTATGCTAGAAATAATATGACAGAATTTGCTTCTGAGAACCTGAGAACTGCAGCATTCCTAAGTATGTGCACATTTTAGTAACACAGTCTTTTACTTTGCTCAACTCCTGTTCTGAATGGAATTGTATGCCTACTGCTATGTTAATATTTGTCAACGCTGTGTTCACCTGCAGACTTTTGATCCTTTTATTGTAAGCCATCTTGATTGACCTTCATAATAGCTAGAAAGGTGGAGTGCTTGTTTTTTTAAATAAAGAAGGGAGAACATTGTGGCTACAGCACTTCTGTACTTCAGGAGCATTTGTCTAAAACCATGTAGCATAAATTTATTCAGGATCCTTTTCCTCATCCACTTCATATTAATTTGGCACATGGGTGAGGTTGATCATGTTGTGGAAACAGGATCAGAAACTCAGCCTTCCCCTATATTATGTCTTCAGGGTGTGTTGGGCTTCCACCACCAAGCAGCCTCTGCCAGCACAATGAATGGCTGGGGAAGGCTCCAAGAAGTGATGCTGACTATTGCATAGTATGGCAGTGCCACCTCAATGGCATTTCAACATCACAGTTAATTCATCACATTACACCAACCTTATCTTAGTCATCCTTTTGATGAATAGCTCACAACATTTCCAAAATTATTTTTAGCATGACAGTGTTTGAGAATGGATAGCTCTGTTTAACTTATAGTACAGGTAGTCCAAACTTTATGTTGTTAAGTGAGAAATTTGTGAGTTTTGCCCCATTTTACAACTTTTCTTGACCCATTTGTTAAGCGAATCACTGCACTGTTTCCCCATTGACTTTGCTTGACCCAAGGTGTCAAAAGAGGATCACATGACTCCATGACACTGCAACTGTAATAAATGTGAGTCAGTTGTCAAGCATCCAAATGTAAATCACATAACCATGGCGACGCTACAACGGTTTTAATTGTGAAAAACGGTCATAGGCCACTTTGATGTTGTAACTTTGGTCACTAAATGAACTGTTGTAAATCGAGGGCTATCTGTAGCTATGTGTTGGTTTCTCCTATCTGATATAATCCAGATACATAGGACTATAACTCTTACAATGCCTTGATCCTTAGCCAACACATTGGGAGGTGGTAAGGATTATAACTAAGCAACTAAGTATAATTTTATACCTGAAGTGGCTTTAAAAAAAAAAGAATCTTTCTTAGTTTGCTACCAAGAGGACCACAAAGGAGGTGCTAGGTTGAATGATTTAAGTGGAAAGACTTTCTGAACAGGGACAGCACGACTGACATTCTCCCAGTTAATGAAATATGGCAGAACATGCTCAGGTGACATTCCATTGACTTCCATAATTGGCATGCTGCCTATAGAAGGTCTGGCTCCTATAGACTGAATTCGCTGATAGTTTCAGAGGCTCAGCGTCTTCAGCTAATCTTGATGGATGTGTTGGGAGAGTGTTTGGTATGTTATTTTTGAAGACCTTGGGTCTTAGGCTGTTTAAAGTTGAATAGACTATTGTTGGGCATTTTAGATTGAACATGAAATTTATGCAGAGTTAATTTGCTTGTTCCAAAAAAACATATTCAGTAGGGGTATATGTGTGTGTTGTGTGTGAGAAAGAGAGAGAGAGAGATTTCTAACAAGTTCTGGATTTACCAAGGCAGTTTTGTTTAACGAGGATATTATTTCTTGGCAAAATTATTGCAGTATATACAATGAAGATAACTGCTCTGCTAGTTTGATGATGACTTCTTTGATCCTTCCGAGGTTGATAAAATGAGGGCCCAGATTGCTTGGGGCAAGATGCTGACTCTGCAAACCGCTTCCAGACGGCTGTAAAGCACTAAGTCTTAAGTGCTATTGTTATTGATGGTCACTCAGTAGTAATCAAAGGGTTAGTTGATGGTCAGTTAATTGCTGATCAGGTTGCTGTCCTGGTTCAGTAAACTAAGTAATGTTATGCCCTGTTTCATTTTGGTTATAGCCTGCCTGCAATCATAGCCCTTTTTGAGAATCAGTGCCTTTTGTCCTTATTTTGTCCTCAGTCTGCTTTTACCAGAAAATCCTTTGGAATAGAAAACACTTCTTGTTTAGACTACAGATGTGCATCCCTTACATGATTGGTTGGAATAATAGTTGCATTTGCTTTATGCTTCTTTAAAGTGGGGGGAACCCAGAAGGGACCAAAATTGCATTTATATTACCTTGATTAAAAAAAACTGTTTAATCAAAATTTGATTCACATTAAACTTCTGTATCAGTTTTTCTGGGCAGGAAAATCATAAAGTAATCCAATTGTCAAAAAATTAGCAGCTTTTAGAACTACAATGCTACAACTGTATATCAGGCTGTGTCGATAGTGCATGGATAATCCCAGTACATATGAATGGAAAAGTTATCTTTGCAAACAGGTCAGATAGGGCTTTCAGGATCAGGACCAGCATTACAGTGAGCTTTGATATGCACAGATCTCTTAGTTCTGATGTTGCCTGATAATTGCAGCTGGATTAAGACAAAATGGCAACATTTGTACACTGCTCAAAAAAATAAAGGGAACACTTAAACAACACAATGTAACTCCAAGTCAATCACACTTCTATGCAATCAAACTGTCCACTTGGGTAGCAACACTGATTGACAATCAATTTCACATGCTGTTGTGCAAATGGAAGAGACAACAGGTGGAAAGCATGGGCAGTTAGCAAGACATCCCCAAAAAAGGAGTGGTTCTATAGGTGGTGAGCACAGACCACTTCTCAGTTCCTATGTTTTCTGGCTGATGGTTTGGTCACTTTTGAATGCTGGCGGTGCTGTCACTCTAGTGGTAGCATGAGACGGAGTCTACAACCCACACAGGTGGCTCAGGAAGTGTAACTCATCCAGGATGGCACATCAATGTGAGCTATGGCAAGAAGGTTTGCTGTGTCTGTCAGCATAGTGTCCAGAGGATGGAGGTGCTACCAGGGGACAGGCCAGTACATCAGGAGACGTGGAGGAGGCCATAGGGGGGCAACAACCTAGCATCAGGACTACTACCTCCACCTTTGTGCAAGGAGGGACAGGAGGAGCACTGCCAGAGCCCTGCAAAATGACCTCCAGCGGGCCACAAATGTGCATGTGGCTGCTCAAACAGTCAGAAACAGACTCCCTGAGGGAGGTGGTATGAGGGCCTGAAGTCCACAGGTGGGGGTTCTGCTTACAGCCCAACACCGTGCAGGATGTTTGGCATTTGCCAGAGAACACCAAGATTGGCAAATTCTCCACTGGCGCCCTGTGCTCTTCACAGATGAAAGCAGGTTCACACTAAGCACATGTGACAGACGTGACAGGGTCTGGAGACGCCATGGAGAACGTTCGGCTGCCTGCAACATCCTCCAGCATGACTGGTTTGGCAGGGGGTCAGTAATGGTGTGGGGTGGCATTTATTTAGGGGGCAGCACAGTCCCCCATGTGCTCGCCAGAGGTAGCCTGACTGCCATTAGGTGCCGAGATGAGATCCTCAGACGCCTTGTGAGACCATATGCTGGTGAGGTTGGCCCTGGCTTCCTCCTATGCAAGACAATGCTAGACCTCATGTGGCTGGAATGTGTCAAGCAGTTCCTGCAAGACGAAGACATTGATGCCATGGACTGGCCCGCCCGTTCCCCAGACCTGAATCCAATTGAGCATATCTGGGACATCATGTCTCGCTCCATCCACCAACACCATGTTGCACCACGGACTGTCCAGGAGTTGGGGGATGCTTTAGTCCAGGTGTGGGAGGAGATCCCTCAGGAGACCATCCGCCACCTCATCAGTTGTAGGGCGTTGTAGGGAGGTCATACAGGCACGTGGAGGCCACACACACTGCTGAGCCTCATTTTGACTTGTTTTAAGGACGTTACATCAAAGTTGGATCAGCCTGTAGTGTTTTTCCACTTTAATTTTGAGTGTAACTCCAAATCCAGACCTACAAGAATTGCTGAATTTGATTTCTATTGATAATGTTTGTGTGATTTTGTTGTCAGCACATTCAACTATGTAATGAGCAAAGTATTTAATAAGAATATTTCATTCATTCAGATCTAGGATGTCTTATTTTTGTGTTCCCTTTATTTTTTTGAGCAGTGTATTTTGGATCAGATATTTTTAATAAGTTCGTTGTACTGTAGCAAACTGATGTAAGAGAATGATTAGATGGGGAGGCCCCTAAGACTAATCTCAGTTATCAAAGAAAAAGTTAATTGCCAGGCTGTTATTTGGGAATACAGGAGAGATTCTTGGATCTGAATCTGATAGCTCAAGGAAGGCCCTGGCCTCTGTCTCATCAATGAGCCTGATAGTCCTTGACTTAAACAACAGTTTGTTTAGTGACCATTCAGAGTTACAACAGCACTGAAAAAAAGTGACTTGTGACCTGTTTTCCACACAACCGTTGCAGTTTCCCCATGGTCACACAACCTAAATTCAGACACTTCAACTGGCTCGTATTTATGGACTCTTCCAGGATCATGTGATCACCTTTTCCAACCTTCTGACAATCAGAGCCAATGGGGAAGTCAGATTCGCTTAACAACTGTGTTATTCACCAATTGCAGTGATTCACTTGGCAGGAAAGATTGTAAAATGGGGCAAAATACACTTAACACCTTGCATAGCAGCAAAAATTTTGGGCTCAGTTGTGGACTATCTGTAACCATCATTCTTTCAAAAACTGATTTAAGTTTTACATTAATGGCATTCATCCAGCCCATTTTTAATTCCAGGAATTAACTCAGGATTTTTATTTGCCACAGTGGGGTTTAAGAAAGAAAAGACGTGTAGCTGAATGTTCTTGACAGTGTTAACTCCCGGTGCTTTGCCACCCCCTTAAAATTTCTTACATGTAGATTTATTTTTTATTCTATTTATTACTTTTTTTATGCCATCTATCTCCCCTACAAGGTAATTTTGGGTGGATGTTAAAATGAGTAGGAAGTCCAAAATTCTTCCCTCCACTGCAAAGAATTTAGACATGTGTCTAACACTCCTAACTGTAAAAAAATCTAGGACGACAGCAGAAACAGTTATGTCAGAAACCTCTGACAAGTCCAGGCAAAGACTGATTTCCTTTCTTCCCTGGCAAAATAATTACTGTTATTACTAATAAATATACTGTAAGATAAATTTTATGTTGTACAGAACTATGACAGATACACACACGGATTGAGATGAGTCATAATTTCCCTTTCAAAACAAAAGGGGAGAGTTTTGTCTCCTTGTTGGTTCTGGTAGAGCAAGTATTGGAGATAACATAGGTTGGGGACTATTCAAAATTCCTGTGATTATTAATCTGTGAACCAAATCTCTCCATTTAGAAATCGAGCGATAGCAGATTATCTTCGTTCTAACGGCTATGAAGAGGCATACTCTGTTTTTAAAAAGGAGGCAGAGCTTGATGTGGTGAGTATATTTCTCATCTTCCAGCTAGGGGGATAATTCTTCCCACAGTCTCTTATCAATTGTCATATAGTGTCAGCAGTTTCCCCTGGTATAGTATAATGACCTATATAGTCTTAGTGATACTCATTAATGATGAATTTAACCAGATTTTGAAAGTTAGAAGCTACATGTTGATAGACTCTGGGCAGACTTTGTTGGAATAATGTTCCTCATCTTGAGACAGAATAGGTAAGAGCATTTAAAATACGTGTATGATAGATGTGCATTTAAAATATATGTATAGCAGTTTTCATTTATTTAAATAATGAAGCGAATTGGAAGAATAATGTGAAAATTGCTATAGGATAAAAACATAAATCATTAAACCAACTAGACAGAGTTACAGAATGGGAAAGATTAACATGACCAAAGAGGTGTTTTTAGACAGTGCCTAAAACAGGAATGATCAAGGATGTCTGTATTACCATATTCAAATGTTCTCATATCCCTTTGTTTTACATACTAGACAATAAACAAGGAAAAATGTTTAGCTACTTCCAGTGTCATATAACTGGCTACTTTGGTTTTAGTCTAGTTCAACATTCCCCTCCCCTCCCCTCCCCCATCAACTTTACTGCAAAATCTCATAATATTGGAGCTGGATTGAGGTATAGATTTATTTGGGGCATTTCAATACAATTCTCAGTATTTACAATTTTATTTTATTGCTGTTTTCAGGAGGAAACAGCAAATCTCGTTTGTCATTTCTCTATATCTTCATTTTTTGTCTTTTTTTTAACGGAAAGATTAATGGAGCCTCGGTGGTGCAGTGGTTAGAGTGCAGTACTGCAAGCTACTCCCACTGCAATTTGGCAGATCGAATCCCACCAGGCTCAAGGTTGACTCAGCCTTCCATCCTTCCGAGGTGGGTAAAATGAGGACCCAAATTGTTGGGGGCAATATGCTGACTCTGTAAACCGCTTTGAGAGGGTTGTAAAGCACTATAAAGTGGTATATAAGTCTAAGTGATATTGTTATAAGTAGTTATTGAAAGTGTTCACCAGTTCTCCTTCAAAGTCTGTTTAAAATGCAAAACAATACCAACGAAGCTGTCTATTAATTTCTGTACTTAACCTATGCTTATTTAAAACATCTTTTTCTGTTTTCCACTACTTTACATGAGAAAGAAATCTACCGTTTCTCCAACAATACGGCCTCCCCCAAGAGGAAGTCCCAGCATGTTTTATAGGCATGAAATGAAATTAAGCCCCTCCCCCCAAATTAAGGCCTATATTAAAACATGCGAAATGGGGGGGGAATGGTGGGGGGCTTGCTGTTAGGAAGTACTTTTGTTGCACACCCGGATATGGTGCTGCCTGCGTTGACCCCGATACGAAGTGCCCCACCAATGCTGAGGTCAACATCCAAGCCGTCGCTGCCTGTCCCGCCCAAAGATGCAAAGGGGTGAAGGAATTAAGTCACCCCCGAAAAGACGGCATAGCCATTTTTTCGGGGCTCAAAAAAAAAAAAGACCCGGCCTTATTATATGAGAAACACTGTATATTCCAGCCCACATCTTTACAGGACTTCATTCAATACGGATAGTTCTGTCCATATTAACAATATGTTTGGAAATCAAAGTCACTGTAATCAGTTCAATAAGCAGCATGTAAATGCAATAATAAATAAAAATAAATGTTTTATCCTTAACAGTGAAAGTTGAAAGATGATTTTTCTGGTTTTTTGTTTAAAGATTTTAGTGTAAAATAGTTTTCTCAATAGTTTGGATCATTCATCAAATGATAGTTGGATGAGTTTAATTGTTGCACATTACTGGCATCTACAATAGGCTACTCATTAATTTTAGAATGACATAAATATAAGATTCTGATAGAGAATATTCTTGTACACAACTGTTAGATTTGCTGGAGCATCCCATTTTTTTCAAACCGACTTGTAAAGATGCAAATAAAATTGGTGTGCACAGATACAAATTTCCTAATTATTTATAAGTTATTTTCTGACTTTATCAATAATGATAAACAGTTTCAGACCCTTCTGTGAGCAATTTCTGTCAGTAGAAACCAGACCATCTTTCCATTAATGTTATTTTCACCTGTGGAATGTGAAGATCTTATGGTCAGTTGTCTGCTTCCCATATCATCTCTTCCTCTAGGCCTTTTTGGAAGTTTATGAATTGAAAAAGTTGCAGTATTAGATTAGTCGTAGCAGAAAAGATAGCTTTATAAATAAATAAATGATAAATAACTTCAGCTTTTCTTTTTATTTAATCTTTTTTCTTTTAAAATTCATCCTATATGCTTTCACATTCTATTCTGTGAAATATGTTTTCTAATACAAGTTTATTTTAATGTTTTGTGTTTAATATTGTACACGAATAATATACTTTTTGGAAGGTACTTACTGTTCTATAAATGTACCTCATTGATTAGTTTTCTATAATAAAATATTTTAGGTTTTAAAAATATTTAAGTAGTATAGAATACCATCCTTATAAATTAACGTTTTTGATATTAAGACATTCCATTCACCTTCCAGTATGTTCTGGAAATATCTCAGATCTTTAAACAAATCCAGACTACATGCAATTTAAATACATGTTAATCTCAGGCTGTGAAAACATCAAATTTAATTTTACTTACAAAAATACTTACTCAAGGCTCCAATTTCATTTCTCTAACTCCCATTCACATAAAGTCCTATTGTAATCTAGCTGTTCATGTAATTGAAAACAGTGCTTGATGAGAGGAGTGCTGCCTTATCCATCAATCTCATTAAATATTTTTCCCCAGAAGATTAAAAAGGAGAATCTGAATATGCTAAATATTTATGTTATTCAGCCACGAGAGAGGCTTTCTCTCCTTATGAGAAGAATAAAAGAGAAGCCAGAAGAGGGTGAATTCTGTAAAGAATCAATTAGTGAATTTAAAATATTTTGTAAAAATCAAGCAATGACAACTATCTTTAAAGAAATAAAAAATAAATAAGTATTTCCATCTCAAAACAGCTGAGCTAGAAACATTGAGAGATTTCAATGCTGTTCCCCAATAAGAAACAGAGACCCGGTTTTCTTAACTGCAGTGCATGTTTTAATAAGCTCATTGATTCAAGACTCTGCTGCATACCCAGTAACTGTTCATGACTATTATCTGTAATTTTTGCTGACTACTTTCTACATTTCATTTTTCATTTGACCTTGCTTTTAATTGCTTTCTTCCTTCTCTCCCTCCCTAACGTTCTTACACATCTAATTCCCAGGGAAATCTCCATGCATCTGATAATATGGATTCCAGAAAGTTTATTCTTAATAGGCAATTTGTTAGTGTTTTTAAATTACTGTAACACCTCCTGTTTGCTTCCTCCAACTGAAGTGAGCATTTGCATCTATGGATTAGGCATATTTTATATAATCTGCCTATAGTCTTAAATAACATGTTATTCATCAGGTTTATCTATGGAAGCTTTTTAGTAGCTACATTCTTAAGGCACATCGGTGACAGTTTTATTTTTCTGCAGTGTGGATCAGAATAAGACTTGCTGCCATGAAATGTGTTGGTTTTCATCTAGATAATGTTTCAGGAAGTCTGCCTCTGAGAAATGGTATCTAGGAAAAGAATCTAGAGAGCTATTTAGAGTTTTTCAGAGAGACTTCTGATTGCCTGCTGCAGGAAAAATGGCTGAGTTAGGTAAATCTTATATTTGTATGACAGATCAGCAGGTTAATATGATGACAGTGTTAACTTTTAACAATGACTATTCATTCAAGTTATATACTTCTCAATCCCCATAACT
Organism: Laticauda colubrina; assembly: GCA_015471245.1. Taxonomy (NCBI): domain Eukaryota; kingdom Metazoa; phylum Chordata; class Lepidosauria; order Squamata; family Elapidae; genus Laticauda; species Laticauda colubrina. The sequence continues at coordinate 23,232,776 of BLBF01000036.1, read as the reverse complement.
TCTGGTGGGTGATAGTGTTACAAATCATTCACAAACCTTCCCCCCCAGCAAACTTAGTATTGACTGACATTTAACTTTGTTACAAGCATAATACCTACAGTCATAACACTTTTATTTTATGTAGGTTTCCAACCAGCAGTAATAGCTTTGAGTGATTCTTCATTAAGTTCCACATTTTTATGAAACCAGAAGTTGTTCTTCCTCTCTTCTTGAAGAAGTAAAACCAAGCATGGGGAAAATGCTCCTTAAAAAGTTTTGATTTGTTTAGTGACTTTGATCTCCCTTTTTCCCCCTAGAATGAAGAATTAGATAAGAAATATGCTGGGCTCTTGGAAAAAAAATGGACATCGGTTATAAGATTACAAAAGAAAGTAAGTAGAAACTTAAATTGGTATGTTACTGAGAAAAAAATGTTGTGCCAAGATTTTTAAGCAGTATCTGAAATAAAAATTTAAATTTTTGAATTTAAATTTAAATTTTGTGAAATTTAAATTTTTATGAAATTTTTGAATTCTAGTCTTGCTTTAAGCATAAAAGCCAACTGGGTTAGTTTGAACCAGTTCCCTTTTTTTAGCTTAACCCACCTCACAGGGTTGTTGGTGGGGAAAAGAGGAAGATGGTGCATGAAGTATGTTTGAATTATTTATGAAAATAATGAAGACAGGATAAAAACAAAAATAAAAAAGAATATCAGAAAAAATAAAGCCTGACATTTATTAATTTCCGGTTTACAGCACAATTTCCTCATTTCTAAACCTGTTGAAAAAGGATAGGATTAGATGGTTTTTAAAAAGAAACAGTGTACCCTTTCCTAACTCTCTTTTTTTTTTGATTCTCTGGAAACTTAGGTTATGGAATTAGAATCCAAATTAAATGAAGCTAAAGAAGAATTTACATCAGGTGGGCCTCTTGGTCAAAAGCGAGATCCTAAAGAATGGATTCCTCGTCCTCCAGAAAAGTATGCATTAAGTGGGCACAGAAGTCCAGTCACAAGAGTAATTTTCCATCCAGTTTTCAGTGTTATGGTCTCTGCTTCAGAGGATGCTACAATAAAGGTAGGACCTTCATAACCTCTGCACTATTGTTACTGTGTTAAGTAAATATCTGGTGCAAAGCCAGCATGGTTGAATAATTACTACAAGTCCTTTGATAACTTAATTATTGTTGGTTACACAGCCAGCTATTTCAGGTTGATTTAGGATTTTTATTCACCTTTTGAGTCCTCTCCAAAGACCTGGGATACGGAAATTGTTTGATGGTTCAAAAGGTGGTGTTGCAGGATGTAAGCTGCCTTTTGCAATTGACTGGGTGTGATTTTTGTCAATGCCGACACAGTTCAAGTGATGCTTCAGATGTTTTGGTCCTGTTTGTATTGGTACTGTATTTGTTTTCTGTCTTTTCCCAAAGTAATTCTATTTCTATTTGCAGGTGTTTGTATTTTGTGACTTTCTCCAGATTTTTTTTCTCTTCTGGAGAAAATGCAGGTCATCAAAAGATGGATTTAAGATTAATTTCTTTTTTATTGTCCAAATTGATTAAAATAAACATCATGTTTGGTTGTAACAGACAGGGGATGAGAACTAGTTTATATAAACACGTGTCTAATCTTGAATCTCATTTTGCCTGGTTCTCGATCTAGAGTTGAAAAGAATTTTGAAAATGATAAGAGAAAATCAATAAAATAAGGGAGGACTTTTTTTTGAAAGAAAACATGCATTATTTCCCCCAATTGTTTATATTTCTACTACTATTTATTATTTCTTCCTTCTCTAATAGAAGAAGCCCATGGAGAAGACTAACTTTACTCCTAGTTTACTATCCTAATTTAAATTAGGTAGAAACAGTGGAGGTTATTGGATTAAAAAACCCTCATCCTATATGTCTCTGTTAAGTGATGGAGCCCAAATGCAGGTTGGACATCTTGATGTGAATTAGGGCTTTTGTTTTTAGAACAAATCACTTAGAACCCAATCACCGCTTAAGATTACAATAGAGATATGAAGGATGAGGGCTTTTTAAATCCAGTAATCTCTATTGTTTTTATCTAATTAAAATTACCATAAAACAGGTAGTTCCAGACTTACGACTACAACTGAGCCCAACTAAGCAAGACAGTTATTCCCATTTTAAGTTCTTCCTTGCCTTTCTTGTTGTCAATTGCAGTTGCAACATGATTGTAAAGTAAACCTGGCTTCCCCATTGATTTTGGTTGTCAGAAGGTTGTCAGAGGTGATCTTGGGACACTGCAACATCATAAATATGAGCTAGTTGCCAAGCATCCGGATTTTGATCATATGGCCATGGGGAGGCTGCAATAGTTGTAAGTGTAAAAAACGGTCATAAGTCACTTTTTAGTGCCGTTATAACTTGGAATGGTCACTAAACGAACCATCGCAAGTTGAGGAATTCTCTGGAAATCCTTCCCCATTGAGCTCCTCCAGCCTGCTGCTTCTCTTCTAGGTTTCTGGAGAAGATATAAGACCTGATCTCTCTCTTCCCCCCTCCCCAAATCAGGCTCAGGAAGAAGGCATGCTGTGATTGAATAGCTGAATTTAGCAGATGTATATTTCGTACATTTTTCTTTTTTGTGTAATTACGATATATTTGTTTATTTTATGGGTGGCTTTTTTTATTGCAGGGGGGAGGCGGCTCAGAGATGTTTCTGATTGTTAGTTGCCTGGAATCTTCCGGAATGAATGGCATACAAATAAATAAAAGGCTGAGGTGCTTTGTGTGCTTCTAGAACAAAGCTTTATGGGTTTTTTTTTGGGGGGGGGGAGAAGTTACATAACGTATCCCTCCAAACCATTAAATTGTTAAGTGTGCTTTAAAAAAACCCATTTTTCTTATGCCTTTGTGTCTTTAAGAGTTCTTACTAGTATAGCTCCTGAGACTAGAACATAAAAGCACAAGAGAAACTCTGGGTAAAAACATGACAGGAAACTGCTTCTTTTTTGTTGTTGCTCATAACAATTCTTACATGCACTATATAGATTCAACCATTTATATTTTTAGCCGACTGTTCTCTGCTTTTGGAGATGACAGGAATCTTGTATGTTCCTGCAAAATGCACATTTGTGAATTAACATGCCAAAGTGGAATAGCAGCACTAAACGTTTATTCTCTCATGTATGCAGTATTGTTTGCAAGCAACAAATTGTTTTTAATTCTTGGGTACCGTATATACTCTCATATAAGCCGACTTTAAAACGCAATTATTCTTTTTTCAAATTTGGGGGTCGGCTTATAAATCTGATCTCACACAAACGACATGACGCCACTTCTCAGATCACGCAATATCATCGATATTACCATTCAGTCATACATACCTACAGCACATTTTTTTTACTCTGGGAGCCTCCATTTTGCTTTTTCTACCACCAGATCATAACACGCTGTGATTGGTTAGTCATTCATGTGACTGCTTTTGTGTTTGCGATCGTCACATGCAACTTTGTGTCCAGTTTCTTTGCATTTGTAGTAGTAAAATTCATTAAAATATACCCATGTCTGATGTTAAAAGATTTGGGGGTCAGCTTATATGTGAGTTTTTGCAAAATTCCTCATTTTGGGGCAGTTTTTAAGGGTCAGCTTATATGCGAGATCAGCTTATATGCGAGTATATACGGTAATATACCTATATCTAACTTGAGAAATTGTTAACCTTTTTAAAGATATCTTAGTGTCCCTCTTTTTTTCTGCCAAAAAGCATCTTCTCTCTATTATGAAATTTTGAGGACCTGGTTGAAGTTTTGAGGGATGCCACCTGCATATTAGATCCTTGTCCCTCCTGATAAATTGTGAGAAGTGACCAACTATTGGCTTCAGGTGGTGGTTAATTCACCCTTGAGTTGGCTACTTGGCTTCCTGTCTCCTCAGGAAACCATCACTTGGCTTAGCATTGGTGGAATTTCTTTTTATCTGATTCTGGACTTTCCTTTTGGGGGAAGATTATGGAGAATGTGGTGTGCATTTTATGCAATAACTTCAAAGGGGTCTGGAAAAAGTGAATTATCTAAGGTCTGCGTACAATAGTGACTGAGCTTGTAAGTGATTTTTTTTTGGGGGGAAGGGGGTTCCAAGAGTGGTCCTGCTTGATCTCCATAGCATTTGATACTATTGATTATTGTGGCCTTCTGGATGGTCTCAGGGTATTCCAGGGCTCTATTTTGTTATATTTCCTTGCTTTGGACGAGTTTTTAATTGGTGTTGTTAGGAGGGGGGAAAATCCAGGATTTCAATCCTTGGAGAAAAGATCCAAGGCGTTTGTTTTGTGAGATCCCACAGAATTCAACACACTGTCCAGTATTATTCAGCATCTGCCTGAAACTACTGGGTGAAGTTATCTCCAAGCATGGGATTGGGTTCCATTAGTATGCTGATCATATCCAGTTGTATATCTTGATCCTTAGCCAAGTCGAGGGATACCTCTACTTTTGAAGCAAATGTAGGGACAAAATAGCTTGTTGGAAATACACTGCTCAAAAAAATAAAGGGAACGCTTAAACAACACAATGTAACTCCAAGTCAATCACACTTCTATGCAATCAAACTGTCCACTTGGGTAGCAACACTGATTGACAATCAATTTCACATGCTATTGTGCAAATGGAAGAGACAACAGGTGGAAAGCATAGGCAGTTAGCAAGACATCCCCAATAAAGGAGTGGTTCTGCAGGTGGTGAGCACAGACCACTTCTCAGTTCCTATGTTTTCTGGCTGATGGTTTGGTCACTTTTGAATGCTGGCGGTGCTGTCACTCTAGTGGTAGCATGAGACAGAGTCTACAACCCACACAAGTGGCTCAGGTAGTGCAGCTCATCCGGGATGACACATCAATGCAAGCTGTGGCAAGAAGGTTTGCTGTGTCTGTCAGCGTAGTGTCCAGAGCATGGAGGCGCTACCAGGAGACAGGTCAGTACATCAGGAGACGTGGAGGAGGCCGTAGGAGGGCAACAACCCAGCATCAGGACTACTACCTCCGCCTTTGTGCAGCGAGGGACAGGAGGAGCACTGACAGAGCCCTGCAAAATGACCTCCAGCGGACCACAAATGTGCACATGGCTGCTCAAACGGTCAGAAACAGACTCCATGAGGGTGATATGAGGGCCCGACGTCCACAGGTGGGGGTTGTGCTTCCAGCCCGACACCGTGCAGGATGTTTGGCATTTGCCAGAGAACACCGAGATTGGCAAATTCTCCAGTGGCGCCCTGTGCTCTTCACAGATGAAAGCAGGTTCACACTGAGCACATGTGACAGACATGACAGGGCCTGGAGACACTGTGGAAAATGTTCTGCTGCCCGCAACACCCTGCATCACTGGTTTGGCAGTGGGTCAGTAATGGTGTGGGGTGGCATCTATTTAGGGGGCGCACAGCCCTCCATGTGCTCACCAGAGGTAGTCTGACTGCCATTAGGTACCGAGATGAGACCCCTTGTGAGACCATATGCTGGTGCGGTTGGCCCTGGGTTCCTCCTCGTGCACGACAATGCTCAACCTCATGTGGCTGGAGTGTGTCAGCAGTTTGATGCCATGGACTGACCCACCCGTTCCCCAGACCTGAATCCAATTGAGCACATATGGAACATCATGTCTCGCTCCATCACCAACACCACGTTGCACCACAGACTGTCCAGGAGTTGGGGGATGCTTTCGTCCAGGTGTGGGATGAGATCCCTCAGGAGACCATCCGCCACCTCATCAGGAGCAGGCCCAGGCATTGTAGGGAGGTCATACAGGCATATGGAGGCCACACACACTGCTGAGCCTCATTTTGACTTGTTTTAAGGACGTTACATCAAAGTTGGATCAGCCTGTAGTGTTTTTTCCCACTTTAATTTTGAGTGTAACTCCAAATCCAGACCTCCATGGGTTGCTAAATTTGATTTCCATTGATAATTTTTGTGTGATTTTGTGTGATTTTGTTGTCAGCACATTCAACTATGTAATGAACAAAATATTTAATAAGAATATTTCATTCATTCAGATCTAGGATGTCTTATTTTTGTGTTCCCTTTATTTTTTTGAGCAGTGTATATATATTTATCAGTTTCTTTGTCTAATTCCTAGGTATGGGATTATGAGACCGGTGATTTTGAACGCACCTTGAAAGGCCACACAGATTCTGTGCAGGATATTTCCTTCGACCATAGTGGCAAGCTACTGGCCTCTTGTTCTGCAGATATGACCATTAAGCTATGGGATTTCCAAGGCTTTGAGTGCATCAGAACCATGCATGGTAAGGAATTTTGAAAAATCATTAGCAATCGTATGATAAAATAAAAAACTGGGTTTATACCTCTTTTCTCTTCTAATGATGGTGTGAACAAGAGGACATCACATTCGAGATACTCTTCCCAAGGCTTAGTTCTCATATACAGTTGTGTAGCAAGTAGGAGAACTCACATCCTTAAAAGCTTTTGTACTCAGTAGTATCTTCTCCACATGAATGCCATAGTTTTTTATCCTAAGCTTCTCTCTCATGTATTAGCAAGTTATTTTCTAGGGTGGAGCATAACCTGGAGAGATATGACTCACAACCCTGGAAAAGCTGTGATCCAGTTCATGCATATGTTAACCACTCTTGTCACTAATCTGTGACGTTGCCTGGTGTATTTTGTTTTCTTTCTACTGGCTGCTTAACAATTTAACTTACTCTACTAGTATTAATATGTTATAGGTTTTGTGCAATATAATGCATTGAACGAGAGCGGAAGGCTGTAATGCTTCTTTGTTTACTATATGATGCCATTGCAACTCAGTCACCATGGGAAGCATCCATTTTGGTTCATTTTTGCTATTGTGATGTATTCAAAAGCAAGAAATTGTTTCTCTCTTCATTTCTTTGAATCAAAAACTTGCCTGTTTTCCATTTCAGGATTGTGGCTGAGAGGCTTTCAGAGATTTTTTTTGGGGGGGCTTCCTAACTGTGTCTTTAAAGAGCCCCAGTAGGCGGAACATGTTTTTGAAAACAAGTTTATGGCTTCTGGAGGAAGTTGAGGAGCAGTGTTTCTAGCCTAGAGGCAGAAAACGTTTGCTACTTTTCAAAAAGAGCAGCTAAAAATGGTGGTTAATATCTACAGACTTTCTCCCTGGGGGTTAATGAGTGGAGAGAAGAGATCCAAGTGTTGTGATTTTAACCCAATTCCCGCCAGCCTTAGCCAGCATGAGCAACAGCTAAGATTTCTCTCTTCTATGCACTGATGATATTACCTAGCCTGATAATTAAATGTCTGCAAGGGAAACCCCCCCTCCCCCCAAAGCTTAGAAAATGCCAATAGCTTTTAGGGTCATGCATAATGTTTTATTTCAGTAAATCCTCCTTCCCACTGCATTGCTGTGTCCTCTGGGGTTGCACGTGATTATTCAGCTGCCCCTTTTCAGCCTCCCTTTCAGTTCTGCAGTGACCTTTTTTGAACGTGACAATCAATTTTTGCTATTCCAAATATATGCATCCTCCCCAGTTCCCATTCAGATGACTGAACTTTGATTACAGAGTTGAATACATGGTTTTGGGGACTGAAAAAACAGTCTGTTTATGGGTTGCCTGAAGTCAAGGGTGCCACTCGTCCTTTTTAAAAGTTCTTAAAAAGCAATCTTTTTTCAATTTAAAATACTTGGGGATTCTGGCATGAAGCCGCTCCCTTGCTAGTTCCAGATTTTTTCAATATCTGCCAGGTTACAGCCTTAAGAACGGTGGCTCCTTGCTCAAGTGCCTTGGGTGAAAATGTGTATTCTTGAGGTTTAATTAGCGCACCACAATTATTCCTCAGAAGCTGTGCAACAAATCATTCTATATAATAGTCAGCATACTATGTGCTTTTTCCAGCATCCCATCTTGTTTTTGCCTCTTGAGGATTACCATATGGCAGATTGGGATTGATGGCAGTTATAAGATGACACATCTGGAGGGCACTCAGTTTGGCCCCTGGATGCCATACAGAATTGTGTGAAGGGGTGAATTTAATAATGGCATTCACATACATTGTGATAAAAGTCACGTGGGAACTTAATGTGAGTTTGTGCTTTCTTTCCCTCCCCCCCCCTCTAGGACATGATCATAATGTTTCCTCAGTAGCCATCATGCCCAACGGGGATCATATAGTATCTGCTTCGAGGGATAAAACCATCAAAATGTGGGAAATTCAAACAGGGTAAGAGTTTGCAGCTACACTTATATGGCTATGCATTTTTAGACATGCCTTTAGGAAATGAGGTGAACATTGTAGAGGAACCCTTGGCTTGGTAGTGGAAAAACAGCATTTCATACAGAAAAACTCAGAATGAATTCTTAGCATCTTAGTTAACAGGATCAAGAGGCAGGTAATAGGGAAGACCAGTCTCAGGCAGAACCAACAAAGCTATTCATCAGATGCCGATACAGAGTTTTCTTTGGTTGCTCAATTCGTAGATGATGACCATCAACACAAGGCTTACCTGGGGTGGGTTAGGCCACAACATAACCAAGTCTGTTTAAAATATGTACCAACCTGTTCATGGCTTTCCTGGTTCTCCTGGAATATTGGAAGGCAAAGTATTGAGCCATGGTGGCACAATGGTTAGAGTGCAGTAGTGCAGGCTACTTCTGCTGAATGCTGGTTGACTGCAATTTGGCAGTTCAAATCTCACCAGGCTCAAGGTCCATCCTTCTGAGGTGGATAAAATGAGGACCCAGATTGTTGGGGGCAATATGCTGACTCTGTAAGCCACTTAAAAAGGGCTGTAAATTACTGTGAAGCGGTATATAATCTTTAAGTGCTATTGCTATTTTCTTTGCCAGTACAAACTTTAATAGTATCACACCCAATGCCTCTGTTTGTTCCTGGAGACAACATATTGAACATTCACTTTTGGTCACACCTTTTCCAATGTTTCTCAGCATAGATCCCTGCTGTATTATCTCTGTAAGCAGAAGGTTATTTACTAGGAACACACCAGTATCTGTAGCCAGTGCGGTTGTTATATTTTAGCACAGAGATGTAACAAGCTAGAAATAAAGGCAAATTGTCTCTATGAAGCTCTGGGCGTGTATGGTGGCATTTGGCCCAACCCCCTCCTCTTTTTTTAAAGCCACAGTGATACTGAAATTCTGTTCATGGCTGAAAACATATCGATTTAATGTAATATCTGGAAACCTTGCACTTTATAAATCGGAGGAAAAAAACACTCAGGGCACGGAGAGTGATCATGTTATCATGTTTGGCTCAACGTTGAAATTACTTGGTTTTGAACTTCATCCTGGTTGTGGCAACTCTAAAAAGACCATAGAAATATTTCATGAGTTGACATGAGTTGTCTCAGTTTTAAAATATGGCCCTTGGCATTCCACACAAAAACCAGGTGTGGCCTTCAACCTATGTTGCTAGGTTACTGAATACCAATTTAACAACTTTGTATTTGGCTTATATAAGCCTGGTACTTTTCATTTGTCTCATAGGCTGTAGCCCAGGAACACAAGAAGCGTGATGATTACATTTCTTTAGACTGCAAGGAAAATGATCTCAGATTTCCCATCATTCTTCGGTGTGGAATTTTGGATATTTTCTGTAGGATTGGTCTGATACTGGTGGCTATCCTGGAAAACCCCTGAGACCATTTTATATCCTACTCAGATCTTTATTTCTTTAACTTCTCTCTCCCCCCCCCCATTGCCTTGTTGTCTGCTTATTCAAAATGCCCATAGTCTTCCCAACCCAGTTTAATAACAAAAATTTCTCAACTTAATTGTCAAGAGTACAGGTTAGCTCTTGAAAAAAAAATACAGTGTAAACACCTGAATTGTCCTCAGACTTTCAGTTTTCTTGGTTCTGTTTTCTGTAGCAATCTTGTATTGATGCAACAGGTTTTCTTTCCTGTGAACAGCTACTGTGTGAAGACTTTCACGGGGCATCGAGAATGGGTCCGCATGGTACGACCTAACCAGGATGGCACACTGATTGCCAGCTGTTCCAATGACCAGACCGTGCGTGTCTGGGTGGTAGCAACAAAGGAGTGCAAAGCTGAACTTAGAGAACATGAGCATGTAGTAGAGTGTATTTCCTGGGCTCCTGAGAGCTCTTACTCCACCATATTGGAAGCTACAGGATCTGAGGTAAGGGATTCCACTTAGAGAAACATCTTTACTGGTTTGGCAAACTTTTCCACTTGAGAGTTCGAGATGCTTTGGATTTTCTTTCAAGGAAAATCTTTATCTTCTCTTTATTATTATGAACTCTGACCTGTTACTTGCTGTTTGTATGTACACTGTGAGCTTATGCACCAGAGACAAATTCCTTGTGTGTCCAACTACACTTGGTCAACAAAGTATTTTCTATTCTAATTTACTCTGCTCTGCGTTATTATGTTATATGGTAAAAGTTTTCCATTGCAAGCAGGATTGTGTGATACCAAATTGAATATGTTTTTGTGAATCATACAAGTAGTCCTTGATTTAAGGTCCAAACTGGGACTGGAATTTCTCTTATAAGTTGATGTGGTCCTAGAGTGAGTGATTACATGACCAGACCTGATTTTATTACCATTGTTACCGTGGCCATTAAGAAATCATGTCATTAAGTGAATTTCATACTAATTAAGTGAATCCAGTTTCTCAGATTTGACTTTGCTTTGTTGGAAGGTTGCGACTCATGATCACATGACCTCAAGATGCTGCAACTATCGTAAATGTAAGCTGGTTGCCAAGTGCCCAAATTGCAGTCACAGTAGTGTGACAGTCATAACTTTGAGGATGAGTCAGAAGTCACTGGTCACAAATGGTCATAAGTTGAGGACTACCTGTACTATGATGCATTACAGTATAATTATATAATGTCACTGAGGAATTGTGGAAGCTATAGGTCTAAAAGATGGGGATCTATGGCCCTTTTATGACTTGTGGACTTCAACTCCCAGAATTCCTGAGCCAGCCATGCTGGGAGTTAAAGTCCACAAGTCATAAAGGGGCCATAGCTCCCCACCTCTGATTTAGAGGAATAAATAGCATCAACTTGGGGAAGGCTGAGCACAGTCCTACTTTGAGCCATTGCTATATTTTTTTTCATTACAGTAGATGTTTTTTTTAAAAATGACTAAATTCAAATAGAAAAGAGTGACACTTGGTCATTTGGGTAACAGAGGGATTGTTAACGCTATCTGTCCTTAGGTTTTTAGCTTTAACATTTCAGTGAAGCATAAATGAAATGCAACCGAATGGCCTCTGAGTAGGCCCACCACCGAGAAGTAACCTCTGGTCTTAACATGCTAAGCATCTTAAATATGAGACTCTGAATCAAAATAAATGACTCCCCATCCCCCAATGTCACACAAGATCTACAGCCGAAGCTCTTCATGTTGCTTTCCAGTCTGTTGGCAGTCAGTGCAAGCAAGCCATTGGTTATTCTCAGTATTTTTTCCCCAAATAGACCACATCATGGTATCCCCATCCTCGCACTTAATAGAGCATGAAGGCAGAGAGCTTGGTAGGAGAAGGATCAAAAAGGTGGATTTTTATTCATTCGTTTGTTCGTTCGATTTCAATAGCTGCCCATCTCAGCCAAGTGACTCTTGTGGATATGGTTAAAGGGGTTGGACTAGAGACCTTTCATCTTGTAGATATGATTAAAGGGGTTGGACTACAAGGTCCCTTTCAACTCTCTTAATCTGTAGTGATAGGTGGCCACTTTAGCAAATGTTGGGTTAATTGCTGCTTGGCCTGGGAATCTGACTACATTCTTAGGGAACCAGAACTGCATTGCAGTGCATTTTCTACAGCATGGGTTCATTTTTGTGATGAAGTTCATTTTTGTAATACATTTCTCACTATCCTAACCCATTCTATAGTGCCATCAACCATTTTCCCCCTTCCTGTCTATGAATAAGGGGACAAGCCACGCAGAAGAGGTGGCTTCTGGGTTCAATTCCTACCCATGCCAGCTCCTCTGTGGAAATTCATTTACGAAATGTGGAGATTCTCAATCATCCATGTCATGGTTGTCCCAAAGGTGTTTTTCCAAAACACCGTACTGAAGAAGCGTTTTGGATGAGAAGTGAAGCATTTTGAAGGAAAAAAAAAACCCAAGAAAGTCCAGTTGGCTTTTGGAAAAGCACCCTTGAGTCACTTACTAGGGTTTTTTTGTTTTTGCCTAAACATTTAGAATGGCACCATCAAAGGATTGCCACCAGTTTGCCTTTATTGTGATCAGGGTTGAAACTTTTTTAATCTCTAAAAAAGAATATCCATGCATTCCTATCATGGTCATTTCTCTCAGCTGACGTTATTTTTTTTTCCCCAGGCCTGTACTGGCTCAATTCTGGAAAGATAACCAACAACCTCCAGGGCTGAAGGAAATGTTAGATTCCCAATATCTGATTACTAAGACCTTATTCTAGCTTTGCTTTTAAAAGTGAACCCAACAGTCACGGGGGCAGAGAACTTTGTTATAGCAAATCTCATATTTAGCTGAATGTAAATCAGCCTTCCCCTGGGTGGATCTCTCTAGTTTGAGGTTCTTCCTTGAAAAATTCCCAGTTAGCATCGTAAACATTTCTGGAGGGAACCAACTTGTGGAAAAAAAGTAGCCTTTTGTCTGGAATTCTGTTTTTTTTATCTCTGATATTTAAGAATAAATCATATGGTAAGGTGCCCCAGGCTTTCTTGTCCAGCATGCCAATGATAATAACCTACCAGCTACTTAAGTCTCTTTAATGTTTCATGTCCTGTTTATTCTGGATTTCTACTTGTTATCTTAGAGGAGCCTCTTAATCAGAGGTGTCAAACTCAAGGCCTGAGGGCCAGATCTGGCCTGTAGGGTGCTTAGATTTGGCCTGTAGGGCTGGCCTGGAAACTGTGAAGGACCAACCTGCAGTGCCTCTGCCAGCGAAAACGGGCTCCCAAGCTCTGTTTCCGGCTGCAACGGCCTCCTGCAACCCTCTGCCAACAAAAACGGAGCTCAGGAGGGCTCCTCCTGAGCTCCATTTTCACTGGCAGAGGGTTGCAGGAGGCTGTCACAGCTGGAAACAGAATTTGGGAGGCTGTTTTCGCTGGCAGAGCACTTGGACCACCATAAGTGCCCCCAACACAAGTGACGTCGAGTTGGTCATGCCCACCATGGCCCCTCAAGATCAAATACAACCCTAATGCAGCTCTCAATGAAATCGAGTTTGACAACCCCTGCTCTAAATGAAACTGATTTCTGTGAGGATAGGAGAAAAGGAGGCAATTTAGGGAGGCCTTACCATTGATGAATGGAAGATGATGCATGATACAAATTATATCTTCACCGTTGTGTCTGAACAGAGGAACCACTCCGTTCCGGTACAGAGTTGTTCCAGATATAATAAATCAATAGCATCTTATTTTTCGATCAGCTGAAAAGAAATCAAGTAGTTATCCTAAAATTGACCACAACTCTTCAATTTGGATGTTAAAAAGCTGAAGGGGGAAAGATATATTTGAAGATAAATGGAAAATCCTCTCAACATCATGCTGTCAGATATCTTGCACGTTGTGGATCTAACCCACCTGAGGACACCAGAGTCAAGAATTATATTGTACTTGATGAGAAAACCTGGAATGAATTACTACATTCTGTCTATTTTTGAGACACTGCAGTTATTCAGGTCAGGATCTTCCACTAACTGGAAGGCAAAAATCGCAAATACAGCAATTCTTACACAGGCAAAATGATATCTAGTGTGGCTGTGGGACATCTTCAGACCATCTTCCTCTCAGTTCTAGAATCACTTTCCTCAACAGGTCTTCTCTGTTAATGAAAACAACCCCCAACCAATAAAGACAGGACTTCTCAGTTCATTAAGGGAAAAAGGAGAAAAAGAAACTCTCCACAGAAGTTTACCATGGAGTCATATTTTGTTAAATTGGGCAGATTTGCTGGGTTGTTGTTGTTATTATTTTAATTGATGATTTGTGCTGATTGGCTGAGCCTTAAGTAGCTCTGTTGTTTTTTATTTTATTTCTTTACCTCTGTTCCTCCCAGAGGAGCCTTGAGCAGGCGAATAATAAGAAAGTCCTACATGCAACCTACATGGAAAAAAACCCCCAATAACAAACACAGTAAAGATAAAAAAAGGACAAAATTCATTCACTAAAACAGAAAAGCAAAATAGCAGGCAATTATTCGGTCCATGCTGATTATTAGGCATTCTGTATCTTGAACATTGAAGCTTGGTATAGATTCTCCTTACCACGGAGGGCAACTGTGCTTCTAGTGACAGAATAAAGTCAAAGAAAGCACCCAGTTATGCATGTCCTCCTTTGGAAGAAGCGATACCTTCTGCCATAGAGAACATTTTCCTAATCCCTGGGTCTCCTGTCAACAGGATCTCTGACTTAGAAAGGTACAAGATTCATTGGGAAAGAGATTGACTTGAATCTCATGGTGACAACACAATCTCCAGGCACTCACTTCCAGTGGTTGCGGATAGACAACTCAAAGTGAAATTTCCCATTAGAAACTCTCTGGGGAGGATACCACACATAGGAATAAAACTTCAAGGAACTCAACTTACATTTCTTTACTCTGAGCTGTTGCAGCAAGGTTTTGTGGTCAGGGGTGTCAAAAGTTGACATTAGAAAATCTCAAGAGAATTAAAACTAGGTTGTGTGCAGGCTGTATCTCTGATGTTCTCTCTCTCCCTCTCTCTCCCTCCCACCACCCCTCTCCCCCTCCCCCCCCTCTCTTGTTTCCTCTCTCTAGCCCTTTCCCCTCTCTTGTTCTCTCTGTCCTCCCCTCCTCTCTGTCTTGTTTCCCCTCCTCTTACACACACACACACACACTTTTGTGTCACTTCAAGCTAACCAGTTTATGGTCTATATAATAATACATTCAGATAAGCAAAAGTCATAGGTATATTTACATCTGCTGAGACCAGTCCAATCCCAACCCTCTCTGCTGGATTCCTGGCAGCCGTGATGGGCAAGGACTCAGAACATACGAAGTTGGCCCTGCCATTTTGCCCCTTTTCTGTGATTGCAGTAATTGAATGAATGCTATCAATTCTCACCAAAGAATGTCCGTATGCTTTCAACATGATCTGCAACGACATCCAATTTAGAGCACATTACAGCAACTTGGTCTTACTCAAAACATCTGTGTGCATATCTGTTGGGAAACTCTTTGCTGTTCCTGCATTCGGATTGTATTCATTCTGGATATCTTGAAGGGAAAATATGTTGAACTTAACATAAGTCTCCACATTGTTTACTTCCTTCATACAGAATTATCTTAATTTTTACAGAATATTTCTTTTTTTTTTTTCTTTTTCCTCCTGTAGACTAAGAAGAGTGGTAAGCCTGGGCCATTCCTGCTTTCTGGATCTAGAGACAAGACCATTAAGATGTGGGACATTAGTACTGGCATGTGCCTTATGACCCTTGTAAGTTTCCCTGAATATCTCTGTTCATCTGCTTTGCAACTCTGCCTAGTTGCTACATGAGGGAATAGATTTGCGCTTCTGACAGGGTGAGCTCAGGCATCCTCTTGAGGAATCCAAGCGCACGCATCAGAATAAATAGAATTGGGAGAGCTTGAAGGAAGAACAGAAAAACAGGTTTCAATTTCCACCCAAGAAACTCAACCTGCTGTTAGTTCTAGCTTGGAGTAAATGTGGGGCAAGGAGCGTCATGATCTGAACCCTGGATTCAGACTTGTGTTCTTCCTCTCCCGAGGTATCCCATCTGTGATCTGCTTGTGACTTTGGGCTTTTCTATTTTCACTTAAAAGGTGGGCCATGATAACTGGGTACGTGGTGTCCTGTTCCACTCTGGTGGTAAATTTATTTTGAGCTGTGCCGATGACAAGACCTTACGTGTCTGGGACTACAAGAACAAAAGATGCATGAAGACTCTTAATGCGCATGAACATTTTGTTACCTCGTTGGGTATGTATACGCCTTAAGTGGTCTGGGAGCGTGTGCCTCTGCAACTGGGAAGCTGAGCCAAATAACAGTCACTTGATTGGCTCATGGCAAATGCATCAACAAACAGTCCATCAAGTCAACTTGCCTGCATCAATACAGGCAGTCCTCGACTTACCACAGTTCATTTAGTGACTGTTCAAAGTTACAACGGCCCTGAAGAAAGTGACTTGCAGCATCCCCATGGTCACGTGATCAAAATTTCAGTCGCTGGGCCACCGACTCATAATTATGACTGTTGCAGTGTCCCAGGGTCACATAATCCCCCCTTTTGCGACCTTATGACAAGCAAAGTCAATGAGGAAGCCAGGTTCACTTAACAAGCATGATACTAACTTAACCACTGTAGCAATTCACTTAACAACTGTGGCAAGAAAGGCCGTAAAAAAGGGCAACGTTCACTTAACAAATGTTTTTACTTAACAGAAATGTTGGGCTCAGTTGTGGTTGTAAGTTGAGGACTATCTGTAATCTAGCTGGTGCAAGGAAATTCCAGTTATTTTTTTAATCCTCTCCATACACATCAATCGTGGGTTCCCAGCCCTGCCCCCTTTTTGCTTCTCTTGACAGTCTTTTTACCAATCATTCTGCATGTTCATAGTGGGAGCTGTTCTTGCTGATCATCACCTCAGGAGAACAATCAGCCTTTATTTTTTTCCCCCTGATTATTGTTCCGTTGCTGAGTTGTGTCCGACTTGGCAAGCCCATGGGCCATAGCATGCCAGGCTGCCCTGCCCTATGCTGCCTCCTCGAGTCTGCCCAGACATACATTCCCACTGCGTCAGTGACATTGTCTAACCATCTCATCCTCCATCCTCCTTTTGCCTTCCATCTTGCTCAACATCAAGATCTTTTTCAGTGAGTTCTCTCTTCTCATTTGGTGGCCAAAGGGTTTGAGCTTCGTTTTTCCCCTCCGGATCAATTGATGCCCCAACATGGGAGGTTTTTAAGAAGAGATTGGACAGCCATTTGTCTGCAATGGTAGAGGGTCTCCTGCTTGAGCAGGAGGTTGGACTAGAAGACCTCCAAGGTCCCTTCCAACTCTTTGTTATTCTGTAATCTGGTACCCTTTCTTGCTGCCCATAGCATTCTTGGAATACTGTACATATGGTAGACTGGTGTTTCATCTCCAGAAGTCTTAAGGCTGGAAGGGAAACAGTTCCTGGGAGGAAGCAAAGGAAGCATGTCTTTATCTGTTGCTTAAGAAAAGGAATTATAACTGCTGGAGATCATGATAGGAAGATGTCCATGGAGATTTTCAGTCATCCAGGTCATCATCTATCTCTAGTCTACAACACAGTCCTTTCAACAGTTCCAAGAAGGCTCCACGACCATTTGCACCACTCAGGTGACATTGATGACACAGATAAATCTCCAGGTGGCCCTAATGACTCTAAAAAAATGCAATTGACCAGCTGTCTGCAAGGAGTGTAAATTCTTCCATTCCTCACCATCCAGTAACAGCTGAAAAAGCTGCTTGGATGAGAAGCAAAACATCTTCAGTGAAAAAGCCAGAAAGTCCAGTTGCCTCTTGAAAAGAAAAAAAAAAAAGCACCTTTAGGACATGATAGGAAGAAGAAGTTTGTATGGGCATCAGCCTCATGTTTTCTCATATTCCATTTGTTTGATATGTAGCATTGATACATAACTTGGCAGTAGTGTCTGCAGTCCAAAGAACATTTTAATAAATACGCATGCCAGTATTTATTAATTCAGTCTCATTACTGAATTGCTTAGGGTACAGCGCAGAGCTTGTAGGTGTGTCAAAACTTAAAACAGGAAATGCCTGTGTTCTCACTTGTTCTTGTTTAAACTAAATTTGAATGGAGCATATTTTTTGTTGGTAAGCCCATGGCCGTCACCTAATAGATTGACTTAAAATCTCTGTAAACCTTGAAGTGAAGAACAGTGAAGAAATATTTGGCATGGGAAAGGAGACTATCTCTGGGACACCCAAAGGTGCTTTTTCAAGAGGCAACTGGACTTTTTCTGGTTTTTCTTTGAAGACATTTCACTTCTCATCCAGGAAGCTTCTTCAGCTCTGACTGGATGGTGGAGAATGGAATATAATTATAAATGGAATATAAATCCTTCCATTCCCCGCCGTCCAGTCAGAGCTGAAGAAGCTTCTTGGAAGAGAAGTGAAATGTTTTCAAAGATAAACCAAAAAATCCAGTCACCTTTTGAAAAAATACCTTTGGGACAACCATTAACCTGAATGTCTGAGAATCTCCATAGACATATATCTCTGGAATAGTTCCTCAACCTTTTGAGATATGTGGACTTCAACTCCCAGAATTCCACAGCCAGTTTAGCCGAGTCCACCAATCTTAAAGTTGCCAAGGTTGAAGAACCCTGCTTTAGGATGTTGCTTATTATTAATTTAATTAAACATTGACAAATGTTTTATATAAGAAATGACAGTATTTCATTTCATTCAATAGTCCATTTTAATTACCTGACTTAATCTTGATGTCATGCAGATATGTGGCGTTGGAATTGTACCCACAATCCAAATGGTGTCCATTCATAATTGTTTTAATTCAATTTCAATAGAATTACCTGATGCAGACTAGCTTTTATTTTCTTCTTTTCTTTCCCCCTTCTTCCTTGCAGATTTCCACAAGACAGCGCCCTATGTGGTGACCGGCAGCGTAGATCAAACAGTAAAAGTCTGGGAGTGCCGTTGATTGGATTTACATCTGACCCCCTCCCTCCCCTCCCTCTCCCTCTGGATGCACTCGGATACCATGGTTACCCATTGAGCTCTGTTTAAAATAAATATTGTCCTTTCATGTAAATTATTCTGGATGTAGATTGAGCTTATTAAATGTTACACACAAAGTATTCATGCATGGTGAATCCAAATTGTATACTGTAAATTTACATACGTTGTCTAGAAGTACCATAGGTTTAAGAATTTGGGCTGGCATTGGTCACATCAGACTGAAGAAGGCAGAAGCCGGTTGGTTGAATTAGGGGCACTTAAACTGGTGACAGCAAAATCATTCTGTGCTGGATAAGCTGAATCCCCGACTCTACTGTTGGTGGTGCCTATTTACTAAGTGATTCATAACAGGGGTTCTTTTTTGCGGGGGGCGGGGTGGGTTATTTCAGAAACACGTATCTCTGTAACATCACTTAAGTATGCTTAAGAAATCTAAAGTTACTAGATTTAAAACAAAGCTGCAACTTAGAATCTTAAATGTAATTAATGGAAACAAATAAAATTTCTGTTTTTTTCCCCCCCTGTCATGGTATTTGCCAAATCAATAGGATATATGTTCATTTTGGTTTCCTATCACATTTAAAAGAAGAAGAAGAACAAAGTTAGTATGTTCATCCTAACAGGCTGCAAAATAGGAAGAGAACCTTGGTATGATGTGTGTGTAATCCCTCCCCTCCCCCCCCAAAAAAAAAATTGGTTGTCAAGACATCCTTGCGTTCTAACATTTGACGCTTCATGCAAAACCCATTATAGGAGGCTGCTAGTCTTGCTCTTCCTCAGCTACCACTTGGAGCAGTTAGATGTGAATCTCCCAGTTGACTCCTGAGGGTTCAGCCAATGGTGTCTCTCGGTTGGTTTTGATTATGGTTTCAGGTTTGTGCAAAGCCAACAATAGGGAAAGCCATCACCCCTCTCCCCCTTTTCCAAAACCCCCCAAAAGCTGCTGGAGATTTATTAAGTGGGACAATTCTGCACTCCCTTTTCAAAGAAGAAGATCCTATTTGTTAGCATTATCTGCTCTTTTAAACCTCCCCCCCAATAAAGTCTAATCTTAACTGATCAGGCATATCTTTTTGTACCCCCAAACCCACTACATATTAATGTAGCAGACTGCCAGTTGTACCTATTTTAAAAGAAATGGTTATTTGCTTTCATTTGTTTTATGACTTATTTAACAAACAAAAAGCAAAAATGTGTCCCTTTTAAACACAAGTCACAGAAACACATTTTGGGAGGATTGAAATGCATGCCAAGAGAAAAGAAGGTTCCATCACAAACATTGGTTCACCCCACTGATTTGTGTGTGTGTGTGTGTGTGTGTGTGTGTGTGTGTTTTGAGGCATTTGAGTTTCTTACCCAGGAACTAGGAGACCAAAGGTAGCTTGAGAGTATAGAGGCTGGATGTGATCCTGTCATTTTGTGGTCAGTAAGAACTTGTAGACCTTGGATATTGGAGGTTTTCTATTTTAAAGCGATGGCTCTTTGGTTTTTTGAGCATGGAACAATGCCTGCTAACAGCATAAAAATATTTCTTGGCCAGATGTAGTGACACTAATGATTTTTTTTAAAAAGTAGAAGTAACTTATATTTGCATAATCAGTGAAACAAGGGTACCTTACTAATGGGGGCTTACCACTGTTGCTTTTTTTTTCCTACTGAAACAGCAAATAGAGATTGAAGCCAAATGTTTTTCTTCAATTTATTTTGGGGGGAAAGGAACTTGCAAATTGGCCCCTTAATAGCCAATCATTAGTAAGCATTCTCAGGGACGGTTGTGGGTTTAACTAATTAACTAAGCCACATTTTTCAACACAAAACCAAATGGGGGGAAAAAGTTCACCATTGAAGCATTTGGTCATTTCAATCATGGGCAAAGTGGCTACCAAATGCCAGATTTCTCTAGGGACAGCTCTCTGTGTCTGTTCAGTTGCAGGCAGTTTTTCTTGGAACCATTCCAGAACTAGGAGCTGAGACTGTGCCCATGAGAAGTCCTAGATCCAGATGTTTGTTTGTTTTGTTGTTCTTTTGTTTTGGTTCTTTCACCTGAAAAAAAGTGCAAACTTTTATTTTACTTTTTTATTTGGTGGTGGTGGTTTGAACACAAATCCAAAAACTTAAGTCGGGGTGTCCAACTTTGGCAACTTTAAAACCTGTGGACTTCAACTCCCACAATTCTGGGAGTTGAATTCAACAGGTGTTAAAAGCTGCCAAGATTAAGACACCCTTGACTCAAGTCTTGGAGCAATCTGCACTTTACACTTTTGTTTTTGTTTTAAGAGCCGTCCTACTTTTGTGTGTGATGTGACCAATGATGTGCCCAGAGCACTAATAATGAAAAATTACACAAAAAAAACCCACCAACAACAACCACAAAATATTAGTTGCTAGCAAGTTGTCAAGAGCTCTGGAGCACTGTAGTCTTTTGAAAACTTTGGGGATTGCTTCACTGCCCCCTTTCCTCTGATCTCCCGTATCCCTTTCCAGGTCTGTTCTGTCTGCTGATCTTTCTGTTTTTGCCTCTTATCTTTCTTTGTGACAGTTGAAGAGTTGGTCAGATCATCCTTAAACGGCCTGTTCTCGTGACTCCACAACCTGATCCATCGAAAGCTATTTAAACACAGTAATATTTTGTGTTGGGTTTCGCACACAGTTGTGACTTGAAAATCCTGAAATGCAGTTTGGAATGTAAAATGGACCAGATTTGAGAGAGAAAATGACTTCTCTGTTTATGATTTCACAGTTACGTATTTTTTTTAAAAATGCCCAAGGTACTAGCTACTCTAAATCTCTATTGATTATGGTGTATAAAGTTAGTAAAGGTGATTTGGGAGGAAATAAGGTTGATTTTTTAAAAAAGTGGAACTGGATTTAACAAGTCACAACTGGATATTAAGTCCACTTCCTTTTTTCTTCTTCTATCCTTGTAACTGCTTTCTTGTCCTAAGCACATTCTTTGAATTTTTCCAAAGTTCTTTCTGGAAGTAATGAGCAAAAATTGTCCATGTTTTAGAAGTTTGATCCTGACACTGACAAGAAGACACGAGTCTCACTCTCTCTCTCTCTCTCTCTCTCTTTTTTAATCCAGTAAGAGCGATTTAGAAATTGCTATTGGAGAACGTTTTTCCTCACCCCCTGCAGAATGTAGGAGTTAACTGAAGATATTGACACAATTAAAATTTAAAAAAAAAAAAATCAGTAAAGGAATGTATATAATACTGATCTGTGTTTTACAGTAAGATTTGTTGCTCTCAGACTGTGTAAAACAAAATTTATTCATGTTTTCTGCATATTAAAACAAAAATCTTATTGTACCAATTGGTAAACTATTAAATGAATATAAAATTAAATGTGTTTCTCTTTTGTTTAGGTGCAGAAAAGATTGGATTGAGTTTACGGCTTGCCATCCGTGCTTGCCGTAAGGGAAAAAAGCAGATGTAAATGGTCTTGCGCTTCAATGTAGAGGACAATATTGATTTGAGCTCTAAAGCCATGTGGTTGGTTAATGGAGGGGAGATAATGACAAGGCTGGGGACAGGCAGCTGATGAGTTTGGGTTGCATACACTTCCTAGCCTTCAGAAAAGGAGCTCCTCTTCACTCACTGCTGTCATTTTTATTTCTACACTGCCCTCCGAGGGAGGCCAGAGTTGAGGGCATCCAGAATGCCACCTTTGGCATCAGTCATCAACATTGGCTTCATCTTTAGGATGGAAAATTGAGCCCATGTGTGCCTTTCCCTATCTGGGCTGCTAAAATTTGATTCTTCTGCACAGAGAGGATTGAAGTAGCACATATGAGGCTCTGGCAAAGGTGATCGTGGTGATCGTCATTATCCCACCATTATATAATGATCCTGCCTGAGCAGTTTGGTAGGCTAGTGGTGAAGATGCTGCTCTCCTCACTTGGAAGGTTGAGAGCTCAATCCTAGGCAGGAACAGATATTTCTCTATCAGGATGCAAAGAGAAAATATTTGCTGTGAACTCTGTAGGTGTTAGGAAGGGTATCTGGCCAGTAAATGCTCAGCTCCATTCAGTCGCTCAACTCCACCCCAAAGCAAGGGATTATAGGGTCATAAAAAGAAAAAAAATATGATTCTGTCCTCTATTTTCCTGACAACTGCCCCTGTTTGATGGGTTGGGCTGAGAGAGAGGGACACAACCAACTTTCATGCCTGAGAGAGAGCTATAAATCACAGTCTCCCAGTTTGTAGCCCATCATCTTCACCACTATGCTAAAGTGCCTTTGAAATATACACAAATTGCCCCTACAGGAAGGGCTGCAATTGGTGTACCTGTTGAAGCTAGGTGGAAGGAAGGTTTTTGCCCATGATTTTACACTGTCCATCCAGGAGCAGCAAGAGAGACAGAGAGCTCAATGTTGCATATCCGCCCCCCTTAGGGCGGGGGTGCCATACGGCAGCATCACATGATGTGTCTGGACTTCCCCCCACCCCCTTTGCTACACTGGAAGGGGGCAGGGCCAGCATGTGACACATCTGGCCCGCGGGCTGCTAAGTTTTACGCCCCTGCCTTAGGGGGAAGTGTCTACTCAAGTCAATGGGACCTGCCCTGCAGATATCCCAGGCCAGTAAATCTTAGCTGGACCAGAGCAACAAGCCAGATGCAACACAGATTAGGATATGATCTTGGAGAATGAGCACTTACCTGCCCATAGTTGCTAGACAGAACAATGAATCAGTAGAATGGCTTATCTTCAGAAATGGGTGCTCCATCACTGGAGGTTTTTTGTAAGAAGAGATTGGACAGCCATTTGTCCAGAATAGTATGGGGTCCTCTGCTCAAGCAGGGTGTTAGACTGGAAGATCTTCCAAGGTCCCTTTCAAGGCTGTTATTCTAATACGGAGGTTACGAACACCATGGTTTTCCAGTATATGTGATCCCAACACATGGAGTGAAACCACTCAATACCAGAAGGCATGCGATTCTCAAGACAAGTTTGAACATCAGATTTAATTTGTACAAATCCATGTGTTAACCACGAGCACACATGGCTACAAGGGTTTGTTCCAGGGCTTAGATCACAGAAGACGCTTGTGGCTTGATGAATCTTCTAGGCTAGGCAGGACTGGGCACGTTGGATGAATTGCACAGGCATATATTACCTGGATGTGAAACAGATTTCCGTGTCTGCGAGGTTAACGGTTAGCCGGAATAAATGGAATTCATTTTAAATCCTAGCAGAAAGCCTCAGAGCAGCGGTTTGACCCAAATTAAACCAACCCAAATGAATTATGGTGTTAATTGGAGCAGACACTATTTAATTAACCTAATTAGTATCGATTCTCCCATATAGTCTCCTCCAATAAATTGGTTTTTCCTAGACACACTATCTTTGCCTTAATTTTCTACATCAGGAAATAGTAACTTGATTACCACCAGTTTTATAAATAAGGCAACACTCATTTTGGAATAATCATTATTTCTGAACAGACCATTAGGCTGTGCAGTGTAGAAACCATGGTATATGTTATCTCTCTTTAAGTTGTTGGCTTTCCTACCCCCACCCCCCCACCCCAAATCAGCAAAGAACACTTGAGAGTGACTGGCTCTTACAGGTTGTCCTCAATTTACAACCAGTTGCTTAGCTGCTATTCGAAATTAGAACCAACCAGTAAAAGGGCTTACAATTCTGGATTCTAAGATCTGACGATTGGGCCCACTTTTACAGTCACGACTGAAATTTGGGCACTTCACAACATGGCCACAATTCAGCCATTTGCAGAAGTAACCCAAAGTCGCACCTCTGTATTTTATGAAGATTATTTCTGGCTTTTGGTGTGCCCATAGCAAATCATTGGTTTTCTTAACAAAAAAAGGTAAAATTAGATAAGTCATGTCACTGACTTGTTTTATAACTGTTGTGATATAATGGCTGCAATGGGCAGGCTCTGTTATGGTCATATGTCTAGAACTACTGATACTAGTGCAAGAGAATCATTTAAAAACCGACATTCTTCTAAAGGAGCCTTTTCATGTTATAAAATGGCATCCGTACAAATGTTCTTGAGGTAGGTACTTCTAGCTATATCGGAAAAGGTTGATTCTAATCAAAGAAATAAGTCCTAGTGAAGGCAAATTTGATGGATTTGACTCCATCACTTGAAATCCTAACGGTGGGGGTTGTAAGCTTCATACTTATGGTTGGCACCTAATGGAACTTGCAAATGGAATCAATACTTCATTCCTCTGTTCTGGAAGGAAAAAAATAGTATCAATAACACTTAGACTTACATACTGCTTCATAGTGCTTTACAGCTCTCCTTAAGTGAGGTGTAGAGTCAGCCTCTTGCCCCCAACAATCTGACTCCTCTTTTTACCGATCTTGGAAGGATGAAATGCTGAGTCCACCTTGAGCCTGTCAGGATCAAACTGCTGGCAGTTGGCAGAGTCAGCCTGCAATTCTGCATTCTAACCAGTGCGCCCCCAACAAGTACCACGTTGTTAGGTTGCAATCGTGTGGGAAGTAAAACCAGCCAATGGGGAAGATATTGCTAGAGAGGCTTCCGCCAGCACCCCAATAGTTAAAGATGGATCCAAATGTTCCCAAAAGATAAATCCAGTGTGCACTTTCCCCCTTCCATCAAATCCTCCTAAGAATTCTCAGATGTTTTATGGCTTGCCATCTTTCTGTAGCAGGGTTGTCAAACTTGTGCCCCACGGGCTGGATGCATCACACTGGCCATGCCTATGCCTGGTTTAGCGAAGGGAAAAAAAACCCCGATAAGTCCCGTGACGCCCCATCACAAGGCGAGTTTGACACACCCCTGTTGTATCACATCCAACATCATTTGTCGTTCTCTCACAAGAGAAGACAGAAGTTCCCATCACAAACCCACAAATGTGAAATGGGCAAATTGTCCATCTCAGACTATTTTATTAATATCAAATGTATTTGCCGCCGATCTTGCAGTTCAAAGCGACTCTTGAGTGGACTTCTTCCAGACCGTCCACTGACCATGGGATGCAATGTAGGCAGGGGAGCCAAATTCCCTCCCACCCAGTAAAATAAAATTGGAAAATAAGGTGCATTAAGGAGGGTGCAAAACAGAAGTTTGACCATCTCCCTACTGCTTTTTGGTTCATTTCAGAAAGGCCCGAAAAATCTAATTCACTGCTGCAAAGTAGAATGGATTCTACTTTAAGCAGTATGGACAATTGAGTGTTACAGGTAGTCCTTGATTTACAGCAGCTCATTTAGTGACTGTTCAGTCACAATGGCACCGAAAAAGTGATTTATGACCATTTCCCACACAACCATTAGTCATCTGATCAAAATTGAGAGGCCTGGTAACTAACATTCATGACGGCTGCAGTTGTCTAGGCAAATCTTATGACAAGCTAAGTCCATGGAGGAGCCAGAGTCACTGAACCATGTTACTTAATAACTGCAGTGTTTCACTTGATAACTATGGCAAGAAAAGTAAATGGGGCAAAACTCAACAACTCTCTCGCTTAACAAATAATTTTGGGCTCAACAGTGGTCATAGGTTGAGGACTAGCTGTATTGCAAAGATCACTAGAAATTTAACTAGAGCAATATTCTCAACCGTGGTCACTTGACTCAAGGAAAAAGGAATCAAAGGAATTCTGGGAGTTGGAAGTCCACACCTCAAGTGGCCACGGTTGAGAAGTGCTGGATGATGGCATTGTCTAAACCAGGAGTGTCATAAGGCCTGTGTGCCAGATCTGACCTGCAATGTGATTGGATCCAGCCTGCAGGGCCACTCCAGTCTACCAGACATTGCTTGGGCTGAGTCTACCCAATGTGAAGAGGAAACATGCCAGCAGTTTGGGAAGTGGTGTCAAGCTGGCCACGCCCACCCAGGTGGCCACATCAACCCAGTCGGCTACACCCAGTGATATCCAAGCTGTCCACGCCCACTACTAGCCACGCCCCTCCCCCCTCCCCGAGGTCAACTACCGCCCTGATGCAATTGAGTTTGACACAGGGGTGATATTCTACCGGTTCAACCAAACTGGTAGCTCCGAGGATAATCTGTTAGCAAACCGGTTCGCTCCGATGATCAGCTGCTGGGCCCTCCCACCAACCCTGGTTCTATACTGACCTTTTATTTCCTGGTTTTGATGCTCAGCTGCTTTGCGCAGGATTGCCGTGTGTCAACTGTTTACCACAGGGAGAATACAGGATTGCAGAAGGTTGAAGTAGCAAACCCTCTGCGTGCGCCCAAAGCGCGCCCACCAAGCCACGCCCACAGAACCAGTGGTAACAAAATGTGAATCCCATCCCTGGTTTGACACCCCTGGTCTAAACACTGTTCTTATTAGACTTTTGGGGCAGGGGAAAGACAATTTGTGGCCTAATCTGTCAACAAGGTACCTGTGGAGTTTGACAACCCTGAACAGCATCCTTTTACCTGTCCACAACAAAGCATTTGTAGTGTGGGCAAAAATGGATGCTGCTCCCTGACAGAAGTGTCCCATTTCTTATGTTCCCCTAGAACAGGGGTGTCAAACTCGTGGTCCGCAGGCCATATGAGTCATATGCTGGCCACGCCCACTCATTTTACTGAAGGGGGAAAAGTCACGATATGTCACGGGACGACATGAGTTTGACACTCCTGCCCTCGAAAAACAAAAGGACCCACAGTGGGGGAGAGACAGAGGCGATATTCTGGAGAACCATTAGTGGAAATTTTGAGTAGTTCAGAGAACCGGCAAATACCACCTCTGACTGGCCCCACTCCCAGCTGATCGACTGGGTCTTCTTTGGTTGCCCTGCACAGGAGAACAGAACTGGAAAGCAGGTTAGTGGGATGGGGAGGGAATGGGGATTTTGCAGTAACCTTCCCCCAGGAGTGGGGGGGAGGGAATGGGGATTTTGCAGCATCCTTTTCCTGCCACGCCCACCAAGCCACTCCCACAGATCCAGTAGTGAAAATTTTTGAATCCCACCACTGGGAGAAGTCTCTGTTTTCAGCACTGGAGGTTGCCTTTTCAGAAAAGCAGGACTGGCCCCAAAGTAAAGCTATGAAGACAGCCTAGCCCCCTCTCAAAGCCCCCATGTCAATCCTGTACTTCTCTACCGGATGAAAATTTGTGTCTTCGCACAGAGAGAAGAGAAATGAAAGCAGATGCAGCGTCAGATTCATGATTCTTGGTTTTTAATACATTCACAGATAAACCTTAGAAATAAAAAGAGACATTGATTCGATTCTACTGCTGGGGCAGTTTCCCCCCCACCCCATCCCCACTGATGGCATCCTTGGTTGCACGTGTCCACTGCTTCTCTCCCACCCACTTCCCACGCCCACTCTCTGTTCCAAGGATGCTCTGGGCAAGTGGATTTCCTTTTGTGCAAATGGTTCCCCCCTCCTCTGGAAAGGGGGGGGGGGCAGGGAGACCACACAGGCACTGAGAATTAGCCAAGAGACAGATGGGACGGGACAGTGTGGTGATGATGGGGAAGTTGATAGATTTCAAGGGTGGTAAGAGACGATCAGCCCTTCCCAAGCCCTGCAACTGGGTGGCGGGTCAGTGGAAGTCAGTGGCACTCTCATTCCCATCACGTTTAACCATTCATTTGCAAATGCTTGGGAGTGGGAGAGGGAGGGAAGGAGACACCTTTGTTCAACCAATATTGAAAGTGAGTTTTAATATTCCAGTTCCTGTACTTTCTTTGGGACGTTTTTATCTTATTCCATCTTGTGTGTATACCCAAAGGAATTTATTTAGGCACTCTTTCTTTTTTTTTTCCTGGGATGTGTGACGAAATTGCAAACCAAAATAATAAAATGCTCCCTGTTGTTTTTTTTCCCTAAAATAAAGCTAAACGTGGCACCTGAAATGAACATAGTGGCTTTTCTTCCTAAATGTGAGCAAGGGGAAAAAAAATTATACACCTCAAAAGTTTTATCTCTTCCGTACCAAATCCATTTGGGCATTTTTTTTTAAAAAAATTGATATGCAGATAAAAATATGGCTGAATTTATATTTAATATATAATATTTATAATGTTGCACACACCTAAACAGTGTTTAAGGGGCTGAGGCTTAAAGGCAGGAAGTAAGCAGGGGAAGGGAAAAAAATACACTTTAAAATCCATAGTGGTGGGGTAGCGGCCAAAAATTTCTGCAAAGTTAAATGTCCATTTTTGTTTAAAGTCAACATAAAAATGACCTGAGAAATATTATATTATCCCTCACTTGGAATTAAATCTCTTATGTACACAGTAGAAATGGATGGATGATACACTCACACACATACACGCAACTTACATCTCCTGCCCCTCATCTTCCTCTCTCGCCACCTCAATGCGGCATCCCTTGGTCTACGTCTAGTTGGGCCATTTTGGGACACAGATCTTTGCTGTTCCACACCACCTGAGATGCCTGCAGGTGGCAGTTTACAGACAGGTAGACTTCACTTATCAAAATTTTGTTCTTTTGCATTGTATATTCATTGTACCAGTGCAAATCAAACACAAACAAAACAAAAAAAAAATATATCCCTCCCCAGAAACAAACAACATTGCCAAAATTGTCCCAGGGTGAGGCTTGAACCACCTTGGGGCAAATTCTGTGCTGAGGACCAGTGAACTAAAAAGCTCTTTAAGCTCTAAGGGGTGTTGGGATGGGCAGGCTGGCTTCGGTCTTCTTCTTCGGGGGTTTTCTCTTCAGTCTCCAGCTGATCGCTGTTCCGGAAGGATTCTTGCAGCTGCTGCCGTCTCTGCACCTCGGCCTTAAGGCTCTCTAAATCTTTTTGGCTGTGGAAAGAGAAAGAGAAATAAGGAATGTCTCCTTCTGTATGAAACTTCCATTCAGAGGCAATTATCAGAAGGAAGAGGGATGATTTTGGACCAAAGAAAGCTATGCTGTCTTCCTTCTTAAAAGCAAGAATCTAAAGGGGACATTTTTGGCCAGGAAAACTATCAAGACTGAAATGCAGAGGGCCAGCAGGGTCAATTTGGGCACTGTAAAAGTAGACCTAAGCTGCTATAACTAAAGATGAAGCAAGCACATAAAAGCAGGATGGGCAAAGGTGGTATTCAGTAGGTTCTGACCAGTTCTGGAGAACCGGTAGCGGAAATTTTGAGTAGTTTGGAGAACCGGCAAATCCCACCTCTGACTGGAGATTTTACAGTATCCTCCCCCTGCCATGGCACAGAACTGGTAGTTTTTAAAAAAATTGAATCCCACCACTGTCCCTTAGGGTTAAGTAGTTAAGGAGGAACCAGGCTGATCAGGAAACGAAGGGGGAAAAATGTAAAAAAATGTAATGTGTACCAGATAAAGCAAGGTGGGCCTGAGCACATGGGAAAACCCTCCCCAAGACTCATAAATAGCTAACAGACTTGTAAATCAATGGGGTGAGAGAAACTGTCACTCTTGTGAAAGTATAAAGCAAGGTCTGGAGGGGATAAAAGGCATCCTGAAAGCCCACCCATTCTCTGAGTTTTCTTTGGATTCAGGCATGGCAACTTCCTTCTCTCTGGTTCATTAACTGCCTGCCTAGTTGAGGATGTGGGTAAATGTGGAGGAGTGTATGTGTGGGTACACATGAGAAACAGCAAGTGATATACATATATTCAATAAAGTTTTGCTATAATTTTAAATTCACTGGGCCTCCCTGTACTCAAAGGAATTATTTGTGTCTCAGAGATTTGTGTGAGGCCTTTTTCTGGGGCTGTGTGTATGCGAATGACTGTAAGCGAATGACTGTGTAAAATGTGTGTAACAAAGTTACCCTGTGGTGAGATGGGTGGCCAATAAATTTATAAAAATATAAATGAATAAATTTAAAAATAAATAAAAATGAAGAAAAATAAACAGCACCTAGCTAAAAGAAACAAGTTGTTTGGGTAGATGGATAGATAAATCTGATGGGTTCTTTTAGATAGATGATAGATAGATAGATAGATAGATAGATAGATAGATAGATAGATAGAT
>BLBF01000036.1:23149318-23202199 GCA_015471245.1 Laticauda colubrina | reverse complement strand
AGATAGATAGATAGATAGATAGATAGATAGATAGATAGATAGATAGATAGATAGAGGTAGATAGACAGATATTGATAGGCAGGAAGACAGATTTACATTAAATTTATATGCCAAAGTCAAGCTATTCTGAGTTCACATCATAATAGCAATATAAAATATTAAAATGTCAAAACAGGAAAAAAATGAGCATTAAAAATTAATAAAACCTGGACAAAATAGGAACCAATAGGATAAAATAGGATAAATGGGGTGGAGGTGAGATATTCTTCTCACTCCACTGATCACGTATGTTAAAACTCATAAAAATATTATTTACGGTGGCCAATCAATATCTAGCACCAGAATTTTGTGCAAATGAGTTGTGTGCAGTAAAAGAAAAAAAATGCCCCAAGATATGTTTTTATTTTAACTGACAAACTCTAAAACATCCTGGGAAAGTCTATTATGGTTTGTTTACTAGTTAGAAAAAAGGCTGAGAGCAGATAGAGGAACAAGGGGTGTTTGGAAGAGAAGAAGGGGGGGAAATTTTAAGACAAAATTCAAGCAGTAAAAAACATGCCAGTCCCTGAAGACCTACGAAAAAAATAATAATAATAATTTGTCTCTGCCCGACTTCCACCCCTTACGTACAGCTTGCAAACTTGATGGAAGCCTCCTCAAAAGAACTGCACCTGCTGTTTGGCCTGAAGTGGAGCAACATTAGGCAGCAACATTAGACAACATGAGGCAGTGTCAGGATGTCCTTACCTTAGTGGAATGAAGAGGATTCCATTGATAATATTCAGCTGCTCTAAGACGCTGGCCATGCTGGGAGCTGTGAACTAGGAGGTGAACAAGCCGGGTTTAGTGCCACATTAAGAAAAGAAAAACAACCCAATTTCACGTTTTTCTTCTCATCCAAGAAACTTCTTCAGCTCTAACTCAGAAATTCTAACTGCCTACAACCCTTGAATGATGGGGCTTCCCTTGTTTGCGCGGAGCAGTTTCTGGCATGCCACAGACTGGTGAGTGGGGGGGACCCCTGGGATAAGGGAAAACTCTTCTGCGGGAGCTGCATTGGTTGCCGATTTGCTTCCAGGTGCAATTCAAGGTGCTGGTTGTCACCTTTAAAGCCCGTCATGGCTTGGGATCAGGTTATCTGAGGGACCGTCTCCTGCCGGTCACATCTACCCGACCCATGAGAACGAGGAGGCAGGGAATGCTGTGGGTCCCATACCTGACGGAGATACACCTGGTGGGACCCAGAGGAAGGGCTCCCTCTCTCTGGAACATCATTCCCCCAGAGATTAAAATGGCCTCCTCTCTGATTCTCTTCCAGAAGGCACTGAAGACTTGGTTCTGCCAGCGGTCCTGGGGAACCCAGAGCAGGATGGAGCCCATTAAATGGCTCAAGTGAGGTGCTGTCGCTGGGGTGGGGGATTGGGGGTGGGAGTTGGGGGGTGATTTTTTTTCCCTTCAGATTTTGTTCTATTGTACTTTATTAATTTATTTGATTTCTTTTTGTTATGGTTTTACATTCTGTAAGCCACCTCGAGTCGCCATGGGCGAATAGGCAGCAGTATAAATTCAATCAATAAATAAACTTTCAGCAACTCAAAACTGAGGAAGCTTCTTGGATGAGAAGTGAAATGTTTTAGAAGAAAAACAAAAACAACAACAACACACACACAAAACCCACTTGCCTTTGGGAAAGCACCTTTGGGACAAAAGCATGAACAGATTTTGTTTTGGGGAAGGGAGCTGTGCTCAAATCAGGGGGGCATTCTCCTGATCTGGACTGATTCGGGTGAACCCCTAGTTCCGATGATCAGCTGGCTCTGAACCAAGGAGCACGTGGGCCTGCTTGCTGGTCCCTGCTCTTTCCTGTGCTTCAGTTCGATTTTTTAGACCAAAGCTGATTCGCGTGGAAGAGCGGTTTGCCGCACCTCAGCTGTTTTATTCACAGGGGCTGCAGATGAAGGTAAGTATTAGAGCTGAAAATTGACTTTTTAAAGTGCGGGCCGCACTTGCGGAACACTTGTTCACCAAACCGGCTATTACCCCAGCTGAATTGCACCACTGGTTCAAATCCCTGCACAGCCAACCAACTAGCTAATCTATCTTCAACATCTTTCAACTGAAAGGGATCCCTCCCTTCCCCAGGAGATGCAAGGTGGTAATTAATGTTCCTGCAGGGTCAGGTCAAAAATCTGGAGCCTATATATATATTTTTCTAATTGCCAATCAGTTGAGGCAAAATAAATGTGAAAATAAATGTTTCTCAGAAATGCTTCGTGCACCTGTTATTTTTTATTTAATTTTCCCCCCACCCAAGGAAAAGTGATGCTACTGAAAAATTATTTCATCATCATCATCATCTTCATTTAATTACCCCATAATCCCTTGCGGGGTGAAGTCTGGGCAACTGAATGGAGCTAGCAGAGTGTTTTAATGGCTGGATGCCCTTCCTGTCACCAATGTGGAGTTTTGTTCAGCAGCGATATTCTGAGTGTGCCCAGAGTGAAAAATATCTGCCTCTGCCTAGGATCAAATTCACAGCCTCTTAACTGTGAGTCAAGAACTCCTACCTCTGGTCCACTGCATCACTCCTTACTGAAAAATAACATTCTATCCTCAACTTTGATTTTGCATTATTGAGGGACTCTAGAGACCAGACGTGATCGGACAAGATCTTGAAGCACCAAAAGATGTGGGCGAGACCAGTCAAGAAGGGCTGCAACCAACAAGGACACCAAACCCTTCTATAACAGGGTGGAGAATAAAGTGGACAAGCTTAGTGAAGTACATTGCACAGGTTACTTTCCAAAGCTAGGCTGGCCACTCCACTCTGAAAATGGGAGAGGAAGAGTAGAGGTTGGTTTGAACCAACCCAACCTCTACTCTTCCTCTCCCATTTTCAGAGTGGAGTGGCCAGCCTAGTTCATCTCCAACATCCCTGATAGGGCAATGGCCCCCAACCTTTTGGGCACAAGGGACTGATTCCATGGAGGAGGTTTCTCCATGGACCGGAAGGGTCGTGGTTTCAACTACTGCCATGTGCATCCCTTGGATGGGTTTTCGCTTGTTTGCGCGGACCGATTTCTGGCATGCCACAGACCAGTGGGGGATGGGGAACCCCTGTGATGGGGACAACTTTCAGCAACTCACTTTCAAGGGCATAATGTTGGCGTTAGATCCATTTTTGTAGATCTCATTCATTGTGCGTTGGAGGGCCACAGCTTGTTGAGTCAAATATTTCAAGTACTCTGAGCTTTCTTTGGTCTTCTCGTGATGCTCACCAAGCTAGGCAGAAAAGACACATGGGCATCAAAGAGGAATTAAGAGGAAACCTTCTGCAATGTGCTTTACATTGGACTACCCTCGAAGAGAATCCAGAAGCTGCAGCCAGTATGGAACGCAGCGGCACGAGCAATAGCAACAGCCCTTGGGCTTCTATGTCGCTTCATAACGCTAAACAGTTTAGAGAGTCAGCATGTTGTCCCCAACAGTCTGGCTCCTCATTTTATCGACTTTGGAAGGATGGAGTCAATCTTATATCAGTCAGGATTGAACTCCTGGCAGTGGGCAGAGCTAGCCTGCAATACTGTATTCAATGGATGGAAACTAATCAAAGAGAGAAGCAACCTAGAACTGAGGAAAAAAATTCCTGACAGCGAGAACAATTAATTAGTGGAACAACTTGCCTCCAGAAGTTGCAAATGCTCCAACACTGGAAGTTTTTGAGAGATTGGATAACCATTTGCCTTAAGTGGTATAGGGTTTCTTGCCTGAGCAGGGGGGTTGGACTAGAAGACCTCCAAGGTCCCTTCGAACTGTTATTCTGTTCTAACCATTGTGCCTCCAGGGTTCAATTTTGATTGTTCATGTAACACCCCTGCCAAGGAAGCTGCATTGAGCTGCATTTTGGGCCAGTTTAAGATGTTGGTCATTACCTTTAAAGCTCTTCACAGCATGAGACCAAATTATCTGAGGAACCATCTTGTCTCAATTAATCGAGGCATCCTACCTGGGCAGGTAAGGGAGGATATATTGAGGATGATGCCGGTTAAAGAATTTTCACTGGCGGGATCTAGGAAGAGAGCCTTCTCGGCTGCCACCCCTCCCTCCTACAGAACACCTTGCCCATATAGGTGAGGCAGACCCCAATTTCCTAGCTTAAGATCTGGCTCTGCCAACTGGCCTGGGGTTGTGTGTGCATCTAAGAGTGTCATGCAACCCATCAAGGGGTTGTTGGGCTGAAGGTACTTCCTCTGCAATTGTTCTTTTTTTAAATTTTGTTTTAATCTGATTTTTAACTTTATTTTTAACTATAATCTTTTATATGGTTTCACTGTTTTATTTGTAATCTGCCAGAGGCATGCAAAGGTGGTGGGCGGAATAAAAATTTGGGTAAATAAATAAAATACCACCTTGCATTCAGAGCAGTTTTTCTTCTACTCAGTGGCTAACTAGATATGGTTGCATGCCTGCAGCTGCAATCATAAAACAGCAGAGAGAAAAACATGTTTTTGAATGTGCAGTATCCAACTACTGTGTTCTTCAGAGGTCAATAGCGTCTAAAAGAGGGGCCTTCAATCTTGGCAGAGTAAATCCTGACAGACTTTAACAAGGCTGCTCTAAGAGAGCTCCCACTTGTCCAACTACTAATGTTTCAGTACAGCATGAAGAAAGTAAATTTTGGGAAAGGGCCTGTTTCCTTTTCAAAGTTTTCTTTTTTAAATACACAGAACAGTCTTAAAAGAGTAAGAAATCCCACTTGGCTAGAAAATATCCTGTCCACAGATCCTAATATTTAAACAAATGCTTTTTTCCCCCCTTCTTTTTTGCACACTCGTGTATCGAGGCACTTCTGGGTTGAAAGATTAGCTGGTGGCATCACTCTTGCCCTGGGGACACCCAGTTGGGGAGCTCCTTTAATGTCCTCAGAAGGAGCTGGAGCAAAGGATGAGAGCTCAACCCCACCCCATAGCAGCACATGGGTCTCGAACATGGGCTGACTAAACTCCTGCTCAGCGTCCCAACAACCCTCCTTAACAAGTGTTAACTACCCAATTTGAATTTGAATTTGCTACCTGACATCCAATGTACTCGCTGATCATGTCCCTGTTTCTCAACCATTTCCCCCACCCTGGATCTCGCCTCTTTGCGAACGCCTGGTAGAACGATCACTTTAAATTACATTACTCAGTAACCTGCAGATTATTTTTGAAAGTTTGGAAGACACTCGCTCTATTATAAGCCAAGAAAGGAAAAAACAAAATCCAACCTGGTTTTTATAAATGGTGTAGCCTTCTTTCTCGTGCTGCAGAGCTGACCGAAATTCAGCTTTACTCTCATAGACACGGGCTACCAAGTGATGGCTGAAATACAGATAACAAGAACGGAAGATGGGAAAACGTTTCTATGCATCCCTGAAAGAAAAGTGCGTGTGAGACAATGAGAAGTGCAAAACTGGCTGAGGTGGAAGAGTGGACACTCAGCATCTCTTAAGAGCAGGGGGGGTCCCCAACCACTGGGCCCCGGACCGGTACCGATCTGTGGATCATTTTGTACCGGGCTGCAAAGAATGAATAATCGTGATTAAAATATATATTTTATATTAGCTAAAGCTAAGAAGCCCTTTACTATTGGGGAAGAATTGATTTTGCCGGTCCTTGAAAAAGTGTTTCTGCTGGTCCCTGGTACAAAAAAGGTTGGGGACCACTGGGTTAGAGGCAAGCCCACTTAGCCTACTTAAAAGCCAGTTTGGTCTAGTGGTTAAGGCACCAGACTAGGAAGCAAGAGACCATGAGTTCAAGCCCGTTGAAAGCAGGCTGGGGGACTTTGAGCCAATCCCTAATTAAGAGACTGAGTTCTAATCCTGCCTGAGGCATGCAAGATGGCCGGTGACTTTGAGCTATTTACTAATCGACTGCGAGTTTTAATTCTGCCTTAGGCATGAGAGGTGGTTGGCTAACTTTGGCCAATCACTAGGTGACGTTGAGTTCTAGTCCCTCCTTAGGCCTGAAAGGTGGGACTTTCGGCCAATCACCAGGAGACTGTGAGGCATGAAAGCTGGCTAAGTAACTGAGCCAATCACCAGGAGATGGGAGTTCTAGTCCCATCTTATGCATGAAAGCCAGCTGGGTGACTTTGGGCCAATCCCTCTCTCTCAGCCCAGCCCACCTGACAGGGCTGTTGTTGCAGGGAAAATAGGAGGAGGAAGGTGTCTGTTGGGATCTATTTGGCATTTTATTTGTAAAAATATAAAAACTGGTATATAATATATATATATAAACAAATAAAATGCATGACCCTTGCCTTCTGCAGCATTTTCTACAGGCATCTATGAAGAGAAGACGTTGGTTCCCTTTTAGTGTTTAGGAAAATACATGAGATTATTTAGAAAGAAGGGAAAGTTCCAAATGGCATGACATTATTGGAAAATCTATAAGAGGAACATCATTTTGTTGAAGGGACCATTTGTGTCTTTGTGTGGGTGGTTCGGACAATAATTCTTGAATACTTTCAATTTTACGGTTACATCTACCAGTTGCTGGCATACCCTGAATAGATTCATGAAGGTTTCTACACAGGATGGGTGTTTAGTTGTCACCTGTTGGCAGAATTGGGAGGAGGAATCTCACCTCAGTGCAACTTTTAGGGACTTGGCCCCGTGGAATTTGGAGTTGATCATAAGCGCGTTCTCCAGGAATCGCAGTGAGAGGTCATATTCCATAACTCCGTGGAGGACCAGGCCAATATTGTTCTAGGGATGAAGATCATGTGCCAGTTAGAGCGAACAGGGCAAACTTTCAGCTCTGGGTAGATCTCTATAAACAGATCACAGAAGGACCACCAAAGAATCCATCACAACATATACGTAGTGCAACTTCTGACCACAGCTGGGACCATAAACTCCGTTGCTAAGCAAGGTAGTTCTCAAGTGAGTGGTGCTCAATTTTATGGTCCTTTTTTTGTCATAGTTATTAAGTGAATCACACGGTCATTAAGCGAATCTGGCTTCCCCCATTGACTTTGCTTGTTGGAAGCCAGCTGGGATGGTCGCAAAAGGAGATCACATGATCCAAAACAGTGCAACCGTCATAAGTTCATGTCAATTACCAAGCGCCCAAACTTTGATTACATGACTGTGGGGATGCTGCAATAATTGTTAAGTGTGAGGATTGGTCATGAATTATTTTTCAGTGCTCCTGTGACTTCAAATGGACACGAAACAAATGGTTGTAAGTTGAGGATTACATATACAAAACACCAGCTTTGGATCCAAGATCAAAGACCGAACAAAGAATTTGCAATCCAATGCTATTATTTCCGGCCTAACACTTTCCTATTTTTAAGTTCTGCTTAAACATCAGGATTTTGGTTTAAAGATTTTGCTGTTTTATTGGCAAAATACAGGTAGACCTCGACTTATAACAGTTCATTTAGTGACCATTCAAAGTTACAATGGCCCCGAACAAAGTGACTCCTCTTTTTCACACTAGGGTTGTTATAGCAACCTCATATCATGTGATCAAAATTCAGAAGCTTGGCAACTGGCATGTATTTATGACAGTTGCACTGTCCCAAGGTCATGTGTGATCACCTTTTGCGACCTTCCAATGAGCAAAGGCAGTGGAGAAGCCAGATTCACTTGTGTTATAACTGTGTTATAACAACTGTGTTATAACAACTGCAGTGAATCCCTTAATAGCTGTGGCAAGGAAGGTCGTAAAATGGGGCAAAGTTCACTTAACAACTGTCTCGTTTAGCAAATAGAAATGTTGGGCTCCGCTGTGGCTTTAAGTCGAGAAGCATCTGTATGGATGTATGTTGTGGGAGCTCCATGACTGGAAGCTTTCAAGAACAGACTGGACTGCCATCTGTCAGAAATGGTGTAGGGTCTCCTGCTTGGGTGGGTGGATGTTGGACTAGATGACCAAGAAGATCCCTTCTAACTTTTGTTATTCTGTTATGCATACCTGGCCTAGGTTTAACCTTAACCTTGCCCTTTTGCAGTTCAGTGAGTTAATTAATACCAGGACATTTGGTTCATAGGTGCTTCAGTATAGAGTGTGATATCGGAATCCAGCTACTATCTTAGCTAAGCTAAACCGTAAATGGTCATCACTTGAGACTTTCAAGAAGAGACTGGACTGTCAGAAATGGTGTAGGGTCTCCTGCTTGGGCAGGGGGTTGGACTAGATGACCTACAAGGTCCCTTCCAACTCTGATGATCTTTTATCTGTTTATGCATTTAGGCATGGTTTGAAATCTGCACATATCCACTGTATTGATTGACCTGGATTGAAGCTTTGGCAGACCATGTGAATTTATCCCATTTGTTTACCCCAACAAGGAGGTGTGCACAAACTTTTGAGAGGCTACAGGCTGCACTCTAAAAATTTTCAGTACAGAAGTAGGAAAAACCACCTTTTGTTTAATTTCATGTACATTTCAACGCTTAAATTAAAATCAAGAGGGCAGAAAAAAGCAACTAAGATCAATAGGGGACTGGAGCATAAAACATACAAAGAACGGTTGCAGGAACTGGGTATGTCTAGTTTGATAAAAAGGACTAAGGGTGACATCATAGCAGTGCTGCATATCTCAGGGGCTGCCACAAAGAAGAGGCAGTCAAGCTATTCTCCAAAGCACCAGAAGGCAGGACAAGAAGCA
This sequence comes from Laticauda colubrina, assembly GCA_015471245.1. Classification (NCBI taxonomy): domain Eukaryota; kingdom Metazoa; phylum Chordata; class Lepidosauria; order Squamata; family Elapidae; genus Laticauda; species Laticauda colubrina. Next base: position 23,193,538 of record BLBF01000036.1, on the reverse strand, counting down.
TTGAATGGAAACTAATCAAGGAGAGAAGCAACCGAGAACTAAGGAGAAATTTTCTGTTGGTTAGAACAATTAATCAGTGGAACAACTTGCCTCCAGAAGTTGTAAATGTTGCAATGCTGGAGATTTTTAAGAAGATGTTGGACAACAATTTGTCTGATATGTTTTAGGGTGTTTTGCTTGAGCTGGAGGTTGGACCCCCAAGGTCCCTTCCAACTCTGTTACTGGCTTCTCTCCAGTTATTTAGTTAATGGTCTCCCCCTTCCACTGCATCAAAAGTACAATATACTAACAACATTTAGAGCTTTGGTGCCTGTTAAAAGAAACCACCTGGGGACCGCAAGCAGTCCTGGATTGTTAGATCTGATTAAGACAAAGAGTGACATGAATCACTCAACTGAGGCAGGATGGCAACAATAGCCCCAAGGGGGAGCATAAGCAGCTACAAGGGAGTTACAATTTTTATTTCCCAAAACAGGTCAGGCAAAGCAGAAAGTTATGAGTGAAGCTCGGTTCGAAGAGATGGCTAAGCTTGAGGCTTTATTTACCCTACAAAACACTCTGGTGAGCCAAGGAGTGCATAATTTCCTACCCACTGGGATGCCTTTGCATCTGTGAATCTGCAGATGAGCCCACCGTGGTAAAGCTCAGTGTTTTTAAATCCCCTTTATTTTCATCCCCTTTTATTTTAAATGTCTAACTTCTCAAAATGGATTTGTTTTAAATTGAGAAGAGGAAAAACTAAGGACGACCAGTTTACTGCTAAAAATAAATAAATAAAATAATAATAAAAAAACCCAGAACCGGGTCATGTCTTTTCCAACTCACAAATTTTATTAAAAAGCAAACAGTTTTTGTGAGCTGTGGTAATGGATATACAGGTAGTCCTTGACTTGCAACAGTTTGCTTAGTGGCCATTCGAAGTTACAACAGCACTGAAAAAAGTGACTTATGACCATTTATCACACTTATGACCGTTGTGGCGTTTTGATCATGCGATTAAAATCCAGACGTTTGCCAAATGACTCAAATTTATGATGCTTGCAGTGTCCTGGGGTCATGTGGGTCATCTTTTGAAACCGTCTGACAAGCAAAGTCCATGGGGAAGCCAGATTGTCTGCCCGGTTGCTGGGTGGGAGTGGCTATGGCAGGCGGGGCCTAGTTGGTCTCCTACACCACCCTGGCCTGGGAGTGAAAACAGGCCATGGGGGCCCCATTTTCATCCTCCCTGGGCTCCAGAGGCTTTTCTTGAGCCTCTGTGAGGGTGAAAATGGCCTCCCCGGGCTCCGAAGGCGTTCTGGAGGCTGGAAATGTCCCGTTTTCTGTCTTCCGGAACTTCTGGGAAGCCCGTTTTCCACCCTCCCTGGGCTCCGGAGACTTTCTTCGAGCCTCCGGGAGGACAAAAATGGCCTCACTGAGTCTCCGTGCAAGCCCTGCATTGATCTGGAACTCCTGGGAGGGGTGGGGTGGGTAGGGCCAGCCAGGGGTGGGATTGACCGATTCATTGAATCGCCCAAAAATTAACAACCAGTTTGCCCGAACCGGGGTGAACCAGTCGCCGCCCACCCCTGCAATTTTCCCTCCTAAGGCCACAAACCCCACAAGCATCAAAAGCTGAAAAAAAAAAATTCCACTTTTTCCCCAGAGCATCAGCAAAGCTGAAGAGGCAACTTACATCCAAAAGGGCCATCTCTGGGTGATCCTCCCCAAATACCAACAGCATGAGGTAGCGTGCGCGGTACAGCAGATTGAGGGCCGTGGACAACTGGCTGTTTGCAAAGCAGTACAAAGCAAGATGCATCTGTAAAGGAAGGGGAGAAATGCTCAGACACACCACGGCTGGCCCACCACGGTGTCTGCTTGATTGATCTTTTTTTTTTTTAAAAAAAAACTTTATAATATAAAATACAAAGATACCAAAGAAAATAGTGGGAAAATAAGGGAAAGGAAAGGGAAAGGAAAAGTGTAGGACAAAACAAAAGCCCCTTTGATTTACGACTCCTTTTGGTGCAATAGGATAAGATAATAGTATCAAACCTCAATTTTTTACCGTTACATAATAATATGAACTTACCATTTCAATAACAAGGAACCTATCTAATTGGTAAATCCCCAAATCAAAGTGTCATTAATGGAGTTAGCAGAGATGGCTAAAATCACTGCTTTCCTTTTGTTTCTACTTGGAAACCACTTCTGGACTTTGTGCTTGTGGTGGACTGAAGTTTTTCAGATCTCCGTTTACAACAGGGACAGAAAGCAACCCCCCTCCTTCCCACCAGCCCTCCTCCTTTGTTATATTACTTACATATTCTTGGATTGTGTTGGGATGCTCAATGCCCAGGACTCTTTCACTCATTAGCACCACTTTCTGTTGATTGCTTAAGGCCTAAAACAAGAAGAAAAAGCAATTGAGAAAACTAAATCAACTGCTGTGGCTGGCATTTATCGGAAAGCTCCCATTTTGTGCACGGGAAGCTTTAACCAAGAGGGTGTGGCTTCAGCTGCTGTGAAGGAGGAGAAACCTGTTTTGTTTTTTTTAAATAAACTTCTAGATAGACTACTGCAACACACTGTGCATGGGGCTGCCCTTGGTGGTTATCAGAAATACAAAACGCAGTGGGCTTCTATTAGAAAAACACGGCTGTGGATGCTGTACTGATTGCCAGCAGGTTGCTGAGGATAAATGATAGTCCTTGTCATTACCTAAAATGACCTGCATCAGCGGTGCCCAACCTTTATGGCTTGGCAGCCCAGTTGAATGGTGGAGAGGGGAACTGGACTGTGTGAGCAGTGGGCCAGCACACAAACACACACACACAGCTTGACTTGAATGAGTGGCAGGCCAGTGTGCACACATCCAAGTGCCTACTATCTCCCATAACTTACTGCACTTGTATATGGTTTGCCAATTGCACAGTGGCAGATAGGACAGCACTCCTTAACATCATTGCCCAGAGGATCATTGGTTGCCCTCTCCCCTCTTTGGAAGAGCATCTTATAGCTGCTGCTGCCTTAAGAAAGTTCAAAACATTCTCAAAGATCCATCTGATCCCTGGCACCCTTTTTTTGAACTATTACCATCTGGCAGGCGGCACAGGATAATAAAAACAAGGACAAATAGGCTGAAAAACAGCTTCCATCCCAGGCCAGTAACTCTATTAAATTCTACTGCATAGTGCAATATTAATGCAATATCAAGGGTTTTCAATTCAATGTATAGAATGTGAAGGATGTTTGTTTATGTTTATTTTCATAGTCATAATGTGCACTGAAGATGGCATTTAGCTTTGTTATGTGAGGTGCAATGACAATAAAGTAAACTAAAACTAAAAATACTGGCTTGCTGCTTGCACAAATTGAGCTATGTTCATGCATGCTCTGGCCACCTACTCACAAGGCCCAATTCCGAATAGGCCACGGTCTGGGGGTTGGGGACCCCTGATCTACATGGCTTAGTGCAGTGGCCCCAAACCTTTTGGGTACCAGGGACTGGTTCTGTGGAGAGGTTTTTCTGTGGATTGGGGTGGGGTGGGGTGATTTCATGTGCTACCTGCATCCCGCAGATGGGGTTACATTTGTTTGTACTGGCCAGTTTCTGGCAGGCTGCAGACCAGTGCTTGTTCATGGAGCAGGAGTTGTGGATCCCTGGCTTAGTGCCTTGATCAGGTGTCCAACCTTGGCAACTTTATGACCTGTGGATTTCAACTTCCAGAATTCCCCAGTCAGCATGGGGAATTCTGGGAGTTGAAATCCACAAACCTTAAAAGTTTGAGATTGGACACTCCTAGTCTAGATGCTTCAAGGATCTCCTCCGCATAAAACAGGGCCTGCTTCCTACCTAAGAAGGTTGACAATCCCCTCTCCTGGTCTCATAAGACTGATTTGGGCAAAAAATTGCCATCTTTTCGGTATACACTTTCTCCCCAGGAAACTTTACTACCAGAAATTCAAAATTACTCCTCCCCACACTCACTCCCCAACACTGTAGTATTTTCTTCTAGGTAAAACACTGCTTTAGTTTCTTGGACATTTTATCTGTTTTATTCTGCAACTTTTCCAGTTTGACAATATCTTTGGCGCTGGTGACCAGGACTTATACACAGCTTGCCATGTGGAGTCCTTGGTGTTTTCTGAGTTCTGGTTGTTTTCCTGCAGACCTTTCATCACCAAACTAGGTATCATTATCAGTGAGTAGCACTGACCTACAAACATTCTCTCCTATAGATTGCCATTTTATCGCAACAGACAGGAGTTCGTTTAAGGCAGGGGTGTCAAAAACTCGATTTTATTGAGGGCCACATCAGGGTTGTATTTGACCTTGAGGAGCTGGGATGGGCGTGGCCAGCTCGATGTCACTCATCGAGGCTCCATTTCGGGCCGCAATGGCCTCCTGCAGCCGCCTGCCAGTGAAAATGGAGCTCGGCACACGGCCCTTGGCACACTGGCAGGGACATTGCAGGCCAGTCCTTTGCTGTTTCCAAGATGGCCCTGTGGGCCAGATCTAAACACCCCGTGGGCCGGATTTGGCCCGTGGGCCTTGAGTTTGGCACCCCCCGTTTAAGGAGACCATTAGGCAGAACGGAAGCAAACATTTGTTCAAAGCGCATGAATTATGGATGCTACAAATTGTGGCAATGACTTCCGACTAATGCTAAGTGTGAAAGCCCATCCATCCTGAGGACTGACAGAAGGGGACCCTCTGCCAGGTATGCAAAACCAGGTGTGTATCTATGTCTTGATTTGCCAAGGCTCTTAGCGATTATGTAGAATGAACAGACTTGGATTCCTCTTTCTCCATACCTCTGAATAATCACCCATTATGTAGTTCAGGCGCGCCAGCAGCCGAAGACAGGCACAAATCTCCACGTGCATTGCACCGTACACGTTGTTAAACAGGTTTAAGGCTTCGCTGATTAATTCACAACCCTCTTTCAAGAAACCTAGGAGATAGATGGAAAAAATAAAATCCTCTTCCCTGAAGATACTAACCTCATGTACCAGGTTGCAGAAAGCTCTCTGCTTGTTTGCAAATCCATTTTTCTAAGAAGCAACATTTGGTTCTCCTTCTTGCTTATTTTAAATCCACGTTCCTGATCTTTATGGCAGTGGGTAGATAATATGGTTCAGCCAACTGATGATGGTGGGGCATTTAAAGAGGAGATCTGTTGTTTGCAAGCCTGAGGAAGTTAAAAGCTTCCTCAACGTTTTTCACCCTTAGTTTATACCCAGGTTATAAGGCTCAAAATTTCCACTAATTCTGTGGGGAACAAAATTCCCCACAGATCCAACTTTGAGAAATACTGAATTTCAGCAGCATCTGCAAGATCACAGTTTCCCCATGCCCACGTTAGCACATTTATTAATTTATTTCCTGCCTTTATTATTTTTATAAATAACTCGGGGCAGCTAACCACTGCCCTAAGAGTATACCTAATACTCATTTTCTCCTCCTATTTTCCCTGCAACAATAAGCCCATAAGGTGGATTGGGTTGAGAGAGAAAGGTGACTTAAAAGTCACCCAGCTGGTTTTCAGGCCCAATTTCAGGCTCCTGGTTTCTAACCTAGTGCCTTAAAATTAGAAAATAAATGATTCTTTCTATGGAGATTCTCACTCATACAGCTTATGGTAGTTCCAAAGGTTCTTTTTCAAGAGGTAACTGGACTTTGTTTTTCTTTGAACAACGTTTCGCTTCTCATTCAAGAAGCTTCTTCAGCTCTGACTGGATGATGGAGAATGGAAAGATTCATGTTCCTTGCAGACAGCTGGTCATTTGCATTCTTTTAGAGTCTCCTTGAGGCCGCCTGGAGGTTTATCTGTATTGTCAGGTTCACCTAAGTGGTGCAAAAGGGTGTGGAGCTTCCTTGCAGCCACTGAAAGGAGTAGACTGATATCATATCCTTCGGCATAACCTATCTCCAGTCTACAATACACTCCTTTCAACAGTTCCAAGAAGGCTCCAAACCCATTTGCACCACTCAAGTGAACCAGATAACACAGATAAACCTCCAAGTGGCATCAACGACTCGCTAAAAGAATGCAATTGACCAGCTGTCTGCAAGGAGTATAAATCCTTCCACTCCCCACCATCCAGTCAGAGCTGAAGAAGCTTCTTGGAGGAGAAGCAAAATGTCTTCCAAGAAAAATCAGAAAGTCCAGTTGCCTCTTGAAAAAGCACCTTTGGGACAAAACAATTGAATCCTTGTGGTCTATATATTCCTGGAACTGAACTTAGGGAAAAAAGGGTACCTTACTCATTTCAAAGGTAACCAACATCAGATTTAATCAGCAACCCACTCCCACCACTGACTGTTCCTTTCCCATGTGAAGCTTGGAAGAGACTTCCATCAGGAGTTCACACCTTGTTGAACTTTTGCCTGCCCACTCTGGAAGAAGTGGAACGCATCCGAAGCTTTGGGGTTGACGTGTTTCACAACAGGGAAAATGTTGAGGACGTCCTCCTCAGTGAATGTTGGCTTGTGACGGTTATCAAAGTTATATTCTTTCAGCAGGATCTGAAATGTACAAAAGCCAGTTTTCTAGACTTTCCTGAAGTCCACAGGAAGACTTATGGAAAAGGACCTCTAGGAGATCACCTTCAGCTACCTAGGGTGGGGTCAGCAACATGTGGCTCCAGAGCCGCATGCGGCTGTTTGGGCCCTCTCCTGCAGCTCCCTGTCGGATGATCCAACCACTGGCTGGCCCCGCCTGGCCTCCAGGTAGGCATGGCTGAGGGGGGTCATGTGACTTGGTGGGAGTGAATGACACTGAGTTGGCCACACCCACCCAGGTTTTGTGGCTCCCGGTGTTTTGTTTTCTGTGGGAAATGGGTCCAAATGGCTCTTTGAATATTTAAGGTTGCAGACCCCTGATCCTAGGGCCTGGACGCTGTGCTGGGATATAGTCCAGATTTTCAGGAAGGAAGGGCACTTTCCCAGGGAGAATCCCCATTTGTACTTGAAGGTTTTTCAGTGAAAGCTTTCACACCTGGGAATATTCTTCCCTTGGAGATGTGGCTGGGCTTGAAGCTACTCTTATTCTAAAAGGCCCAAAAGATGGTCTTTGAGCTGGATTTGCCCAAAATATGACAATTTTTTTTACATTTGTTATATTTTATGTTTCTGATTTATGCTGCGTGCAACTCAGAGATGACTAACATTGGGCTGGTATAAAATAATTCTAAATAATTAATCTCATGACTGTCTCCACCCAAATCATGCAGACAGATGCTAAGGAGGTGACCTAAGGGAGCTTTTGTCATCCCGTAGTCTTCAAAACTCTGCCACAGTTAACCTTGCTGGCTGGAGAATTGCATATGGGGAAGGTGTGCAGGTTGAAAAGGCAAGCCTGTGCATGAAATATTAGCGATTTCCTGGGTTCCTTAGAATTAGGTTGAAGAAGTGAGGTGTGGCGAACAGAACAATGATTTACGCATGCTGATCTCACCTGAATTCCAGTTTTGAGAGAAATCTCCCGCAACAGGGTAATCTTCTGTATGTTGTATGTTTCTACTGCTTGATCAACACTTTCACTGCAAAAGGAAACAGAAGTCAAGAGGAGGAAGCAGAAAACGAAGCAGATCAAGGATCGACAAGCTCCTCCATTAAGGTAAAGATGCTCCTTTGAGATCCAAGCCAGGAGCAACACTATGGAAGCAGTTTAGCTTTTTCCAGTTTTTTTAAGGCCCCAATTATTTGGTATTAGTAGTCCTTGAGTAATGACAATTCATTTAGCAACTATTCAAAAGAATGATGTTAAAAAAAAGTGACGTAGGCTTAAGCCTAGCTCAGGGGCTAATGCTATAAAGATTCTGGTTCTTGTAGAATGGAAAATCAGCACATAAAAGTGACACAGCTGGAACAGGACTTTGGCCAAGTTGAAAAATTTGTGTTTCGGCACAGTAATTTCAGCAAATGTTGATTGGACAGAAGCTGCATCAGCAGGAACATTTATTTTATTAAATTTATTATCTGCTGCTCAACTCACTTTGCAAAGTATCTGTGGGTGGTTTACAATTAGATGAGATGACCTTGTGGAGAAGCTCTACCAATTTCCTAATGATGGCAGTGGGGTTTTCAGAGTTAGTTGTCCCTGCCAAAAAATCCTTCTCAAGATTTCCTCTCTCCCTTAAGGCCCTGTCCCATTGGCTGACGGACGCAAAACATATGCATAAAGGACACAGCAGATGAGCAAAATTTCGGGGGTGGCTCCATCCGTTGTCATCCGTTCCAAAAAGTGGCAAAAATTTGCATAAACAGAATGGAAAAGAACGGACGTGGGTAGTATGTAGCGGGGATGTTAAACGGATGTTCATCGGAAGCCTAGCGGATGAAAGCGGATGGAAGCGGATGACACCTTCAAAGGAATTACGGGGGATAATTGCGAAGTGGACGCATAGCGGATGAAGCAGATGCATCACGTACACCGAAAGGAAAGAAAGGGGATGCCGCACTGATGTATATCGGATGCAAATTGTTCACTGCGCATCCTTTCTATTTCCATGCTACTAATGATGTATAGACGTTCCATGTACCTTTTCTTTCCTCCCTCTTTCTGTTTTCAGCTGTAGCGGATGTGAGTTGCGAGGATGCCCAGAGGATGCAGAGAGGATACAGCGGACGTTTAACGGATGATAAACGGACATAGAACGTTTGTTGCTCGTATGTCGCGGATTTACATTGTACATGGCGGAAAATTCATTCGTTCACAAAGTTTTGTGCAGCTCAAAACTTCTTGCGCGGATGAAATCGCAGTGGACGGATGCTCGATGGATAGAGCGTATGAAACACGTATGCAATGAGTACACAACGGATGCATCGCGTTTTCCAACAGATGGCAAGCTTTTTTTAATGTTTTACATCCTCTTTGCATCCATAAGTGCAGCGGAACTGGGCCTTTACTTTTAGAGAGCTTCCTACTTCACCCAAAGTCTCCAGAAAGATGTTAATCCTAAGGGGACATTCTTACTTGGAGGCTGCCCAGTCCTCTTTCAACTGTTCTCTCTTTGAGACGGCACTGCCAAAATCAGTGGCAAATGATAGAACAGGAATGCAACTTTCCATTTGAAAGCTTATTAAACACTTAATATACTCAATGATCTTGTAATAGTGGAAAGAGAGAAAAACAAGAGGGATAACTCTGTCATTTCCTATGGCTCTTGATCAGTGATGTCAAACTCAATTTCATTGAGGGCCACATCAAGGTGTGGTTGATCTTGGGAGGTGGGGCAAGCATGGCTGCCTGGATGGGCGTGGCTGACTGGGTGGGTGTGGCCAGCTTGATGCCATTCCCCAAATTGCTGGCATGTTTCCTCTTTGTATTGGGTAGACTGGGCTGAAGCTATGCTGGCCTGATGTTTCCCCTTTGCATTGGGTAGACAGGGCCAAAAGATGCGGACTGGCTCCTTACATTTTCCAGGACCACATCGAGGGCCAGATACGGCCCACGAGCATTGTGTTCTTGATAGACAAACATCTCTACAGATCCTAAAAAGTTGCCTACATTGTCTGATGGCTTCCATGATAGCTAAGGATTTTTCAACTTATAATGTACTAGATCCAGCCTCCTATAAGTTTGGGTTTCTCAAACTTGGCTGCTTGAGGATGGGTGAATTTCAATGCTCAGAATTCCCCAGCCAGCAATGCATCCTGGGAGTTGAAATCCATTCATCTTCAACTTTCTACGGTTGAGAAAAGGGGCTCTAGAATCAAGAAAGGTTTTGTAGTGCCAGGGGACACAACAAAAGCATCCTGCTTGATTCTGGATCTGCTCACAGCTTGGATGTGACAGCCACTGTATATAGAAAGGGTCTAGAAGGGAAAATAGGCTACTGGTAGTTCTCGACCTCCAACAATTCATTTAGTGACCATTCAAAGTTACAACGGCACTGATGAAAGTGACTTATGGCCATTTTTCACACGGTTGCAGCAACCCCAGAGTCATGTGATCAAAATTCAGGCTGCTTGGCAACTGCTTCGTATTTATGATGGTTGCAGTGTCCTAGGGTCATGGAATCACTTTTTGCAAACTTCTGACAAGCAAAGTTCAATGGGGAAGCCAGATTAACTGAACAACTGTATTAACTTAACAAACCGCAGTGATTCACTTTTAACAACTGTGAGAAGACTGGCCATAAAATGAGGCAAAATTCACTGAGCAACTGTCTCGCTCAGCAACAGACATGTCATTGAAACATCTGTAAAATACCCTAAGGCACTGAGATCTTGTGCACTGCTGGCTTGATCTCAAAGTCAAATTCAGCCTTTGCTTATCAATGGAGACTGAGTGGAGCAAGTGGCCGGTTTTAAGTTTCTGGGTGTTACCATAAAAGAGGACCTGATCTGGGGTGCTCACATTGCAGCACTGGTCAAAAGGGCCCAGCAGAGATTATACTACCTGAGACTTCTCAGAAAGCAACAACTGAATGAGAAACTGATGGTGATCTTCTATTGCTGCTCCATAGAGAGTATTTTAACTTACTGTACCTCTGTATGGTTTGCCAATTGCACAGTGGCAGATAGGAAAGCACTCCAGAGCAGCAGTCACCAACTGATGGGCTGCGGCCCACTGGTGGGCTGTGAGAAAATTTTGGTGGGCAGCAGAGAAATCTCACCCCCACAGCACCCCCACAAAGCAATTAATTCAGGCTGTGCAGAAACACAAGGCTGCGCCGCCCACGGGGAACCCTCCCCGCCCACTCACTCCTTACCCAGTAAACTTGCCTGCTAAATTTTTATTTTTCCTTTTTCCAACTATCAGCTGTTCTGCTGTGCCAGGAGATTTAGATTAGCTAGGAAGCAGGAAATTGTTGCATTTCTTGCTTTCTAGCTAGTCTATAGATCTTTGGCTCAGCACAGCCAAACCTCCCTTAGGACTGAAGGTTTGCTTGCAAGCAAATTCAGTGCAGACTCACGGCAAGCAAATTTGAGAGACTGAGTTAGCCGATGGCAGAGATAGATAGATCACTGAATGATTCTGTGAGCAACTCCATCTGCCTGCTTTTGGGTAAAAGTTCCTCCTTTTTATAAAAAACTCAATATTTACATTAATGGTTTATTGCGAGTTAATTTTGAGTTTGCTTGCAAGCAAATTCTATGTGACAGACTGAGCTAGCTAAAGGCAGATGGATGGATCTCTGAATGAATCTGCGAGCAACTCAATCTGCCTGCCTGCTTTGCCTAATTTGGGGTAACATTTATTCTTTTTTATAAAAAATTCAATATTTATATAAATATTTATAATATTTACATACAAGCCATGCCCAGCCAGTCACATGACCACCAAGCCACACCCACAAATTAGGCCACACCCACAGAACCGGTTAGTGGTCCCTGGGATCTAAAATTATTAGTTGGTGATCCCTGAGCTCCAAAAGGTTGGCAACCCCTGCTCCAGAGGGTTAATGTCATTGCCCAGAAGATCATTGGTTGTCCTCTCCCCTCTTTGGAAGAGCTTTATGGCCCCCACTGCCATAAGATTAAGTTCAAAACATTCTTAAAGATCCATCTCATCCTGGGAACCCTTTTTTAAACTATTATCATCTGGCAGATGGTGCAGGATAATAAAAACAAGGACAAATAGGCTGAAAAACAGCTTCTATCCCAGGGCAGTAATTCTGCTGTATAGTGCGGTGCTGGTGCGGTGTCGGGGGTTTCCGGTTCAATGTGTGGAGTGTGAAGGATGTGTGTGTTTATTGTCATGGTCATGGTCATGATGCGCACTGAAGATGGTGTTTGATTTCGTTGTACGAGGTGCAATGACAATAAAGTGAACTAAACAAAAAAATTGGAGTGCAATTGCCCCCTTTATTTTCCACTCACATTTCCAGGCCAAAGTCGAAGTAACTCTTGGCTTCTGAGCAAATATTCTTCCACAGCTCCTGGGGACTCATCACAGCCCAGGCGGTGTTGTCGGCAGTGCCCAAGTTCCGGTTTTTCCTTCTCTTGTTCTTCTTCCGGGAGACCAGCTCATCGACAGGAAGGTGACCCACAGGGTTAGGGAAGGAGCTTAGGAAGCAGTTGAGGAAGTGACTGATGGCAGCTGATAACCCTGAGAGTTCTACTCCCTGTAGGGGAAAGAGAAGAGCCCGGGTTGGTCAAGGGTTGGATATCTTTTTTTTTTTTTTTGCCACCAAAAGGCACCAGGTCTTATTTTTGGGAGATGACATCCACTGACTAACCTCACTTGTCCGTGTCAGCCCGGCCTCCTTTTCGCTGTCGGAGGCCTTCAGGAACTTCTTCTGCATCTGGCAAGGACTTCCTGAAGGTCTCTGCAGCCAATAACAGAGCTCCGGATCGATCCAGAGCTTTGTTATCAGCTACAAAGGCCTCCAGGAAAACCTTGCCAGCCTTGCTGGCTGTTGAAGAAATGGGCCGGCAAGGCAGGTGTCGGGATGTGCGAGGCCTGTCCAAAGATAAGTAGTAGGACAGCTCTACCACCATCTAATCCCCACCCTAGCTTAATTTTTACCCGTCCACTTTAGAGTGGATGGGATCTTAATTAGGGCTTATTTTGGGGGGTAGGGCTTATATTGGGCTCACGTGTAAAAATCAAGCTAGGACTTACTTTCAGGGTAGGTTGTATTTTCAGGGAAACAGGGTATTATGGGGAGGGGTGTTATTTATTTGCATCCTTCCTTTCTTATTTTTACAAATAACTCAAGGTGGTGAACAGATCCAAACATACACCTTCCTCCTATTTTCCACACAAAACAGCAACCCGGTGAGGTGGATTGAGCTGAGAGAGAAGGATTGGCCCAAAGTCACCCAGCTGGCTTTCATGCAGAAGATGGGACTAGACCTCCCAGTCTCCTGGGGATTGGCCCAAAGTCACCCAGCCATCTCTCATGGCTAAGGCAAGATTAGAACTCACAGTCTCTGCAGGATTGTCTCAAAATTACCCAGCTGGCTTTCAAGGGGCTTAAAAGCCATGACTTTCATGGCTAAAGCGGGACTTTAGCCTCTTGCCTTCTAGTCTGGTGCCTGAACCACTTAAGCACTAAAGCAAATGGACTGCTTCGCTTCTGCACCATTAAAAGAGGTTAGTGCAAAAAAACCCAAAACCTCAGAGAGGTGTTATACTGTAAACCGGAGGGTCAAACTCGCATCGTCACAGTGGCTTCACATGACCTATTGTGACTTTCCCCCAGTTGGCTAAACCGGACATGGGTGTGGTCAGCATGCAATGCATCCGGCCCTTGAATTTGACAACCATGCTCAACAACTGGGGAACCTGGCTTGTAGATGAGACACTGTTTTAGAAAATGTTTCATCTGCACATACAGTAAACGTGCGGGGATGTTTGTGAGTCATGAGTTAGCATGCAAAAACAAAACAAAAAACTACATTTTAGTAAAGTGTCTTTATTCCAGAAATAAATCCAAACAAGATTGCACAGTGTCCCAAGATCTGGCTAACCAAGAATGCTAGCTAAATTTACACCTTTACTCAAGGAGAAACTTTTTTTAGCTGTGCCAAAAACATTAATGCCGAATCCACAACCTTCATCTGTTTTCCCCCACCCCTTTCCTCTGCTTTTTAAGAGGAAACACCAGGGAAGATGGGAATCTGGGTGAGAAATCTTTGCAACAGATGCATGCATGCATGCAAATGTTGCTGCACCCTCCACAGAGGCCTGTACCTATTTAGGTCCTAATGAGATTGCATTTCCAGTTGCTAGGCAACAGTCCCAAGGGCCTAATGAGGAAATGGCTTCTCTTAGTTCCAGGAAGGAGACTTTGGGGTGGGGGGTGGGGAGAGAGAGAAAGATAATCACACTAAGGAAAGGGAAGCAAGTGATGACATTTGGAGTTGGATAACCCAATTCTTACCTGCAGGTATATCTTGAAGATGTGTTTGGCTGACCGTGTGATCAGTTCTGTGATTCCTATTTTCTGCATTCCAAAGAACAAAAGCAGTTATTATAAAAAGGTAGGGGCTGGCCTATTAAAACAAAACTTCTCCAATTCTACATATGACCTTGCTTTGAATTCTTTTTCTCAAAGACAGAAATAATTCTGGATTCCTGATCTGGGGCTTACTGGCATGTTAGAACTACATCTCCCAGAATTCCTAGGCTCTGCTCAGATTGGTTCGAAATTCAGGAAACGTAGCACTTTCCCTAAAAGAAAGAATTGTAGAAGTCCCAGGTTGCAGGAGTCGCAAACTACCCCCTTTTGAGAGTGGTGATTTTTCTAAATTAGATGATCTGCAATTGACAGTTTCAAAATAACAAATTTTTAGCTTTTTTAAGGTTTTCCCCATACCTTTTATGATTTATATACGTAATTCAAGGTGGCAAAAACACTAATACTCCTATTTTCCCCCCACAACCCAGTGGGGTTGAGATGAGTTGTAACCCAGTAACCCAGTGAGGTGAGTTGGGGGGGGAAGGAGGAGAGAAAGAGAGAGAGGGAGGGAGGGAGAGGGGGTGTGTGTGTGTGTGTGTGTGTGACTGGCACATAGTCACCCAGCTGGCTTTCATGTCAAAGTCAGGACTTGAACTCACAGTGCCCTGCTTTCTAGTCTGGTGCTTTAACTGCCACACCAAACTGGGTTTTTTAATGGAGCTTTTCAGCTCAAATCCTGCTTGACTTTGTTATTTCATCGCATCACTGAATTACCCTACCGGCTATGTTCACGCCATACGCTTTCCCAGAGCAATTAAAAACACAGTGGCGGTATCTGCATAATTAGTTTTAAACTTGATTTGTTTTTCTAGGTTAGCATACTGTGCAAACCCAGGCTTTGGGTTAATTGATGATTCAAGTTTTGGGGAAATCTAACAAACAGATTAATTCTATAACTAGCTTGTGATTACAATCCGTGTGTTGAGACAAACTGCTTGGTGTGAACTTTTAAACAGAGTCTTGTTGAAAACCTAGGTTGCACTTGATGAGAACTCAGCCTTTCTCAATCTAGATGGGGTTTGACTACAATTCCCATCAACTTTTGGTGTGCAAATTAGTCAGGCAATATGACTGTTCTTATTCCTTAACGTATTCTGAGGTAAACTGCTGCTGAATATGAAGGCTTCATCTGACAAACCTGTGTAATAGGTTAACACATTAATCTACTGTATTTGGCTACACTGGAGGTAGCGAAATCCATCTATGGTCTCCCAAGTCTTTCTCTGTATCTCAGAGAATCTGCAGATTCTTTCTAGAACTTTTCAACCTTCTTCTTGCTTTGTAGATCAAAATGTCAGCCGTAAGTTCTGAAGTTCCAGATAATAGGAAGCCATAGCAGAGATGTACCCTATGGTTCCTGAGCCACTGCTATCAACACACCAATCTCTAACCAGGAAAACCTTTATTTTTATGTAGAAGCCTTCAGGGGTCCTAAAGGTGCTTTTTCAGGAGGAAACTGGACTCTCTGGTTTTTCTTTGAAAGACATTTTGCTTCTCATTCAAGAAGCTTCTTCAGCTCTGACTGGATGGTGGGGAATGGTAAGATTTATATTCCATTCCCTATCACCCAGTCAGAGCTGAAGAAGCTTCTCAGATGAGAAGCCAAAGATCTTCCAAGGAAAACCAAGTAAGTCCAGTTGCCTCTTGAAAAAGCACTTTTGGGACAACCATGACCTGGATGACTGAGAATCTCCAAAGACAACAAGCCATCAGGTGGAGAAAAAACACAGATAGGGCAAATTGTCCCCATGACAGCAGCTATAGTTTAAAAGGTAGCTGTTGTAGCTAGGAGGGCCTTCACACAATTACAAGTTATGTACCAGTTATGCCCACTCCTGGAACCAACGTGCCCCTTCTCACCATCACTCATGCCCTGGTAACTTCCTGACTGGGTTATTGTAAGGCATTCTACATGGGGCTGCCCTTGAAGAGTATTTGGAAGCTTCAGAGATGGTTCAGAATGCAGTAGCCTGAACAGTTTTGCACAAGACTTATGCGTGTGTCACCTCTTCTGCGGGAGCTGAACTGGCTGTCAATCAGCTTCCAGGTACAATCCAAGGTATTGGATTATCACACCTTTAAAGCCCTACATGGCTTGGGTCCAGTCTATTTGAAGGACTGTTTTTCCTCTATTTCATCCACCTGGCTCATCAGGACAGGAAGGCAGGGTATCTTGTGGGTCCCATCAATTAGGAAGGTACATCTGGTGGGACCCTGAAAAACAGCCCCCTCAGGGGTGGCCCCTTCTCTGTGGAAAATTATTCCCCCTGAGATATGAATGACATCCTCCCACCCTCTTCTGCCTTTCTGAAAGACCTCAAAAGTGTAGGATTTATCTGGGGACCACAAATGGTGATGGAGCCAAGGTCGATATGGTTGTGATGTTGTTGCCATCGGGTTGGGATGTAGTTAATGGCTTTTTATGTTTAACTTTGTGAAGCTGCCTCGTATATGAATTGTATATGTATATGAACTGGTGCATCTGTGTATGAATTGCATGGCCATGTACATTTGTTTAATTAATTAATTGACAAATGAGAGAGAAAAAAAACAAGAGGCTTACATGAATGTGATCGAGTTGATTCTGGGCGGGAGTCTCCATGATGAAGGTGACCATTTTCCCCAGATAGCGCATGTTGATCCCTCGCTGATGCATGGCTTCTGCTAAGGTGGTGCCATCCATTGGCAACATGGTGTGGTCAAGACAGTCCTTGACCTTCAAGGGAAAATAAAATTGAAAAGGGGAAAAAAAGTCTTGATTGGAGAACAGCAAGGCAGTAGCAGGTGGGGCCAACTGCTTCCTGTCTCCGCTTTCAACCTCTGGGGGTTCTTAAGAAGAAACTGGACATCTGCCTACCTAGGATGGGTTAATTAGTTTCTTATCATTTGTGATTGTGATTAGTTTCTTATGATGGGTTGATTAGTACAAGTAGTCCTCAATTTACAACAGTTCACTTAGAGATCGCTTGAAATTACAATGGCACTGAAAAAAGTGACTTTTGACCATTTTTCACACTTATGACCTTTGTAACATCCCCATGGTCACATGATTTTACGTTCGGATGCTTGACAACTGACTCACATCTATGACAGCTGAAACCTTCTAATAAGAAAAGTCAAGGGGGAGCCGGATTCACTTAACAACTGTGTTTACCAATTGAACAACTTCAGTGATTCACTTAACAACGGTAGCAAGGAAAGTTGTAAAATGGGGCAAAACACACTTAACAAATTTCTTAGCAACATAAATTTTGGGCTCAGTTGTGGTCATAAGTTGAGGACCACCTGTGTCAGGCGGAGCTCCATTCAAAATCCAGGAAAGAAATACTTAAGACTCTTTAGTTTAGAGAAAAGTTATCTTTTACTGAAAGTGAAGTGGTAGCAACCAAAGAATTCTGAATCTGAGAAATTAGGCGCGCAATTCACATATACAAAGTGATGGAAGTGTTCCCACCCCCAATAGTTCAGATGAAACTTCCAATTAGAAGTTGTGAATATGATCATGTGGGCATCTTCAGGTGGTGATGAGGCCTCTGTCCGTTGACCTTGGCATACTTTGATAACGGGTTGCAGTTGCGCAGAGAAAAGAGAGCTAAGCGAGAAATAGAAACCTAACTCTATTGTATGCTCCCCCCCCTCATTTACACAACAGAAGAATGTAACACCTCCAGCTCACTTCCCAGACTAATCCCTACCTCCCCCTCCCCCGTTTCTTATGACAGTCGAAAGATGCAAAGCGATAGTAGAAGATCTTGAAGGCTGACAACCTGTACCTTAGATTGAGGATGATTGTATTTTAGGATTATGATCATGATTCACTCCTTGTTGCTTGTCTGTACACTGAGAGCTGGTACACTAGAGATAAATTCCTTGTTTGTTCAATCACACTTGGCCAATAAAGAATTTTATTCTACTTTCCCTCTCCATTGTTGGGATGAGCAAGAGTGGGGGTCTCCAATCTTGGCCACTTTTAAGACTTGTGGACTTCAACTCCCAAAATTCCTCAGCCAACATGAGAGTTGAAGTCCACAAGTCTTAAAGTGGCCAAGGTTCGAGTCCCCTGGACTAAAGGACCCTGGTGGTCTCCTCCAACTCCACAAGTTCAATGATACTCTTCTCTTTTCCCATTCCTTAACCATGAGGCTACTGATGAAGGTTTTAATCCACTGCAGTGGCCTTCTGAAATGAGGATGAGAATCACAGGTTGCCAATCCTTGACTCAGAGGACAGTCCAAAGTCATCTTTTTATATCAGATCATCCACAAAAGAGAAGGGGTGTTAAAACCTCCCCCAAATAAGCAGCTTAGCAACCACAGAATATTCAAATTAAGCTTCTGAACACACACATCCTTCCACCCAGTCAATCACCAGGGAATAATAAAGTAGGATTGTAATTTTGAAGTGGAAGGAAAGAAGATGCAGAGAAGAGGAAGACAGTTTTTCTTCCTCCTCAGTGTAAAACTTTCGGATCTGATGCAAAATCATTGCATAACCATGGTTTGTCCATCCTTTATCCAACCTGAATGCTTTCCAGCTGTGTGGCCTTCAGCTCCCAGAATTCTCCAACTAACAAGTGGCCACTGCTGAGAATTCTGGGAGTTGAGAATTTATACATCTAGAAAATGCATAGGACGAGGAAGCCTAATTTAGTCCCTCATACTATTCTTTCAGGGTATTTAACAGGGTGCAAAGTAATGATTATCCATGTCAAAAATACTCAAAGCTGTTCTATATTATATAAGATCACCTGACACCACGCTGGATTTTATAAATGGAGAATTTGTTAACGACATGCAATTTGCTTTGCGAATTACTTAAAATGTCACGCTGCACATCGGCTAACATTTAGTGAGGGCAGAACAGTCATGCTTAACAATTGCACAGGATTCACTTAACAATGGCAACCAGAAATGCCAGAACTGCTGCCATGAGTCAGTACATGACATGAAATCCCACTCTATGACTGTATCGCTGAGCAACAGAACTTCCAATCCCAATTACCAGTGTTAAGTGAGGACTGCCTGTATGCTTTGGGTGCTTGAGCTATCTCAATGACAGCAGATATACAACCAGGATGATAGTGGTGGTAGTGGAGAGTGTATTGCTGAGTTCCAAAAACATGATCATGTAAATGCAGGACGTGGGGATGGGCCTGGCTATCACAACTGAATTGTAAGTACTCTTTGGAGAGTCCGTCGTAACTGTGAATGCTTGCTAAACGACCAGTAATAAGTCGAGGACTACCTGAATGTTTTATTTGAAGTTATTTTTTCTTAAAAAACAAAAAAATGGAATTAGCTATTCTGAATTGCATGTTAGATGGCTCGTAATATTCAGTGATTAACTATATTAAATATCAAATTTCACATAGATAAGCCTCTTTGACCCTTCTTTCTGAGCTGTGGTGGCGCAATGATGCAGTATTGCAGGCTAATTCCTCCGACTGCCAGCAGTTCGATTCTCACCAGGCTCAAGGTTGGCTCAGCCTTCCATCCTTCCAAGGTGGGTAATATGAGGACCCAGATTGTTGAGGACAAAATGCTGACTCTGTAAACCGCTTAGAGAGGGCTGTAAAGCGGTATATAAATCTAAGTGCTAGTGCTATATTGCTTTTGAGATGAGATTGGAGCATATATTGAATTGAAATATCTATTTGTAACCATAGGTTTTAGCAAAAGTATGTGGTGGAATTAATTTTATTTCTTTTTGAAGAAATTAGGGATATCAAATCTTGGTAGACATGTGTATCGTTATGCATATCAGACATATCATTTGCAAGCTCCAGATTGGGTTTTTTCCCCTTCCCATCCTCTTAACCATGTTGCTTTCTCAAGGCTGTTCCTTAACCTTTTGAATGTTCACTCACCAAGCCTGGAATTTGATACGATACTAGAAAAGCAGCTGCATCCTTCAGTAATCTCTTTTGATCCTGAATTTGCTCTTTGCTGGACTCTGGAAAGCGGACACCTGGGAGATAAGCAGATTGTGTTTTTTTCCCCCTCCCTCTTTCAGATTAAATCAAAGCAACCCCCCTAGCCCTCCATCTGCAAACTGCACAAAATCCCACCCTCAGTTCAAGGCTGGGCTGCTGAGATTGACAGCAAAGAGCCAAAGATTAGGACTTGCTGGAAAATTCTAATCCATCTAAAATACCATCCTCACCTGGAGAGAAGATATCTGGATTAAACCGTATATCAAAGGACGTGTTACTGATGGAACCAACAGCTTTGCAAGCATTCTGAATCACTTCTCTGCTTTTGGGGTCCACTGTGTGAGAAAAAAAGGAAAAGATGTGAATCAGGGTCCAAGAAAAGTTTATAGCTATTCAAATGAAAATCAAAGTATATTTGTAAGCAAATAGCTCTCAAAAGAGGAAATTGTTCCTTTTTGTGGACCTGCTGCAAAAAACCCTACATAAATACTGCAGACATGGGAAACACAAATACTGTATTTTGGGGACTATAAGATGCTCTGAAGTATAAGATTCACCTCGCATTTGGGGAGGAAAACAAGAAGAAAAAAAAATCTGCCTCTGCCTCCCAGCAATTTGCCTCCTTGCAGCAAACAGCAAACAGCTTATTCAGCTTCAGCACAGTCTGATTAGCACAAGCAGCTGATTGTCAGTTGGATCGGCCTCCTGATGATCAGCTGTTTCAGGCTGTAGGGATTGCCATCACTTATTACCGTCTCTGGGTGTCCCATTTTCGGCTTCCACAAGCCCCATTTTTGACCTGTTCCAGGTAGCGGGGATCGCAATGGGCCAAAAATGGGGCACACAAAGGCTGAAAAATGGGGCACGCAGAAGCCAAAAATGGGATGTGGAGGCTGAAAATGGGATGCACAGAGGCAGCAATAGGTGATGGCGATCCCTGCAGTCTGAAACAGCTGACAATCAGCTGCTTGTGCTAGTTGGGTTGTTCTGAAACTGACCAGGGTGTTTGCTGTTTGCTGCAAAGAGGCAAATTGCTGAGAGGCAGAGACTGAAGGGTGGGTGGGGCATCAGCAACATTTGCTATATAAGACGCACAGACATCTCCACCCATTTTTTTGGGGAGGTGGGGAAGTGCATCTTATACACAGAAAAATATGGTACTCAATTTCTCAGTCCCAGAACTCAGGTGGTCCAAATTAACTAGGAATAGAGAGGCTCAGGGCATAGTTCCCACCTCAGAATCAAAGCACCTGTTGAGTTTATCATTCCAATTCCAATCATTTCAAGAATTTATCATTCTTGGACTCTCTCATTCCAAGAGTCAGGGTGTAGCTATGGTAAACCACCTGGACTAGAAGTGGAGACCCACATTTGTGTCCTGCCTTCAGTCATGGAAGCTCCCTGAGTGACGTTAGGCCAGAAGTGGGCAACTATGGCCACTTTACGACCTTGGTTGTCAACTCCTAGTATGGCTGGTTCAGGAATTCTGGGAATTGAAGTTCCCAGGTCATAAAGATGCCATAGTTGTCTGTCCCCGCTTTAGGCCAATCTCAGTCATACAGCCATTGTGTTGCAGTGATGAACGTATCTCACTGGGAATGAGAAGAATCCAATTCTAGTCCCTCCCTCAGCCATGGAATCTCATAGAACAGGGGTGTCAAACTCATATTGTCACAGTGGCGTCACATGATGAATTGGGACTTCCCCCCTTTTGCTAAAGCAGGCAGGGGCAGGGGCATGGCTAGCAAGTGACACATCCGGCCCATGGGCTGTGAGTTTGACACCCCTGTCATCGAGTAACTATGGGCCAGTCATTCTCTCTCAACACAACCTATCTTATAAGGTTCCTCTTAGGTGGAAAATGGAAGGATGGACCACTATACATACTACCTTGAACTTCTGTATGAAAAACAGGATGTAAATCTAACCATAAATAAAACCACCTAGCGGGTGGAAATGGAGGACGCTGGAATGGCTTCCCACCACAAGTGTTGATACCTGCTCCATCATCTGATGCGATGGTCTCTGTGAGCTCTTTCACCTGCTCTAGACCAGGAGTATTATCCTCCATCTTGCTGTCTTCTAGCAGAGAGGTCTCCTTGTCTTCTACACCGTTCTCTGGAAAAGTAGTGGGACTGTTGCCGTTTCCCATCAAGGGGCTACTTGGTTTGTTCGCCTTTTGCTGCATTAACTGCAGAGCAGCCAACTTCATGAACATAAGGTACCTGTTGTAGATGACGGAAGAAGAAGAAAAGAAGAGGAGCTGATTCAATGAGCAAGGATGACAGAAGAAACAGGCCATATTAAGGCATGAGAGACTCAGACTTTCTGCATGACATTAATAGCCTACAAAGACATCACAGAAAGCACTGGAATTAAAAAGAGTTGGGATTATTGGTTTTGTAACTGCAAAATTTTAAGGCTGGGAATAAGCAACACAAGAGCCTTCCATTTCCCTGCGAGACGGATATAGCTGTACCTTTTGCAGTGGGGGAATGGAGAAGCCAACCCAAAATCAAGCTGCAGATTTTTAGGATGAAGGCAATTAAATCTGGGTAGTGCGATTTTTCCTAAAACCCACAGGAAAAAGACCCTCACTGTTTTTAGGGTACGACTGAACCCAGCAAACTAGAATATCTCTGTTAAAAATATAGCACTTAGACTTATATACTGCTTTACAGCCCTCTCTAAGTGGTTTTACAGTCAGCCTCTTGCCCCCAACACTCTGGGTCCTCATTTTACTCACTTTGGAAGGATGGAAGGCTGAGTAAACCTTGAGCCTGGGGAGATTCGAACTGCCAAATTGCAGTCAGCTGGCCGTCAGCAGAAGTAGCCTGCACTCTAACCACTGCGCCATCATTATATATATAAATAAAACAAAGGTGAATCACTGCAGTGGTTTACTTAGTAACATGGTTGGTTGTTAAATGCATTTGGCTTCCCCATAGACTTTGTTTGACAGAAGGTGCCCCTAGGGCACTGCAATTGTCATAAATATGAGCCAGTGGCCAACTGTTTGTATTTTGATCATGAGACCATAGGGATTGTTGCAATGGTTGTAAGTGTGAAAAATGGTCACAAGTCACTTTTTTCAGTGCCATTGTAACTTTGGTCATAAAGCAAATGATTTTAAGTTGAGGACTAATTAGTAAGGAACTACAAACCCTTGCTTTTCTGAAAATGCCGGTTAAGGTTGAAATAGAACCTGCTTTTTCCTATATTCAAATTATGGACAGATTTTGCTTCCATGTAATAACATTTCAGAAGTGCAGAAGCAACATATCTGAGCTGACTCTTCCACCTTTTCAGACCCAGATTCTCTGCTCTGTAGACAAGCGACTGCTTAAAACAAGGTATTCTTTGTCTCCAACCTATTTGTAACACCCATGCTCCATTGTTTGGTGTGGCTTTTTCCTATGCTCACTGAAACATGAATTTCTTACCCCCTTGGGCCACTTCTCAGCTGCAATAGTAAGATTTTAATGTTTAACTGAAGCAATTGGAAAAAAAGAAAAAAGCTGTTGTAAAGACAGGAATGAGTAGAGAAACATTTCTGGAGCTGGAGGCTTTTAACTGCCAATTTTATGAATGGATTTAACAGCAGGTGTTAAAAAAAAGAACCTCAAAATGACTGCTGCATCCACACCAATGAAGCCACACCCCTTTTTAAGTGTGTCCAAAGGAGGTGTGGCTTTGATCATGATTTATAGCTGGACTTTTCTGACCAAGAGCCACAGATGCCCCTGAAAAGGCACAGCACAATATGATGCAGCACAGAAATCACATCCAATCTAGAGGATTGCTAACTAGTTTCTTTTTTTTAAAATCCATTTGTGCCAGTTGAATTTAGAAATCTAATCTGTCTGCTAATACCCAAACCAGAGGTGCAGATGGATCCCTGAGGTTCCAGCTTTCTTGACACATTAAGATGCATGAACATGCCTCTTTTTGTTCCTGAATTTTCCAGAAATACTTTGCACAAATGTTCATGGTTACATTTTAAGAGCAGCCTCAGAATTATTTTAGTTCCCCAGCCTTTCAGAGGATAGATTTAAAAATGTTGCTTCAAAAAAATACAGAATTGCTGATCTGTATATTGGTTTATCTAATCACGGTTATTTTATTGAACAACAACCAATTTATATTCAGTTGCAGGGCCAGAATGACTTTAATTTATGGGAAAAGTCATAAAAAAACCTTGCTAGAATAGACAACCAAGGTCAATTTGAGATGGTTAAGTTTTGAGCTTTGCAGAAGAAATTTTGCTAACAAATGAATATCTGGAGTCTTTATTTTTGTGAAAAGTGCTTTGTTTTTAAGAATCACTGGTTGATTTTAATCTATGGACTCAAATGTTGTTGGTACTGTATTTGCCTTTGTAATGAAGTGTCAGTAAATCATATACATTTTATAAATACATTTTAATAATTAGCAGTTTTATATTTCCTCCATTTTCTATGCAATTATAAATGTAATAACACACAGAGGCAAAATCTGTAAAATAATGTATTTCTGGTGGGTATTTCTTTCCTTTAAGGTTGTTTTTTAATTATCTTTTCAGTTAATGACTTTAAAATTTAATTGCTTTGTGAGCTTCCAGGAAGCTTCAGCTGGTATTTAGGTAAGAAATCTTTTTTGAATAGAAATGCCTTCCTAAGACCTCTGAACAGTTAGCATAGCTATGTTGCACAATCAAGAGACCCAAAAGGTACCCCAAACAGAACCTCAACCATAACCTGCAACTCCTAATTAAGGAGTATATAGTTAGGTCTCAAGTTACAACCATTCGTTTAGTGACTGTTCAAGATTACAACTTCACTGAAGGAAATTACTTACGACTTCGCACTTATGACCACTGCAGCATCCTCATGATCATGTGATGAAAATTCAGGCATTTGGCAACCCCGCATGTATTTACAATGGCTGCAGCATTCAGAGGTTACTTGATCGCTATTTGCAACCATCCCAGTCAGTTTCCGACAAGCAAAGACAATGGGGGAAGTTGGATTCACTTAATGACCACCTGATTCACTTAACAACTGCAGTGACCAGCTTAACAACTGGGGCGAAAAAAGGTCATAAAATCGGTCGCAAGTCTCTTCACAACTTCCTTGCTTAGCAATGGAAATCTTGATTCTGTTTGTGGTTGTAAGCCAAACACTACCTGTAACTAGGTTCATAACAATAAACTACACCAGGTTAAAATGAGATTGGGGAGACTGAACGTGTTGCATCAGCTGCGCTGTGATTTAAGCTATGATTTAGTTTATTTGGGGCACAGCATGTTTGCTAGCCTAGATTCAGAGTTTGGGACATTGGGTGAACTCTATCAAAGAGTAACAAGGGCAACAGAAATCTCAAAGGAGGAACCTGGACTCCTAGATCTTCTTCTACTCCCTTACAGAGTTGAAGAAGCTTCTTGGATGAGAAGCGAAACGTCTTCAAAGAAAAACAAGAAAGTCCAGTTGCCTCATAAAAAAGCACCTTTGAGACAACCATGACCTGGATGACAGAGAATCTCCACGGACATCTCCCTTCATGTTGAAAAAAAAATGTCTTGGAGGTCCAACATGGCAGGCATGTAGTAAATCATTATTTATTAATTAGCAATTATATTGCCTCTTTCTTCCAACAGCTCAAGGGAAGTCTTTCTTAATTTGTTTTCCACAATTCTTTTGGAAGGGTAGACTTCTCAGACTGAGAAGCTGGCTATTTTCTGACAATGCATTTAACATCTGAAATAACCTATTCTCAAGGTTTGTGCAATAGATGCAGCTGTCGGCGAACAAAAATGACTGAATTCACATAAGCTAAGCCACCAAAGTACTGTGGTTAACATAAGCCACACACAGAATGCACAGCGCTGTGTGAATGCAACGGTTAGGTCTTCACTTGATCTGATTATTCATTAAGCTGAGTCTCCTTGATGAATGGGATCTGAAACTGGAATTCTTTGGTCCATGTTCAATACCTCAACAAAATTACACTGGCACAGGACTTGGCAGACGTCTTGAAGTTTTGTGGGGAATCCTGAGTAAGCTTACCAATATATTAAACTGAATTTTCCTTCAAATAAAATTGAAGGCTTATGAATGGCCGTGAAGAAAACCTTCTGCCAACAAGCCTGCAGGCCCCGATCGGGGTGTGGCACAAGAAAACTGTGGCTTTCTAGAAAATACCCCACCCTGACAGAAAACGCCCCACCCTCTTCTTCCTGCTTGGTTTTAAATGTAATTGCAATTTTAAACTTAGGATCCTTATTTATTGTTTTAATATTTCATAGTGTGTATGGACTGAATGTCTGTAAGCCGCTTGGAGTCGCTCTCTGATGAGATGGGCAGCATACAGGTTTAATTAATAATAAATAAATAAATGTTATACAGGTAATCCTCGACTTACGAATGTCATGGAGCCTACCCATTACATTCATAACCCGAGGATTCGGCAGAGTGAATCATGTCAAATGAATGTGATCGCTCCCTGCTTTTGCCCATGCATTTGCTAATCGAATGCGCAAGTTGCTAAGTGCACATGAGATATCTCAGGCTGGGGAAGGACATGAGTAATGGAACAGGCTACCTGCTTAAGACTACCCAAGATCTCCCCCGACCCACTGAGATACCTCATGCTTCCTCCCCTGGGGTACCACAATTGCTCCCTCCCCCCATCCTGCAGTGCAGGGTCACTTACCTTGTGAAGATCTAGTGAACTGTCTCCCCTCCAGCCACGGTTCCTTTCCTTGCTTGCAATCTTGGCACAAAAAGCGTTTGCAAGCCAACAAGACTTTGGGGCAGCGAAATCGCACTGTTTCAAGCCTCCCATCAGCTTGCAAATGCTTTTCGTGCCAAGACTAGAAGTTTCTGGCTCAAGGTAGTCATCAATTCTATTGAGCCCAAAATTTCTGTTTCTAAGTGAGATTTTGTTAATTTTGACCCATTTTACGATCTTTCTTGCCAGAGTTGTTAAGTGAATCACTGCAATTGTTGTTAGCAATATAGTTAAGTGAATCTGGCTTCCCCATTGACTTTGCTTGTCAGAAGGTTGCAAAAAGTGACCACACTGCAACCGCCCTAAGTGTGAATCAGTTGTCAAGCAGCTGAATTTTGATCACGTGATCAGGGAAAGGCTGCAACAGTTGTAAATGTGAAAAATGGTCATAAGTCACTTTTTTCAATTACGCTGCAACATTGAACTGTGTGAACTAAATGAACTGTTGTAACTCAAGGACTACCTGCACTCAACTATAGTGATTCACTTAACAACTGTGGCAAGAAATATTATAAAATGGGACAAAATTAACTCAACTATGGTCTTGCTTAGAAATGGAAATTTTGGGCTCAGCTGTGGTCATAAGCCGAGGACTACCTGTAATAAGATGGGAGCAAACTTAGGGAACAAAAGAGAAAGAAATACCAAGGCGATTCACCTATGTTCCACAAAGGCATCAACCAGCTCTTGCCGGAGACAACAAAGCTTGTGCCGGTGTTGCTTGGGGAAGCCCATCTTCTGACATTCTTCTGGCATTTCTTCCCCCTCCACTGGTAGAAAATTCAGGTCAGGGGGGAAAGTGCGGAGCAAGTCAAGGATGTAATGGCGCCCGTCGTTG
This sequence comes from Laticauda colubrina, assembly GCA_015471245.1. Classification (NCBI taxonomy): domain Eukaryota; kingdom Metazoa; phylum Chordata; class Lepidosauria; order Squamata; family Elapidae; genus Laticauda; species Laticauda colubrina. The sequence continues at coordinate 23,166,098 of BLBF01000036.1, read as the reverse complement.
CCAATGATCCCTTTGCATTCCACAGAAGAACACAACTCTACCTCTTCGCTCTTGTCGTTGAGGACCAAGTGTTTCTGGATCTTCAACGGCCGGCTGGTTTTCTCTAGCAGCTCCAAATACTTGGGGTGGGAGACAACTGTCTTGCCAAAGTCTATGGAGCCATAGATGACACTTTGTTCTTGCTCCCGTTCGAGAATGCCTGGAATGATGGACTGAGCCGTCACCCGATACCCTCGATAGTCCACCACCACTGTGCCCAGGGTGTATAGTCCTTCAATGTCCACAGCATTGTATGTCCGGACCCCATTGAGATCATTGGTTGGGGCCACATAAGCTGCCACATCCCCTCCAAAGTCCTTATAGTGGTCCCGGACATCAAAACCCAAACTGAAGAAGATGTTGTTCCAGATAAACATCTGCATCTTGGTTTCCTCACTCGGATTGATAGCCATCACGTTGCCATCGATGACGGCCATTGCACCTCTGGTGGCTGCTGCGGTGAAGTCACTGTGCACCTGGGAAGGATGAAACAGTCAAAGGATGACTAGGTTGCGAGAACGGTGACATTCCTCAATTTAGTCAAATATTCTGCATGTCTCTTTCCAAGTATAGGTGCTCCTTGACTTACAAAGTTAGTGACCAATGGAAGTTACAACGGAACTGAAAAAAGTGACTTATAGCAATAGCACTTAGACTTATATACCGCTTCACAGTGCTTTACATCCCTCTCTAAGAGATTTTAGAGTCAGCATATCGCCCCCAACAATCTGGATCCTTGTTTTACCCATCTCGGAAGGATGGAAGGCTGACTTATGACCATTTTTCACATTTATGACCATTGCAGTATCCCCATACTCATGTGATCAAAATTTGGATGGTTGGCAACTGACTTGTATTTATGATGGTTGCAGTGTCCTGGGGTCACACAATCACTTTTTGTGACTTTCTGACAAGCAAAGTCAATGGGAAAGCTAGATTCACTTAAACAACCGTGTTACTAACTTAACAACTGTGAGAAAAAAGATCACAAAATTTGGGCAAAATTCACTTAGCAACTGTCTTGCTTAACAGCAGATATTTTGGGCTCGATTGTGGTCGTAAGTCGAGGATGATTTGTGTACCCCAACCCTTCACTTCTGATTAAAAAGGACTTCATTGGACAATGCTCTGTTAAAGACTCTGGGTGACTGCTGTCAATCAAAAATGTTGGATTTGCATACTGAGACCACATCTGTGCAGCGCACTGTCAAATCCCATGCACCTGGGCAAGATTAAGCAAGCAAGAACGGCACAGATTTTAGCAAAGCTCCTTTAATGCTAGGTTAGGGAGAACGCATCTTCCTAAAAACACTGGGAGCACTTTCCCAGCTTCACTTATAATTAAGGCTCTTTGAATGAAAAATTTCTTCCCAGGCTTCTGGACACCTGAGCTAAGTTGCCATTCGTGAGATAAGCTGCCAGCTCATTCACCTGTCTCTTGCTTGCTCATGTCTGAGATCATTTCCCTAACTTTCCCAGCCTTGTTAAACTCGCTCATACTTTCTAAGTGAGAGATCAAACAGTGAATACCTTTCAGATGACACAGTAGATCATGTCTGATTAGGGTTTCTCAATCCCCCCCTTTTTAAAGATCGACTAATGCTTGCTCAGATTTGTTTTTGGTTGCAAAAATGAATGAAATGTTTTCACAGTTGCCCAACTGGAGAAGAACTATTGCATGCAAAAACCTAACCATTTCCATTGTCTATTATTCATGTTATTAAATTATTGTCTATTATGAATATTATTATTCATATTATTATTGTCCATATTCCATTGTCTATTCTGCCTTGCCTTGCGCCTTTCTCCTTTCCTTTCCTTTCCTTTCCCCTCTCCCTTTCCTTTCTCCTCTCCCTTTCCCTTCCCTTCACCTTCCCTCTTCTCTCCTCCCTTCTTTTAATCTTAGCTTTATTTTTGATCAACTCATGGTGATATATAGCCTCTATTTTTCCCACAACAATCCTTTGTATCCTGTATTTTTTATACCTGCTTTTATTTATTTGCATTCGTAAATTTGGTTCTTTTTCATTTTTGTAATTGTACATTAAAAAAAAACACAATACAAAAAGTAATCCTCCCAGATATACCAAGATAACAACGAAAAGGGGAAAGCTTCTTCTTCTTTTTTTTTTTTTTTTGGGGGGGGGGGGGGAGATTCCATCCTGTCAAGCTGCAGAATATAACAGAGAAAATATTACAATGAAATAACTTTTTCTTTTAAATAAAGGGAACCACCAAATTTTGCTTTTTCTTATTATTTATGCTAGCTGGAGAATTCTGGGAATTGAAGTCTACAAGTCTTAAAGTTGCCAAGTTTGGAGGCCTCTGATTAGGCTCAGGAATTAAGGCCATGGTGCTAATTGAATTGATTCAAAGAATCAACAACAGGAATTTAGAAGCTGGCGTGATTCATCTCAGCACTTCTCAACCTTGACAACTGTAAAATAAGTGGACTTGTAATCCCAGAATTTTGGCTGTGGATGAACTTCTACTGTGTGTTTATTTCTACTGCAATGCTGGCTGGGGAATTCTGGGAATTGAAGTCCACACATCTTCAAGTTGCCAGTTGCCAAGATTGAAAAAGATTGAACTAGCTTAATACTACCTACAGCTTAAGTAGGTTACCTGGTAGCTTCCTGATGTACAAAACTTCACCTTCCACCGATTCCAACCAACATAGTCTGAACAAGGTTGCATAAGAATTGTAATCCAGCAGTTTTAGGCTGCCAATTCTTCTAATTCTAGTAGTTTTAGGCTGCCAATTCTTGACCTACCCTGACTGGCAGTGGCTATTACTGTTCCCCTCCAAGTCTTCCTATTGACTGAACTTTCAACAAAGCAGCAGTTCTGATGCTAAAGTCGGATTCTTCTCTGTTGCCCTCAGTCAGACGGACAATTTGCATCTCCCATTATCTGGAATTTAACTAGGGAAGCTAAGGATTAACCTTAGAACTTCTGGTATGCCAAATTACAAATAGCTAAACTTTGACCACTAACCTATGATCTCTTTCTTAATGAGAATCTGAGGGGTTTTGGGACTAAAACAATCACCGGGCCACAGTCACCTCTTATGCAAGAAATATCCAACTTTAGCAATTTACCTTTGCTTTCAGCAATCGGGTGGCTTATTTCAACTTTTTTAGGAAAAGGATTAGTCCTGTAAACTTTAATTATTGACCAAAGGAAGCAAATTTTATCTTGTATGGCTGGAAATTCTACTACTGTGCCTTGCCTTAAACCAGACTCCATGCTCTTGCTGAAAAGTAGCCTCCTCAGACAATTGGCAAGTTCCAATTTAGCACTGAGCACAAAAGTAAAAATTGACTTGGTTTTCACCCTTCATAACGATAAGGACTAGAAATCTGTGTTTGTGTTGGTTGCTGTGTCTTTCTCGATTTGTTTAGTTCCTTGCAGGGTTTGAAAATTACCTTAAAGATCGCTCGCTCCCTCAACAATCTTTCCGGCAGATTTTTGCGTGGCAGTTCTCGGGTTGTCTGCAATTCTTCATTCCAATCTCTGGTCTGAAAATAGATCAGGGAAGAAGCTAAATATGTTAAATGCAAGCACACAAAGGAACCAACTTTCCAACTTTTATTTGGGCAGAAATACAGAACATGGCCATTTACTATTGTCTTGGGCTCACTGAAAGTTTCTGGCTTTTTGAAACCATGTTTTCTTTTTGAGCTGAGCTACTGTATTTCACTCTACCGGGATTAACCAGAATTATCTATGCCTTGCCAGTTCAAATGGATCAAGAAATGGTGGCTTCTCAGCAGTCAAACTGGGCAGGAGCTTGTTTGCAAGAGAACAGCTCATGAGCTTTTTATTCATTTTTTAAATTTATATATCAAATTTAGAAAACCCTACCCCCATCTCATCACAGAGCAATTTTTATTTTAAGAAGGCAGGAACTGATTTTTTGCATCTACCTTATTATCTTGTGTGTAAACATAATTTAGCAGCTCCCAACAGAAACAGTAAATAGTTTGCAGTAATTTGAAGAGAGCAGGTAATATGCCATTTAAATTCAATTTGCACTGATTTATGAAAAAAAGATAAAGAATACATCGGAAACAACAAATGGTGATGTTAAACGTGAGTGGTATCCAAACGCAAAATGTCTGCTAGGTCTAACTGAGGTCTGTTAAAACAATGATTTATAGGGTGTGAACTACATAATGTACTCTTATTCATTAAGTGACTTTAAAAGATCAGTGCATTTTTTTAAAAGAAGGTTTATTCCCTAAAAGGGCTTCTCAAAGCACTTGATTAAATGGAAGGAGACATAACAAGCACTTAAACAAAGGTCTTAAAGTGAAATTGAGCTGAGTTACAACATTAAATCATACATTAAAAGCACTTTTCAAGACTGCAAAGAGTTGTTAATGTGTGTCAAAATAAACAGATGAAACTGTTCAAAACTAAAATGGTTATTTTAATGAAACTGTGGACTTTTTTTGTCTATGGAGATTTTTATAAGTATAGAAGCAGTATGTGCTATTGCTATTTCAAACCAGTAGTCCTCTCTGTCCAGAATGTGGACTTTGCTGTGTTCAAAAGAACAACCTTTGTGTTTCAGATGCAGATGGACTGCTAAACCTTATCCTGATGGGTTTGTTCTCTTGTGTTGTCATATAGATTTGTGAAGTGATTGTTTTGTTTCCCCAATATATATAATCTGCACGTATGTCATTGCATTGTATTGCATTTATCACATTGCTCAGTTTGTGTCTGGATGTTTTATTCTTGGGGTGGACAAGCTTCTGCCTTAATGTATTCTTGGGTTCAAAATGTGCACGGATGTTGTGTTGGCTGAAAATCCTCCTGAGCTTTTCAGATATTCTTACAATTTATGGAATGACAATATTGCTTCGTTTGTTGTTCTCTTCTTTGTTTGTTATGGAGGAACTTCTGCTGGGATAGCCACAAGTTCTGAGAAATTTCTTAGATGAGAAGTGTAAAATTTCCAAGGAAGAAAGAAACAGCCAAGAAAGTCCAGTTGCCTTTTGGAAAAGCACTTTTGGGATGTGTGGACTTTTTTTCATTCTCTCACTTCTGCAGAAAAAACAATTACTACCAACCTCCCTTCCATCGAGGACCTGTATACTGCACTAATCAAAAAGAGGGCTGTGAAAATATTTACAGACCCCTCACATCCTGGACATAAACTGTTTCAACTCCTTCCCTCAAAAGGAGCACTGCACACCAGAACAACTAGACACAAGGACAGTTTTTCGCTGAAAACCATCACTCTGCTAAACGAATAATTCCCTCAACACTGCTCAACTATTACAAAGTCTGCACTACTATTACTGTTAATCTTCTCATCACCCCTTCTCACCCATCCCCTCCCACTTGTGACTGTATGACTGTAACTTTATCGCTTGTACCCTTACAATATATATTGACTGTTTCCTAGTAAGACTTGATTGCTTACTGTATCCTATGATTTTCATTGTGTTGTACCTTATGATTCTTGATGAAAGTTTTTCTTTCATGTATACTGAAAGCATTTGCACCAAGACAAATTCCTTGTGTGTCCAACCACCCTTGGCCAATAAAGAATTCTATTCTATTTTATTTCAAGACCCTCAAATTCCCATATAAAATAAAAATATATCTTTGTACAAAAAAGGGTCAAAAAAGAAAACCAATGAGTTTCTGCTCTTCTAATTTCTGCTCTTTTTCCCCCTCCAAGTAGCTTTATAAAAGATTATAATTACAAAACATAACAAACAAAATGCAAACTGAAAGAAGAATAGAAAGAGAAATATATTAAATGAAAAGAATTGAAAGAAAAAAGAAAAGAAAAATAAGAAGAAAAGAAAAAGAAATATATAAAGAAGTAACTTTCCACCTTTATTCCAAGTACAAACAATTTTAAGAACTTTTCCCCTATTCTTAAATTATAACCAATGATCTCTTTTCTCCACAGCCCATCTATATCTATAAACAAATCCATAAATTATCATTATTTCAGTTCCGGTATCAGCAAAAGTCCATGAAGGGTTACCAGAAATAACAACACAGCTATTTTAAGTTTGATCTGATAAACCAATTTCAAGCCCATGTCACACTGAACCAATGGATGCAAAAAGGATGTAAAATGGACAAAAAACCTTGCCATCCGTTGGTTAACGCGATGTATCCGTTCTGTACTCACTGCCTCCGTTTTGCTTCCTCTCTATCCGTCCAGCATCCGTTTATGGAAGTTTCATCCGCTCCAAAAGTTTTGGACTGCCTAAAACTTTTGCGTGGAAAATGTATCCAGTTCGTCCGTTCTCAATCCGCTACGCGTCCGCTACGCATCCGCTATATCCGCTTGGCGTCCGCTGCGCGTCCACGCAACTCGCATCCGCCTGGACGCAGGGAGGAAGCGGAACGGACGCGGAACGGATGCAGAATGGATGCCTAGTGGATGCAGCATGGAAACAAAGCGTTTAAAACGGAAAAAACGTTTGCAGAGGGGACCTATCTCGGATATTAAGGATGTCTACAGGATGCCTACAGGATGCCTAGCGGAAAACCTATACTGCCTATAAAAAGGGGGAGCAACTCGCCTGCATCTCACTTTCAGAACAGCAGCCCAGCGGTGCAGACCTCTGCAGCTTTCATCTGCCTCTTCCTCTTCCACAGCATCCAGTCATGTCCACCGTGGATTGTGACAAAGTCCTTTCGGCAGCCACCATCCTTCTGCAACAGTGCGAAATCATCTAAAGGCTCTGTGAACTCTACTACGGGAAGAAAAGGAGGCACCCAAAAAAAGTCTGGGTCCAAAGATGGTTCGCCAGAAGAGCAGAGGACGGACTGTACAACAAGCTGATGGTGGAGCTCAGGAGCAAAGACACTCGGGCGTTCCAGAACTTCATGAGGATGCCTCCAGCCATGTTTGACGAAGTTGTGCAGCGGCTGACACCCAGGTTGACCAAGACAAACACCAACTTCCCGCCCAGCCTGGAACCTGGGCTCAAGGTGGCACTCACTCTGCGCCACCTGGCCTCAGGGACCACCTACAGGAGCATGCAGTACGGCTGGAGGGTGCCACCCAGCACCATCAGCACTGTGGTCAGAGAAGTGGTGCAGGCCATCATCGAAGAATACAAGGAGGAGCTCCTCCAGTGCCCCTCCACTGAAGAAGGCTGGAAGAAAGTTGCAGAGCAGTGGTATCAGAGGTGGAACTTCCCCCACACCGTTGGAGCCATAGATGGCAAGCACGTGGCCTGCAAAGCTCCAGCCAAGTTGGGGTCCACTTATCACAACTACAAGGGCTTCTTCAGCATCATCCTCTTCGCCATGGTCGATGCTGACTACAAGTTCATGTACATCGATGCTTCAGGCAACGGCTCATCTTCAGATGCCCAGGTATACAATGCCAGTCACCTCAAGGAGGGGCTGGAAAGCAACCTCATGGTGGGCTTCCCAAATCCAGACCCGCTGCCCAACGACAAGCAAGATGTGCCCTACTTCTTTGTGGGGGATGACGCCTTCTCCCTCACAACCTACCTCATGAAGCCTTACACCTCCAAATACCTCACCCGTGAAGAGAAGAACTTCAACTACAGGCTGTTCAGGGTAAGGCGGGTGGTGGAGAACGCCTTTGGCATCCTGGCCAACAGGTTCCAGGTACTTCTCACCAACATGCAGCATAGCCCAGAGACCGTGAGGAGGATCGTGGAAGCTTGCTGCATCCTGCACAATCTCATGCGCACCCGCTACCCAGTTTTGCAGAACAGGCTCGTGGACCTCCAACAAGGCAATGGGGACATGGAGCCTGGGGAATGGAGGCAAGGGCAAAACCTGATCGACACTGAGGATGTGCAAGGCCCCAACAGAGCCTCACGTGAGGCGAAGAAGCAGCGCAACCTCTTGAAGCACTGGTGCAACTCCCCAGCTGGAGCAGTGGATTGGCAAGACAGGATGGTAAATGCTTAATGGATGCTTCCTTCAGCCTGTCTCATCACACGGATGAGATTGGGCCATGTATGTTTGGTTGGCCTACAATGAACAGGGCGTTTAATAAAGAGTTGTGTTTATGTTGACATGTGTGGATGATTGATTATATTGTTATTGATAATAAAGGGCCATAGGTGTGGCTCCTGGGAGGGTGGACCATCCAGTCCCACTATGCTTGCACTGGAGGTTTATCTATCCCACAGGTATTACCCATCCCAAAGGTATCCCTGCCCATCCCACAGGTATTACCCATCCCAAAGGTATCCCTGCCCATCCCACTGCTATCCTTACCCATCCCACAAGCATGCAAAGGCTTAAACCATTTCTGAAAGTTTCCACCAAGACTTTATTAAAAAAAAAAGAAATGAAGCAAGTGTGTGAATCATAAATAGACTTTATTAACAACAAGCTATAAGACAAAAATGAGTCTCTGGCACTCCTCTTGGTCGCTCAGTCTCAGGGGTGAAGGGTCCAGGTGCTGTGGAGGTGGCTGGTGCTGGAATGCTTATCATCAGCTCCTCCAGAAGCAGAAGCAGCAGAAGCGCCAGCCCCAGAAGAGCGAGCCCGTGCTGCAGAAGCCTCAGCAGAACCAGAGTGAGGGCCAGGGGGCGGGATGGTAGCCCTCTCCCTCTTGCCAGGGCTGGCAGCAGATGGCTGAGGCTTGCTGTGCTTCCGCATGGTTGTGGGGTTGCTGGCTGGCAGGGAGGCTGGCAGGAACCAAGGCTGGCAGGGAGGCAGGCACCAAGGCAGACAGCAAGGCTGGCAGGCAGACATGCAGGCAGGGCAGGCAAGGCAGCCAATCCGTCCGGCAGCAGGTCTTTCCTCTGAATGGCGACCTGCTTCCGAGCTGTTTCCGTTATATCCGCGGGGCGGATGCAATGCATCCTCCCCGCATGCGCAATTAACGCCAGGCATCCGCTAGGCTTCCGCTGTGCATCCGCTTCATCCGTTCGGCGTCCGCTCTGCATCCGCTTGTTCCGTTCCGCATCCGCTTCGCTGAGGCCCCCGGGAAGCCCTGCGGTTGAGCCATCCGCTCCCATCCGTTTCCATCCGCTGGGCTTCTGTTCCGCATCCGCTTTGCATCCGCCCTGCGTCCTCCCCGCGTCCGTGTTATCTGCTCCGGTTATGCAAATTTTTGCCCCTTTTGAGAGCGGATAACAACGGATGGAACATTTTGCTCGTCCGCTGTGTCCTTTTTGCATCCGTTGGCCAGTGTGACATGGGCTTTATATTCTTTCCTTTTACTTCTAAAGATCTTTATCTTTAGTCCACCAAAACAATGTCACAGGACTTATTTTAATTTTATCCCTTCTCAGAGATTCTTCAAAGTTTTAACAACTCTTTTTTGTAAGTGGAATATGGAAAAATTATCTGGGTCGCTCTCTTGGTCCTTGCATATCCCTTTCCGTTATTTTTTTTAAAAAAAATCATGTGGCTTCTTTTGTAATGTCTTTGTAGCATTTTTTTCCATGTAATTCTTGTAACCTGTCACTCAGTCTTTGTCTTGTCAGGAAAAACCAGTCCCTCTTTTCTAACAACTTTTGGTCTATTTCTAGAGGCAAATATTGCTGTTGACACTGTTAATATTACTACTGACTCAATGTTTCAAAAGTGTCCTTCAATATTTCCAGTATTAAGAATATTTTGTGTCAATCTGTAACTGTTAATCGTATTTGTGTGTTCTTCTTTAATTGAAATCTTTAGTTCCCCCTAATGTCTAATTTTTAAAATCTTATTGCTATTTTTAAACAATTCAAAACAATTTAACTTTCCCACAGGAAATATTCATTATAATTAATCCAAAAGTCTTATTTCAAATTTATTTGGACCTTTAATTCATTTATAACTTTCTAAAAAAAATTAAAAATAGCTTTTTGCTATTTATGTCAATTTCTTTTTTAAGGTCTGAAGCTTGTAGTTAGAATTTCTTTCACTAAGGATTGAATTACCAGTGTTTTCCGATTTGTCTCTCCAAAGGGTTCTAATAACTGAGAAGTAGCGAGTAAGCAATTTCTGAATGGGGTTTGAAAAGTAAGTATGCAAATCCAGTGTACCTTTAAGACACCAACCGTGGTTGGACAAGAGTGCCATTACTTTGTCTCCCAGTTCTCAAAACCTATTTTTGTTTGGTAGTGTCCTAGAGAGGAGCAACTATCACTTGTGGAGAATTTCCCATCCTCTCTTTGTTCAGAGAGATGTGAATTCTCCATGATTGTCTGTCTGCTTTACTTTTCACAGGCTTGTCTTCAGTTCATCATTTCTTCCTCCTTTTTTCCTTCTGATCTTTAATTATATTAGAAACAAGAAATTGCCCAGAGGTTATCAGCTTTCCTTTGGTCTCATCAGGCCTCAAGACATTTGTTTCTCAAAGTATTTTTTTCCTTCATGAGACTTAAAAGGTACATCATGGATGATAAGAATTAATGGAATGTAGAGACAGTCAGTGAAAGCAAATCAAGAAATCCACAAAGCCCAGTGTGTCTTTACCTGTCCCGGGATATGTTCTTCATAGCCCAGTCTAGAGGTGTAAGCATCTTCTGCTCTCACACAATCCATGACATGTTCGGCTAGAGGAGCTGTCCACGTGTATACTTGGAAGGGGGTGGATATTCTCTCTAGTGGGTGCCTCTGGACCCTGGTTTGGAATAAAATGAAACACATTACTACCACTCTTCTAAAACACACTTTTCCCCCCTAAGTCTAAAAAATTCCAAACTAAGATTAACATATTTTTTAAACAATGGAACGAAAAGTTGTGCTAACTCTGCTGACTGCAAGGTTCCTCTTTTACAAATACTGCTTTTTTCCCCTTTACTATGGATGTTTTGTTCTAGTTCATTGTAGAAATTCCTACTGAACTTCAGTGTTATATGCCATCAAGAACCCTAACTGATTGAGCAGCATGCATGTTTAAATAATAATTATTATCTAGCTAGGTTTTTTCAATGTGGGTTCTGAAATGAGATGTTAAATATTTACGATGGGTTTTTTAAATGGTTATTTTCCTTGGGTGCTCTACCAGTAAAAAGCAAGAATTACAAACAAATATGTAAAAATAAATAAATAGCCAGTTTCATGTAAGATATTGGTCTAGAAACCAGGAAACTCTGAGTTCTAATCCGACCTTAGGCATGAAAACCAATGGATGATGAAAAATTAATGATAAGCAACATATAGATTAAATGCTTACATTCACTTAAATTGTATATACTTGTAAATAATGCACAAAATAGTAGTATAAGATGAATGCCACAAACTGTTAATGTCAAAATATTTACACTTTTTGTTTGTTTTAAAGTTATAAAAGATTAATACAGTTTATTTTAAAAAAAAACATGAAAACCGGCTGTGTGACTTTGAGCTAGTCACTCTCTCTCAGCCCAGTCACCTTACAGATATCACTTATGAAATAATAAAGGCAGGGATAAACATTTGATAAATAATAATTTGTGCATCCTTAAAATGCTTGTAACCAAAGAATGAAAAGGAAACAAAAAATGAAAAAATGATTATCAGCTGAAATGCATAAAGCAGGGGTCCCCAACTACTGGGTCCCGGACCGGTACCAGTCCGTGGATCATTTTGTACTGGGCCGCAAAAAATGAATAATTGTGATTAAAATATATATATAAATATGTTTTTAGTAAAGAAATAGTAATGAAGCCCTTTACTATTGGGGAAGAACTGATTTTGCCGGTCCTTGAAAAAGTGTTTCTGCGTGAAACTGGTCCCTGGTACAAAAAAGGTTGGGGACCACTGGCATAAAGGATGTGTGTGTGAGAGAAAGAGACAATGAGAGAAGGAGAGACTGTAAAAAGTTAATAGAGAAAAAATACCGTTTCTTCTGCAGAGCTGCAAAATTTCTTTTGAAAATGGGGCTAATTTGGTTCAGGAGCTCTACCAGGGAATGGCTGAGGAAACTGGGATTAGCAGGTTTAGGGTTGAAGTTATAAGCTGTGGACCTGCAAGGAAGAAACATGAAGACGCTTAGTAGCAATGCTATGGCTAACAATAGCCTAACCTTTACCCAGCCACCAAGGTATTCAGCAAACCAGAAGTCAACCCCAGATTTGATTCTGCAGATTCTGGATGTAACAGGCTAGTTATTGGTGTCTGATCAACTCAACTCTTCAACTCAAAGGTTTCTCATGGGGAACCAGGTCCCACTAATCTGCTGTTGATTGCCAATTTGACCTCTGTGAAGAAGTACTCTGTTGGAAGTTCAGGATTCAAGTGCAACATCCCATTTCCTCCAAAAACAGATCCATGGTCAACACTCCTTGGGCTCCAGCTTCTCCAGTCAGTCCCCTGGCTCTTTTGGTGTATGACTAGTCCTTGCCATGGGAATGGGCAGGCTCTATTATGCTTTCATGTCATGACAGTCATAAAATGCATCAGTCACAATTTTGTGGCCTTTTTCTTTTACAGTGATCGTTAAGCGAATGCAGCATCATAAAGAGAATGCAGCAATTATTAGGTGAATGTTACAGCTGTTGAACAAACCAATGGCTCACTAGGTCAGGGGTCTCCAACCTTGGCAACTTTAAGACTTGTGGACTTCAACTCCCAGAGTTCCTCAACCAGCTGGCTGAGGAACTCTGGGAGTTGAAGTCCACAAGTCTTAAAGTTGCCAAGGTTGAAGACTCCTGAACTAAGGCAGCAGTCCCCAATCTTTATGGCTCTACGAGTTGGTGGGAGGGTGGGGAGAGAGAAACCAGACCGCATAAGCAGCGGGTTGGTGCATGTGCGCACCAACCCGTCGCTTGCACAAGTCAAGTGGCACACAGGCTCATGCACCAGACAACTCATGTGGCACAGTCAAGTGACCATGGGGAGGGCCTGACTGTTGGAACTTTGAATCCGGACTGTAAATCCCCATTTTCGGGTTGACTGTAATTTGAACCAATCGCTAAGCAGCAGGTTGTAAGTCTAGGATTATTGCCTGCTCTTGCTTCCTCTACTTGGTGGTACAAACATGATTGTACAGAATCCCTATGCAACCTGCCAGTTTTCATTTTGTGGCCCAAGTCCCATCCAAAACCCAATTGGGCCCAAATGTAGAGGTTACTTTAAAAGAAAAAATAGGTGTCTTTGGTGTTGAAGATGCACAAGAAACCCATTCTCCTAAAATGCCTTATTTTTTCTTTCTTTCAAAAAGATCACCCAAATCCTGCCCTCTTTGGGAGCACTGTCCTTTTGCTGCAGCCCTCATACCTCTGTTAGTGAACAGCATTTTGGTGATATTAGCATCAGCATTATGATTCAAACCCAGGAACAACAGAAATGATATTGGAATTTCCAAATTTGAATAGAAAAATGATGCAGGATCCAATCTGGGTCGGTCACTGGGACCAGAGTTTTCATCTTCCCAGCTTTCGGACTTGTGCTAGAGCCCATCCTCCAGCACGAGTCCGAAAACTCGGAAGAGAAAACCTCTGGTCCCAGTGACTGATCCAGATTGGATCCTGCAACATTTTCCTGTATATATCCATGCATATTCACCTTCATTTATGAGAAAAATAGTAATCATCAGAAATGGCAAATTCTACTCACAGTGTGAATTTAATGTAAGGTCTCACAGACTGTCTCCCAAAATCAATGAGCAGTCATTTGTTCAAAGCACAGGTGTTCACCCAAAAAAGAGGGGCAGACTGTCCACAAAATAAGGCTCTGAGAGACCAGCATTAAAAACAAAACATTTGGCATTTGACAAGGGGGCGGAGAAAAAAGTCAAGATATTTAGCTACTTACTGATTGAGGTAGAAACCTCGGGTGGATGCGGTAATGCTGACATGTCGATCTTCTACCGTGATGACATACAGGTACATGAGATCTCCGTGCATCTTGCGATTGCCAGGTGGTGGATTCCAGCCACTCATAGTTAGGACTTTTAGGCACTGTAAAGGCTTGGGGGAAGAGGGGTTATGGGAAGAGATTAAGAGAGAAAATTTAAAGGCGAGCAAGAGCCACAGGTTTACAGTACATTCGCTCTTGGGAGTGTCTTTAAAAGAAAAAGCACAATGCAAACAATTCAGATAATCAATCAATGGCTTTGTCGTTTCTGTCTCTTTTTGGTAGTTAATAACTCAAGGATTTGCATTCCAGCTACTTCTTCTGAATTAAAATGGTGAATTACAAAGCTCTCAGTTGGTATATTACTCCTTACATGGGGAGAGTGACAAGAATTCCTCTATTCCCAAATTATCTTTGTCTCCACTTGTCTTTCTGTTCTCAATTGGTTCCAAAGCCTCAAATTTTAGAACACTGTTTCTCAACAACACAGACTCCAACTCCCAAAATTCTTAATTCATCCACATCTCTTATGTGGCCTTTGATATGAATTTGTGTTTTATCAGAGAAGAGTATTTTGAGATAGTTACTGGGTGGATTTACTCATTTCCCTAAACCATGATTTGATTGGAATGAAGAGATTCTATCACATCATATGTGTTAAACCAGAGTTTACAAACTACAAATTAAAGGTAGTCTTTGACTCACAACTTTGTTTAGTGACTGTTCCAAGTCACGATGGTACTAAAAAAAGTGACTTATGACTGGCCCTCACACCTATGATGTTTGTAGCATCGCGAGTCATGTGATCAAAATTTGGATGCTTAGCAACCAGATATATTTATGACAGCTGCAGTGTCCTAGGGTTATGTGATTGCCATTTGTGGCCTTCCCAATTGGCTTCCGACAAGCAAAGACAATTGTCAAGGCTCCAACAATACACACCCATTCAAATCATAAGTCTGGCCGCATCTCTCAGAAGAAAATAAATTGATTAGAAGTGACTACGTTGGCGTTACCTGGGTGCAGCCGACTCTAAGACACATCATTCATTTCACCCTTGACCCTGGTCTTCCCCCTACCCCCTGGATGTATATTCTCCAATGGGACACATCCATAGCCAAGAGTCATCAATTATGCTCTCCAGGAATAATCTTGCGCACCAACAGCTTCGGCTGCCTAGCAATTATCTGAAGCATTTAAGGAATGCCCTACTTTCCCCACTCTCTTTCTGGCCAGGTATTTTTTAGTTGACAATAATGAAGGAAGACAGATTTGCTTAATGACCAAGTGATCCACTTAACAACTGCAGTGATTCCCTTAACAATCATGGGAAGAGAGATCATAAAATTGCATGTAACTCACTTATCATGTGCTTTGCTTAGCACTGGCAATTCTGGTCCCAAATATCATAGTCATAAATCAATAGCTTTACAATCATATAAATCAATAGTCATAAATCAAGGATTATCTGTGTATTATATTTAGTGCAACGCAATAAACCACTGTCCTGCTTGACTGTGGTGCTGTATTTATGCTTCATGAAGTCTTGGTGGCATCTTACATTTAAAAATGGTTTAAATGTAAGAGAGAAGCAGCTCTGGACTTTGTCCTTCTAGTGACTGATTGCAGAGGAATAATTAACAGCCTCTTTTATGGGAAGGTACTTGGATTCAGAAAATTGTTAATAATTGAAATACACTTGGGGTATTTTGTCCTGCAGTAAAATCCAGGGGTTTTTCCTAGGCTGGGAAGTGGGTAGAATCATAGAGGCAACCAGAAAAAGATGACGATTTGGGAGAAAGTGATTTCCACGAAAACTCCAAAAAGTGACCACTCCTCAAATTGATCTCCATTTACAACATAGAAAGGTTCTAAGGTTGCAGAAAGAGATCTGAACTTGAAATGACTATGATGCAAGCACAACTCTGCTCTTCATTCCTTGCAGTTGCTTCTCACTGAGGGGATCTTTTGTATTTGGAGCAGTTCATACTCAGAATATTTCCCCTATCCATTAGAAGCATTCTTCAAAAGGAAAACGGTCTTCTGAGGTCACGACATAAGCCTAAGATTGAAAATCAAGCTTGTCAGATGTTCCACCTTTTCTATCATGCTCTACGGAGTAGAGAACTGGTCTCTGACAGAAAGCCACTTGAAGAGACCACAAGCATTTGAAATGTGGACTTACAGACAGTTATCAGCTGGGTTGACAAAATCAGAAATTATGAGGTGATAAGTTGCCTGGGAAAACCAAGGAAAATGATCCAAATAATAAAAAAGCAAAAGTTAGAATATTTCAGATGTGTGATGTGATACCCAGAAAAATACGGCATACTTCACTTAATCCTCCAGGGAAAGATTGAAGGCAAATGAGGTCCAGGCAGAAGAACATTATGGCTTCAAAAGCTAAGGGACTGGTTTGGACAAAACTCAGCAGCACTTTTTCATGTAGCTGTTGATAAAAATAGGATGGGCAACACGATCGCTACCATCTGATGACGGATATGGCACAAGAAGACGACAACAATGATCCATTAGAAATTTCCTTCCTCTGCTACCATGCCAGATTTCCAGAGCTAAGAAGCATGTGCTCTGGGAAGCTCTGGGGTATTCATGAAGCTTATTCTTGCTGGGAGATCCTGGTGAGGTCCAGCAGCCAGAATACACTTTGTGTGCAGTGGCTCTTAGGTCAGTGCAAACCAGCTGCAAGCTGGACACAGAAAAATTCTTATCCATGATCAAGACAAGCTGTTACGATTTGACAGCCAATTGTGAACCGGTTGACGAATGACCTGCCTTGGTACAAGAAGTCCTTGCTTAATGATGGTAATTGGGGCTGGGAATTCTGTCATTAAGAGATATGGTTGTAAAGGATGACATCACGTGACCATGCCAACTTATAACAGCAGTACTAGCTGTTTAAGATGCTGTTTTTGGACAGATCCTTTGAAGTTGCAGCATCCCACAATCACATGGTCACAATCTGCAATCTCCTGTA